>OX439133.1:13766145-13838645 GCA_949318235.1 Ecdyonurus torrentis
GTCTCATTTGGTGGTACTATTACAGCAAATACTGGTTATGTATTATATGATACATTTTCATTTAAATTAACTCTACAACCACGATCAAGAAGAGTTGAATTTTGTGTTTGTTTTAAATGTAATGAACATGAATATTGGGATAATAATTCTGGTAAGAATTATATACTTCTAAAACAAATGCCTATGAGTGAAATGAAGAATACTAATAATGATAATGTTAATAATAATCAAGTACAACCTGTACAACAAAGATTTAATGATGCATTAAGAGCAAAGATTGATTCATGGTCAGAATTTGCAAGTTGGAATCATTTAGTTAATGATGGACCTTATTGGTGACCAGAGGAGGTGGATATGGAGATTGGTGTTTTTTGTGAAGATAAAAATATTAAGGATGGAATGTGTTTTTTGGTCTGCATTTGTGAAATGTGGACCAATTACATTGGGGTACAGGTGAGTTGATGTTTTTTGTTCTCTCTCTCTCTCTCTCTCTCTCTCTCTCTCTCTCTCTCTCTCTCTCTCTCTCTCTCTCTCTCTCTCTCTCTCTCTCTCTCTCTCTCTCTCTCTCTCTGTGTGTGTGTGTGTGTGTGTGTGTGTGTGTGTGTGTGTGTGTGTGTGTGTGTGTGTGTGTGTGTGTGTGTTCCTTACTATCCATATTATAAATTAAGTTAAGAAAAATAATAATAATTTTTAAATGCAAATAATTTCATAGTTCTTTTTTTTAAACGATAAGCTAGGTAAAATTGAGATTCAAAACTTCTAAATTTATCCCCAATATATTTCAATTTTTTATGCATTTATATTTTATATTTTAACAGAATTTGTTCGTAACTTTTTATTATTTAAAAAATAATAATGATCGATAGTAAAAAATAAACAGTTAAATTACAAAATAAATTTTCATATCAGAATAAAAGCTAACACATGTAGAAATTTTATTTAATTATTTCAATCGAGATACAAAATTTTATGAGTTATACTGTACTGATTGATTGATTGATTGATTGATTGATTGATTGATTGATTGATTGATTGATTGATTGATTGATGGATGGATGGATGGATGGATGGATGGATGGATTGATTGATTCATGGATGGATTGATTGATTGATTGTTTGATTGATTGATTATTTGATTGACTCATTTTTTACTATTCCAAATTTTATATAAATAAATATTATAAACTATATAAAGTCATGGGTAAAATTTAATCTTGGTCAAGTGTCAGCATAGATGCGCTTATAAAATATTTTGTTTTTGGGTGTCTACTGCACTTCTGTATACAACATTGTGACTTTTGCAGCGTTTTTTTTTTAATTTTTTTTTTTGTTTTAATATTGAAAAATAACTTTGCTGTACAACATAATTAAGTCACCATAATAATTCTTCATTCTCTTCTTTCTGTGTAAATTACGTAAAATCAAAAAGAAATTGACGTATAAAAAAGAATTAAATAGATAAAAGATTACATTCAAATTGCAATGTTTTTCAAAGCACACTCTAAAAGATTGATAATATGTTATCTCTATATAAAAGGGCGTGATCGCGTGGTGTGTGAATTTTATAACGTACGTACGTATCATTCACAAAAATATTATCTTGCACCGTCTGCTCTTTTTGATATAACTTCTTATCATTGTTTGATTGTTATAAGTACGTAACTATATGGCTACTTAGTTGTGATAGCAAATGTAAATAACAACGAAATAGTTTAATGCATTTTTCTTGTCAATCAAATAAATTGAAATATCATTATTATGAATATAATATGAAAATGATTAGAAACAGAGACGTATGCATTGGGGGTGTGGGGGTTTGAACCCCCTCCCTCCTCCCCCGATAATCTGAAACTCACCTACACTAAAGGATAGGAAAGGGAGGACCTTTTTTTTTTTTTTTTTGACGTCTTATTCCATTGCAAAATTCTGCGGCAACACGAACTAAAATAAATACGAAATATTTATGCTAGCGCAATACAGCAACATAAATGCATAACATAATTTATGCTATATCGTGATTATACTACATATATATAGCATAATAGTTTCAATGTTCAGCAGAATTGCTTATATTATTACAAAATAGTAACATTTGTAATTGGTTAATTGTATTTAGTAATTATTCAATGCTGATTAATTTTTTTTTCTGTGTAAGCCAAATTAGAAATAAAAATAACACCTCTCTCTCTCTCTCTCTCTCTCTCTCCCTCGCCCTCTTTATTACACAATATATTTAATCCTAAAATTTGCATTCCTTATCTATAATATAGCAAATATAGTGTAACATAATGATAATTTCAGACTCAAATCAGCCATTGGATTATTTAATTATCGGATTAATTAATTAAACAATTTTAATTAAATAATAAGCATTGTCATATACAGTTTTTGCTTAATCGAATATAATTACATTAAGAATTTTTCTTGTACCTTAATTCAAATGAAAAGTCACGTTGAATCATAATTAGAAACTAAAAATGAATAAGTAAATATTAAAAAAAAAAAATCGTGTACCAAGTAAAAAAAAAAAAAAAAAAAAAAAAAAAAATCCTGATCGAACACCACTACTGTATATAATAAATTAATTATGTATTTAAATTTTGCAAATGTTACATAAGGTAAGGTCAGGGGAGACAAGTGAAGGATATAGCAAGGTTAAACAAAACACAATCGCAAAGTCACGCCGTACATATACGTTGCCTAGCAACGGACACAGAAACCCACGTATATAATATTTTTCATAGAGGCTTATGGTGTGTTATGTATTATTATTATTATTATATAGCGATTTATTAGGGTTTTATTGGCAATGATAGGAGTGAAGCTTATTTTTATGTTGAGAGAGAGAGAGAGAAGGGGGGATTAGAGAAAGAGAGGATGGCTTACTGTCACGTATGCAAGTATCAATTGTTTTATCATCTCTCTCTCTCTCTCTCTCTCTCTCTCTCTCTCTCTCTCTCTCTCTCTCTCTCTCTCTCTCTCTCTCTCTCTCTCTCTCTCTCTCTCTCTCTCTCTCTCTCTCTCTCTCTCTCTCTCTCTCTCTCTCTCTAACCGCAACTTTATATTTATTGCCAAATTTGCATAGCACGAGGATAAGATAAATCACACTTAATTTATGTCATATGGAATACAAGTGTTGCTATTTTGGTATTACTTAAATATAATTGTAATAATGTGCATGGACAAAATTATGCAATAGCTGATTTTTTTTACACAAATTGTTCAATACAGCATAATCTATGCTATGCTATGCTGCATAATAATTAATAACTATTTTATATATTATACTATATATATATCATAAATATGTTTATGTTTAATAGCAAAATTATGTGTGTTAATTGTTCTAATTTAGCATCATTTATGCTATAAAGACATAAATACAGCATAAATTACGTTATTTATTCTTTCTGTGCTCTATATAGACAAATATGCTATTGAATATCTCATTATGTTTTTCTGTATACTGTAATTCTAAATTTTAAAGAGAAGTTAATGCAAGATTTGAAATGAGAATGCTTCTTTATTACATTATTTGTAATATTTTTTTTACCATGTAGTAGGGCCCTTTTTTAAAACAGTGGTAGCCCCCTTGACCTCCATTTAGGTGTGGACCCCTAAGATGGGTCGTGGTGGTGCCGGCCCAACCATGGTTACAATTATGGTTTTCGTTCGTTCGTTTTTTTATTTTTTTTTTATTATTTTTTTTTCAGTACCAAACCACAAAAATATGACGATTGCCAATTAAATTGCTTTTTATATGACATAAAATTGAACTTTTTTTTTTTTTTTTTTTTTTTTTTTTTGCGCAAGGGAAACAGTATTTATATACGAACATCATTAATGTTACAATACAATATAGTTTTTGAATTTTATATCTTCTCTTTACCCTTAACTTTTCCTATTGAAAAATGTGTTTAATTGGAATAAAATCTTATCAAAGCAATCTATTTCTTTTGTTTCAGACTGAAAACTGAACTACCACGAGAAAAAATTATAATTAAAAAAAGTTACATCAAGAGATATAGAAAAATATTAAATCAATTAAATTTGAAATATTTGGTTGTGAGTGATTCAAAAAGTGCCTTATATAGTGAACAATTAATTAATTTAAAGACTGATTAATATTTAATATAAATTACTCAAATTTTTTTTTTAAACGTTATAAATATTGTATATTATGAATATTAAAAAAGGAGTCCTTGTAAGAAAAAAAAAATCATGCCACTTGTGTTAAATGTAAATATAAGTTTAATTTTTTTAAAAAAAGGTCGTTTAAATTTCAAAATTTTAATAATTTTTACTTTATTTAAGGCAAAAATCCATGGTACATACGAGAATAAAATTTTTGTACCTATAAATTTGGGACAAATAAGCCTGTTTAAAAATTAATTGAAATTTGAAATTTTACGACCATTTTTACATTTTTATATACAACTGCTGTTATAACTTTTTAATTTTAAAAATGTCATTTTTTTTTAAATAAATTTTATCAATTTATATAAAAATAATATTGTCTATATATATAATAATGGTGATAGAAAATAAACTGAATTTTTATGTTAAAAAAAATGTAAGTGCCTATATATAAAAACTGTGCCTCAAAGGATGTTCTGTATTTATTTAAAAATAGAGGCTATAAATATTGTGTATAAAGATCGCAAATACTTTTAAAAAAAGGTATGTAATAAAAAGAACTGTATGTTATTATAAAACTACAAAAATAGTGAAACTTACCGATTTTTGGTATCTAAAATTGTAAATAAATGTGTATAAAAATATGATGCTTTTTATTAACACGGCAGCATAAAATGAGTATCAATTTTGTATATAATTGAAATGTGACGTCATGTTTAGGGTTATAACACTGACCCACCGATAAATAAAAGTAATCATAAATTGTACCAAAAATTGGTATAGTTACTATAAAAAACATGTTATTCATTAAAATCATCACAAAAAAGGCAATAACGTAAGATATAAAAGTTTAACCTGTTCATAATTATATAAACTTTAAGTGTACACTGCCTATTACAATAAATAGACTTCTTATATATTAAATTAAATGTATATAATAATAATTATAAAGCTGCATCATATGGCAACTTTAAAAAAAAAGCAACTATTATCTTATAAAGAAGTGGTAAATTTTTTTTTACCTTACGCAAGTGTACCTTGAGTAAAAATGAGTTGTGTCTTATATTTTTTTGCAATTATATTAAAAGTTCCTAAACATTTTAGGGATTTTTTTTTGTCATGCATGATTACCTATATATATATATGTATATAAATACAATCACTACTATGGGAGGGGTTTCACGACAACAATAATTTTTTACATTTTTTATTAGAGCAATATCTGTATAAAATCTAGTCACTTTAATTCACTTTTACAGTATCACTTTTTTGAATTTTATTTTTTAAAATAATTAAAAAAAAAAAAAATCCGCGCGGTTAAAAAATAATTTTTAAATTTTCTCTGTATATCATTTTAACTTCTTTTTTTTCGCTCATACAATTTTTATTATGCTTTATAGCACTTTATATGTTAATTAATTTTTAATTAAAAGAAAAAAAGGGTTTTATTGTAAATAATTTATAGATTTAATTGTATAAAAAAATGGTGATAATGATGATTAAAATATTATGGTAATTAAGTTAATTATTTTATATGCAAATATGCTTTGCTTTTTTTTTTTTTTTTGTGAAGGCGAGAAAATGTTAAAGATGATTTTCTTTTATGTTGTATGTAAAAAAAATTGCATAAATTTTTGTGTGGTTTTTTATATTATTGCATCCTTTATTAAAACTTGTTTAGTTTAAAAAAACAACAAATGAATGGCTTTTTCAAAAATGATTTTTTGTGACTTTTGTAATTTAAAATGAAAAAAAATACACTTTTTTTCGTAATATGATTATTTTATTTTGATTAAGTGCAACAGTTGTTTTTGAAAATATCTAATTTACAGTAAAAGAAATTAAATTTTGGGTTCAAGTTACTTTTCGTTAATCGTTATACTCTTTTCAAATAACCCAAATTTTAAGTACATTTAGTGGAAGAGAATTTAGGATGAAAAGATTTTACCTTTTTTTCCTTAATTGTATTTATGGAATAGTTAAATTAGATTTCTAAAAAATAGAGCCATTCAAAATAATGTAAAAAAAAATTAATAAAAAATTAACGGTATATATCGAGAAATATCATAAATATAGTGATTTTTACATAAAATCAATAATAAATATTAATTCTATGAAACAGGCTAGATAATAAAAAATAATATCAATATTGATTGATAGTGGCATCTTCAGTAGCCAGTTCAATGAAATCAGTACTTCACCAGGATTACATTGAACTGGTTACTGAAGCTGCTAACTTCAAATCAATATTGATTTCTAAAAGCTTCAGTAGCCAGTTCAATGAAATCAGTACTTCACCAGGATTACAATGAACTGGCTACTAAAGTTTCCAACTTGCATAGAAATCAATCAAATCAATTTGCTAAAAGCTTCAGTAGCCAGTTCAATGAACTCAGCTCATCACAAGGATAACATTAACATTTAACTGGTTACTGAAGCTTCTAACTTGTATAGAAATCAATATTGTTGATAATGTGGGCTTCCATGATAATGATAAAACTATTTTGACTTTAAGATTACTTAAAGAAACTATAAACCGTTAGTTTATTTTTCAAAGCCATATATTGCCATTTTAGAAAAAAAAAAATAAACAAGTTAATTTATATGCAAATAATAATTTTATTGTAAATCCTATGAATTATTATGTACTGTAAGTTAAAATATAGACAATAACTTTAAAACATACATACACTTATTTTTATATCTTATAAAATGCATATAAAACAAAAGGGTCGGGCGCTTCTTTGTGCCAAAATATTATATATATGAAAAACATGTTGTAAATAATAACATAAATTAAAAATGTCATCCAAATGCTTAATAAAATTAAAAAAATGATGGACAAAAATTATATTTTGTATTTTTTAAAGAAATTCCTTTATTTTTATACTGCTACAATTTATTTATTTATTTATTTATTTATTTATTTATTTATTTATTTATTTATTTATTTATTTATTTATTTATTTATTTATTTATATCTACCCAGAAAGAATAAATTACATTATTTATGTTGCATTTATGCCATTATAGCATAAATGATACTAATATTAAAACATCATAAATAATTATGCTATATAAAATAATATTTATGCTACGTAACATAGTTATTATGCATTGCAGCATATATTATGCTGTTTTGAACAAGTTATGCTGAAAATAAGCTAGCGTAATTATTTCGTATTTATTTTTGTCTGTGCGGAAAGAATAAATTACATAATTTATGCTGCATTTATGTCATTATAGCATAAATGATCACTAAATTAGGATAGCATAAATAATTATACTTTCCAGCATAATATTTATGTTATATGTGTAACATAATTTAGTAATAATGCAAGTGTATAAATATAGCATAGATTATGTTAAGGGTTGTACATACATAGATGGTTTGTATCTCAAATTTTAAAAAGAAAACTTCAAAACTTATGATGCCATTTGAAAGTTAACAGTAACAGCTACCTATGATACAATTTTCAGAACCCTTGACCACCAGATAAGATATAAAATAATTATTGAAATTAACATGGGCTCTTATGGGACTAACACTTCAAAAAATTATAATTTTAAATCTAGCATGGTGACCTCCCAATTTATTTACATTTTTGAAAATACCATTAAATGTATCACTGTGCAAAATTTCAGATTTTTCTTTCTTTACAATTTTTTAGTCAAATCCCGAAATACCTGATTTTCTGCCTTAAATAAATATAAATAAGTTGGCCCGGTACATAATATAGATCTTGTCAAAGAAAACAACAAAAACACAACACATATATTTACAAAAATGTAAAAATTACAAATATTTGGCAATAGAAAAATATAAATACGTAAAATAATTTTGCAAAAAAAACTTCTGTCTTATAATGCCGCAACTGCAAAACTTACAGAAGCCTGTTGGTTAGAATTTCAAGTGACGGTTTAAAAATAAATTGAATTCAAGTAGATTTCTCTCTGCCTCTCTCTCTCTCTCTCTCTCTCTCTCTCTCTCTCTCGCTTGACCTCCACTGACCTCTAGTTTTATTTCGGCTCAGATCGAGTAGCTAATATACTAAACTATTTCAAAACATAGACCCCCTAAATAAATATTTAAATTAGTAATAGAGAGAAGACCTAAGATTTTAAATTCAAAGGTAGGTATCATGTGCATACTAAAAAATCACGTAGCCCAATCTTGCGCTAATGTTTATTATTATTATTTTCTTTTAAATTTTTACATTAAAGATAAGTGTACAGATGGTACACTTATTTTTTTTAACTGCTTTTAAATATATTTATTTTTACTTATAGGCAATATTGAAAGAAATGATAAATATAGTTATTTTTGCACAATTTATTTTGAGCATTTTTAAAAATAAAACTTTTTTTTTTTTGCGAAAGTATTTTAAAATTATTTTTAACTTTATTTCATGGATAAAAAAAAATTTACGTAACTTATGCTTCATGTATGTCATATGCCATAAATGTTATTTTTTAATAGCATAAATAACTATGCTACATTGACAAAAATATAAAGACGTAATAGTTATAGCAAAATGTATGCATGCATAACAGCATAATTTATGATATATTGTTTAGTAATCAATAATTATACTACATATATATAGCATAATTGTTACGATGTTCTGTTATACTTATGAAAAAAAAAATAGCAAAATTTGTGTTGTAAGGCATTGACTATAGTAAAGGAACAACGGTTTTGAGGCTGACTATAAGCGATTTCGGTCACATCCACTTCCGTTTTTCCTTACTACGCATGCGCAGTAAGTCAAAACAAAAGCGGATATGAGCGATATTGCTGATAGTCGGCTTCAAATTAGTTGTTCCTTTATCAGTCAATAGTTATAGTTATTCAATGCAGCTTAAATTATGTAATTTATTTTTTCCGTATATTTACTGTATACAACATAATTTGGTATGCTTTGATTCGTCATTAAATAGTGTGTATGGGCCAATATGGGGAAATTTCACATTTTGCCAGTTTAAAAATACTTTTAAAAATATAGTTGAGAGCATTGATGCTGTTAACAGGTTGAATTAAGCTTTCAAGTAAGCGAGAAAAAAAAATTAAAAAAAGACGTTTGATCTATGCTGAGCAATGTTATTCATTGCTCCAGTATGGCGTCGAAGCGCATTCAGTATAAATATGACAGCATGGGGATGCACCCTAAATTATGATAGAACCAATAAAATGTTGCGCTAAACGGGGCTATAGCATATAGTTATTATTACATTGTTATTATTATTTTAAGAACTTCTTATTTAGTAAAAAAAAAAAAAAAACTTAATTTTTTTTTCTATTGTGTATTGCATAGAGGAAAATGAAAATTTAAATATAAAAAATTTAAAATTAATCAGTGTTTATTTTTACTGAAAGTTTACTCTACTTTTCATATACTATGTAGTTCGTTGACAGGAAGAAATAGCAAGAAAATTACTAATAATTATAAATATAACCCGTGGTAAAGTTTATTTCATCTAAAAAAATGTGTAAGCATATTTAAAGGAATAGACCGGAGAAAAACATAAGCATTTAAATCACAAAAGACTTGATGGGATTTACATAAATAACTTTAGTTTGTCTCAAAACCGAACTGTAGCCCCGTAGCAGAGATTAGAAAATTCGATTTATGCAACCCGCACAACATTTTCATACTAATTTTTGCATGTTTCTGACGTCATTAACATGAATTTTCACGCAAATTGCATACTTAACAGTATTTTCACGCTCTCTCGTGGGGCTACATTAACATTCTGGAAAAAATTGTCATCCGTTTTAAAGATCCCATTTCGTGTTTATTCATTAAAAAGTACATGTTGTTTTATGCGGTCTATGGCTTTAACATATTTTAAGCAAGCGCTCATTTATTTCTATTATGAAAATAGAATAATTGATGGAGAAACACCAATAAGCTATGTTCTGGATATCAAATTTTGTATGGGCTTTTTCTTTTTTGATCTCCTGTTAAAGGAATAGACCAGAGAAAAACATAAGCATTTATATCACAAAACACTTGATGAGATTTACATAAATAACTTTAGTTTGTCTCAAAATCCAACAGTAGCCCCGTAGCAGTGATCAGAAAATTCGATTTATGCAACCCGCACAACATTTTTATATGAATACAACCACCATAATGTATAAACTCTATTTTTATTATAATAATAATAATTAACGGCTATAATTAACGGAAATATAATTTATAAGCATAACATGGCTAACTTTTCAGTCTGGTAGCAATATTCAAATAAAAAGACCAGTTCATGTATATATCGGACATAGGTATAGAAAGTATACAGCTGATTTTTGTCACACGCATATAGAACACATTGTGTAGGCGGAGACAGTTAGGTTAGGACATTATAAGATCGCGAGATTATTAATAAGAAGTTGCCTTTAATAAACCGTCTGGAGTAACAACAGAGTCGCTCGCCTCACTGCTCTCTTTTTTCAAGCTTTCAAATATTATATGAACGTGATGTCCTATAGGGTCTATGCATTCTTGTTAAAGTCATTGCCATGTTGGATCACTCAATAACATGGGCAGCAAAGGAAAATGACTCATTTTGCAGGTATAAAAATGCTAAGCAATATTTTTGAGCACGGAAATTACGTAATTTATGCTGCATTTATGTCATTATAGCATAAATTATGCTAAATAAAAACAACACAAATAACTATGCTATACAGCACAGTAGTTATGCTTTGTATAGCATATTTATTTTATGAAGTATAGCATAGATTTTGCTGTATTGAACAAATTGTGATGAAAATGAGATATCATAATTGTTACGTAGTTATTTTTATTCCCCGTGAGTGTATTGATGTTGTTAACAGATTGAATTATAGTAACTCAAGATATGTGAGAAAAATAATAATAACAAACAAATAAAACTTAACGACTTCACAAAGAAAATAGCCAAAAACGAAAGTTTGTCCTATGCTAAGCAATGTTATTCATTACTCCAGTATGGCGTCCATGCGCACTTAATATGATGTCATGTGCACACACCCTATATACATCTCTATCTCTCATACCTCATACATTGGCAATTATATAAAAATATATAAAGATAATTTGAAATACTTATGTGCTGAATATCTTTGAAGTTATAGTGTCATTGATTTATTGATTGATTGATTTTATCATCGATTAATTGATTGATTGATCGATCGATCAATCGATTAATCGATCTATTTATTCATTTATTTACATGGACAAAAATAAATACGTACTAATTATGCTATATAGGTCATTTTCAGCATAATTTTTATAATATAATACAGCATAATATGTATGCTATATTGCATAATAACTAATATATTACAAATTGCAAAGCACGAATATTATGTTGTACAGCATAATAGACAAGGAAGAATATGTAATAAAATAGACCCTTAAAATTTCATCTTCCTTGTCTATTATTTATATTTCTCAAATTTAGCATACATTTATGCTATAATGACATAAATGCAGCATAAATTACGTAATTTATTCTTTCAGTGTACTCACTTTCTTCATTCCTATATTTTCTAATATACTGCATCAATATATAATTAGTTCAAAATCAATCACACATATATATAAGAGAAAATCGACATTCTTTTATTTACATGGTATGCAAAATAAGGTATAATTAATTATCACCATAAGTACATCTATGGACATAATTGAGCTAAAACTATTCGAGAAATTCACCTGCTCTTACTATACGTACAGATAGTCTGGTATAAAATTTTACTATAATATACAATGACAAAATAACATATTCAAATGAAAACATATAAAAAAGTGCTCCATATAAAATAACATGGAATTTCCAAGATAGAGTATATAAAATATATATAATGTTACATTTTATTGTCTGTATACAGCGAGTTACTTTAAAAATGAGACTCAAAGTATTTTACGTATTTTTATCACCCAATAGGGTGGTTGTATGTTGTATTTATATTAAATTCAATTTAGTGAGTACTGAATAACATGGGCCAGTATAGGAAAATGACACATTTTGCAAGTTTAAAAATACTTATAGCAATTTTTTTTTGAGAGAATTGATGCTAGTTGAATATGGTTTTCAAGTATGTGAGAAAAATAATAATAACCAAAAAATTAATTATTCTCCGATAAATCTCACATTTTTCCTATGCTAAGCAATGTGATTTATTGCTCAAAAATGGCATCGAAGCGCATTTATTATGACGTCATGCGCATATACCCCATAGGAGTAGATGCATAACAATAAGAGAGATGTACAGTTCTCCTAATACTACTTCGAGCGGATACAGTGTAATTAACTATGTAAAGTCAACTGTGATTGGCTAGTAGGTTTATAACACGATCTGTGATTGGTTTAGCACCCCAGATGCAGCTTTTGGCGGGAAAGACGTTGTTTTGGTATACGTGTACACTGCTGCATTTCTCCACCTTTTACTTTACTTCTATCATATGTTGTGTTGATCAAATCGGTCAAGACGAGTCATCTAAGGCGATGAATAAACATCATGCAAACGAGAGATAAGGAACAATATAGGGTCCATGCATTCATGTTAAAGTCATGGATAAACTCAATAACATGGGTGGCATAGGAAAATAACTCATTTTGCCACAGTTTAAAAACACTATGCAATATTTTTGAGAGCATTGATGCTGTAAATATGTTAAATTAGTAGCTCAAGTATGTGAGAAAATAACAATAACAAAAAATTACCAGATTTTTCAAAGAAAATTGCCTAAAACGAAGTTTGTTCTATATGCTGAGCAATGTTATTCACTACTACAGTATGGCCTGCAAGCGCATTAAATATGACGTCATGCGTATACACCGTATAGGTGGGCGAGCATATTTGTAAAAGGTGGAAAAGTGCAGCAATGAACATCTCATCGTATTAATGCTCAGGGATAAAAATACGTAAAATTCTTAAAGTCTATTTTTAAAATAACTCACTGTACATACTATAACAAGATTATACAATTAGTGATCAATGCACTTGTATGCACTTTACTTATAAAATATAATATACTAAATAAGGTATTATTATATATATATCATTGTAGCACCGCTATTTTATATACATACTGGATTACATGCCGGTGCTCTTTTTGGAACTCATACTTGCCGTCTCTTCTATTTTTAGATTTTTCTCAATCTTGTTACTTGTGTGCATGTTAATTTATCTCATGTATTGTGTTGATATAGTGTATTATTAAACTTGCTCTATTTCATGTTCTTTCTTTCGTGTTTTGAATGTCATTGCAATGGTAAAAATTATTTATATATTATACATTACATTACATTATAGTTTCACTTTATAAGTTTATGTTCCCGGATATAAAAGATGAAATAATGCTTGTTAACGGTGGTGATGTGTATAACCAATCAGATACGTGCAAGAAAACAGACCATGCAGTAATTTATTTTATCATTACAGTTAAATTATTCTTTACGTGATTTTTGATAATTTAGAATGTGATTTTTACTTTGAAAATTTAGGTTGAAAAAAATGCAATATTAATAAATATTATAATAAATAGATGAATGAATGAATGAATGAATGAATGAATGAATGAATGAATGAATGAATGAATGAATGAATGAATGAATGAATGAATGAATGAATGAATGAATGAATGAATGAATGAATGAATGAATGAATGAATGAATGAATGAATGAATGAATGAATGAATGAATGAATGAATGAATGAATGAATGAATGAATGAATGAATGAATGAATGAATGAATGAATGAATGAATGAATGAATGAATGAATGAATGAATGAATGAATGAATGAATGAATGAATGAATGAATGAATGAATGAATGAATGAATGAATGAATGAATGAATGAATGAATGAATGAATGAATGAATGAATGAATGAATGAATGAATGAATGAATGAATGAATGAATGAATGAATGAATGAATGATAAATTTTTTCCTGAAGTTAAAAAGTAAGAGAGTATAAAAATATAATATCAATAATCCCTATATATAATAGCCGTATGTGAGAGTGAGATCCATGATTTTAGATCACCGTTGAAAATTAGGCGTAATCTAATTATTGCACGATTTCAGTGTTGGATCTTATTTTTTACGGTCATGAATTTTGCACGGGAAATTAAATTTAATGCGATATAAATTTTTAACATGGTTTTAGCATAATAATCAAGCTCATTGCAATCAGTGTGACTTGTTTGAAAAAATAAATTGCAAATAAAAATTCATCATGAAGCATGTTCCTAAAAAAAAAAAAAAAAAAAAAAAAAAAAAGTGATGTAAGTCATTATGAGTCATAAACACTATAGTTTTTGCACCAGTTTAATGAAAATAACTTTTCCTTATAATTTAAAAACGGAATTTTTTCCGGGTGTTTTAAAACAATTCTACAATTTTTTATGTAATTTTTAAAATGGGTATTTTGCATATTATATTGTATGGATAATATAATGATACAATGACAAAGTGTTGGCAAACAATTTTTTTTTGTCTCTTGTCGTAACGAAAAAAAAAATGCGTCACATGCTCTAAAAAAATCCCAGAGAGAAAAAGAAAAAATAAAAATAAAAAATTGTATAATTTTTTAGTGTTAGTACTGTTATAGAATGTATTTTTATTTTATTATTAGTACCTAATAAAAAATGTAAATAAATCACTATGATTCTTAACAATTCCCATGATGAACCATTTTGAGAAAAAGTAACTTACAAATGCATCATATTGGGCGTATAAACATAACAAAAATATTTCTATATATTTAAAATTTTCAAGTCAAAATAGTTTAATTTCAACAATGCTATTAGTATCGTAGACAAAAAATAAATATCAATGACGAAAAAGAATAATAGAATCAGTATTTTAAGTAAAGGTGATTAATTATGTAATGCTCTAGTTAATTAAAAATAATAGTTAATTGAAACGGATGCAGAGAGGCTGCGGCTAGACAGAGACAGAAAGTTTAGAGAGAGAGAGAGAGAGAGAGAGAGAGAGAGAGAGAGAGAGAGAGAGAGAGAGAGAGAGAGAGAGAGAGAGAGCAAAGAGATGCTCAACACGTAGTATGCACGTGATCACGGGTGCAATGTCACGTGATGGATATAGAAATGCACTTGCGTACACAAACGACATGTAAATGAGGTCACAACATCGCTCGTGCCAAATATTCAGCAATTAAACACGTGTTTATACAAAATATCTCACCTGACCTTACCATGTTTTGTTTTTTTTTGTTTTTTTTTTTTTTTTTTTTTTTATACAAATGGACAAAAAAAAAAACGTTAAAATTATGCTTGCTTATTTTCAGCCCAATTTGTCTAGTGTTACCATAAGTATAAATAAAATACTATAGTACAACATAATCTATGTTTTACTTAAAGGTATAGGGTGTATGCGGATGACGTCATATTTATTGCGCTTGGAGGCCATACTGGAGTAGTAGCTAACATTGCTCAGCATAGGACAAACTTTATTTATGCCAAATTTCTTTGGGAAATAAGTTAATTTTTTTGTTCTTGTTATTTTTCTCACATACTTGTGATACTAATTCAACATATTTACAGCATCAATGCTCTCAAAAATATTGCATAGTGTTTTTAAACTGGCAAAATGAGTTATTTTCCTATGCCACCCATGTTATTGAGTTATCTAACATGGCGTCGACTTTAACATGAATGAATAGCCCCTATAGAACACCTTGAACAACAAACATGTCTAAATAATATCTTAACATACCTAAATATCAACGTTGATTTGGCCGGGGTCATTGATTTCTAATTTATTTCACATTCACAAAGTTGCACAAAATTGGGCAGATGCAGATTACCGGTAATGGAAAAGTACTTCTTTTATATTTTCTATATTCACTCTAAAAAATGGTGCATTACTTTAGTTACGAATCCTAACTTATTTAAGATAATCACTTTTAAGTTATCGAGTAGCTAAAATATTGCATTTTAGCAAGTTATTAATACTAGCTAATTTAAGTTTTTTAAAGCTATTTTAAGTTAAATTAGATATTGTTAATAATTTACTAAAATGTATTATTGAAGCTACTTATAATAACTTAAAAGTGTATATCTTAAATAAGTTAGGATTCGTAACTAAGTACTGCACCAATTTTCAGAGTGTTGTAACCCATTAATTGGTTAAATTGGATTATTAAGACACGTAAAAAGTATAAAATTCTCCTTAAAATTTTTTGGGTCTAAAAAAAACAACTGAAAACATAGTTCTGCAATGCTAAAAGTTGAGAAATAAGGAGAACCCTAATAATATGCATTTCTCGCGCGACTGCAGTATAACCATGATAGATAAACTGCATTATTAATTATAATATATACGAATATCCAATGTCATTCATATTTCAAGGATGCCATATTGATGATGACAAATCATGGGCTAGCATAGGAAATCCTAATTTATTATTATGTTATTGGATTGAGAAATAATGGGAATAGTATATTATAAGTTTGAGAAATTCTCTTAATTTTTCAGAACGGGTTTATTTATTATTGTATTGCATTTTTTATTTGTTTGCTTGTTTTGAAATTCAAATAGTTTATTTATGGATCTTTTTTTATTGCGTTACAGCAACAAGTATCTGCAGTCCTTGTCATATATAAATACAGCACAGCACAGCACAGCACAGCACAGCACAGCACAGCACAGCACAGCACAGCACAGCACAGCACAGCACAGCACAGCACAGCACAGCACAGCACAGCACAGCACAGCACAGCACAGCACAGCACAGCACAGCACAGCACAGCACAGCACAGCACAGCACAGCACAGCACAGCTCATGTTAAAGCCTTCGACCACATAAAACCAAATGTGCTTTTTAAAGAGTAAACACAAAATATAATCTCCAAAACAGAATGTAAATGAAGCTCCACAGGAGAGAGTCATGAAAAAACTGTAAAGTATGCAATTTGCGTGAATATTTCTGTTTATGACGCCAGAAACATCCAAAAATTAGTATGAAAAAGTTGTGCGGGTTGCATAAATTGAAAATTTCTGATCACTGCTACGGAGCGACAGTTTTTTTTTATACAAACTAATGTTATTTATATGTAAGACACATCAAGTGTTTTGTGATAAAAATCCTTATGTTTTCTTCTGGTCTATGCCTTTAATGTTATCTATTTAGCCGGATGTCGAACTTTTGAATATCGAACGCCCCATACGTCATGTAGGTACCTAATATCAAATCATTTTAAAAGTAAGTTAAAAGTTACACTAATTATATATAACGATAAAACTAACATTAAATAATTTGTCATTTTTTGTCTTACAAAATAATAATAATTACAATTATGCTGTTTTTATTTTTTAATTTGCTTACGAGGCGAGAAAAAGTAATTAGCACACTATAAAAGATAAATTTTATGCAAAAATGACAGCATATGATAAATGATTTTAAGTAATATTTTATCAAATAAGAAAAATTTGCTTCATATTTTGCACATAATGAGAATTTAATGACTAAAAAAAATATTTATTTTGATTATAGAAAAATTGCAGTTCATGCTTATGTATGTATATAAGGAATGTTAATTGTATGAAATTTTACATTTGAAACATGGAGCCTTTTCTTAAGGTATGTATCTCTATACTTTGGTTTACTTTTATTGTTATATTTTTTAGAGGTATTTTTAGAGGTTATTTTTGTTGAGGTAACAAACAAAAATTTTAAGTTTTTTTTTTTTTTTTTTTTTTTTTTTTTTTTTTTTTTTTTTGCTTGCTTGCTTGCTTGCCATATTGTGTTATCGTGCCACGCCAACCCCAGTCTCAGTCAAGACATTGTCTTATCGACAGGTAAGGACTTTCCAATTAATGGAAAAGCACACACGGGCCGGCCTAAGTACACAGCCCGGCAGCATTCGCCGTGACAGCCTAGAGAAACCGTAGAAATATCTAGGCAGGCTGGTCGGTGCAATCACATCAATCATGCACCTCCCGAATACTGTGCGTCGTTATGAAATGCATGTAAACATGTATCGTGCTACGTGTTGTGCTCTCACACTTCAGGTACGCAGTACGCACCTATAGCAGTGGCTCGAACCTATACTCGGTGTGGAGTACAGAGTTATGAGTCAGTTGCATTCACCACTCATACCAACTAATTTAATTTTATATTCTAAAAGTGGACATTGTCCTGATTCAATTGAAATGCAAAATTATAATTTGTGACGTCATTAAGTATTTTTAATTATTTTTGAAAAAAACAAAAGCAAAACATCACGTATGCATGTGGGCATAGGAAAATTTTGAAGCCCGTGACGTCATTTTACGACTTTAAAAATGTATTTTAAAATAATTAATGAACTTAAAAATTAGAAATTTTAACGATTCAGGACGATGTCCTCTTTTAGAATATGCAGTAAAATTAACACCTGAACTTTTAAGTCGTCCTGATTACTATATAGTAAAACGTTGTGTTAAAATTAAAAAAAAATAAATAAATAAAAAAAAAAACTTTTTATAAAAATTGTAGTAAAATATAAATATTTATATATATCGGGCAAAACTAAAAAAAATTTGATTTTTTAATGAGAAAATAGACTTGGATTCCAACTTCCAACAAAACAAAGTGCTAGAAGATGACTTTGTATTCCTGTGTTTTAATTAAAACTATATGCTTTCTTATGGGAGAATAAAGTAGCCGCATAACTAGAATTACATTTTTATTTTCTCAATATTCTCTTTTTTGCTGAAGCTCAATTTTCTTCTTCTGAATTTCAAAAAATTGGACAGAATTTTAATTTTTATTTTTTTAATTTAGAAAATTGAAATTGAAATTTAGAAAAACTATAAAATTATGAAGCTCAGTAAGCTACAGTGAAAAATTTAATGCCAAGAATTTAAGTTATAGCTGCTTCATTCCCCCATAAAACAAAGCATTATACTATATATTGAGAAAGGAACATAAAATTGTCTGCTAGCACTGTTTGCGTTTTTTTTTTGCGTTTTTTTTTTGTACTTTTTCACTAAACTTTTGCAAGATGACTTCTATTATATACTAAATGAATTAAATATGCTGAGAATTTTGAAATTTTAATCTGTAAAAAGTGAAATAATAAAAAAATAGTTGATGATACGAAGTAAAAATTGTGTAGAGCTATATAGAAAGGTCGTAATATACTCATGGAAATAAAGTAACCAAAGAGTTACTATTTAGACTTTTTTAATAGTTAATTTGTTAGATACAAAGTTGTTTTTTTTAAGATCTAAAGAGTTAACTATTTACCACTGAAATAATTACGTCTACGATATCGAGTTACTGTTAAAACTTTTTTCAACCACGTTATTGAATTGTCCTGAAGGAGTTACATCTATGTAACTGAATAATTTTTTAAATTTATGTGTTCCATGCTGTTTTCCAAGCTGTTTTTCATCCAAGTCGTGGACAAAAAAAAAAAAAAAGTTCAAAAGGTCTAGAACTTCCCCCCCCCCTCCCCCCTCGCCGCAATAAGATAATTAAAATACAAATATATCGTTAGTATATTTATCGACTTAACTACAGGAAATTATATTTTAATGCCACGAGTTCCGGAGAACGTTAGGTGCACTATACCTGGATACTTCACGTGATATTAAGTTATATAATTTTATTATATAAGATTCATTGTCATTTACATATTCACTGGCCGCGGCCCGTGTGTGCGGTCGTTACCATATTGTATAATACTGTACAGTACATTTATATAACTCTGTCATATAACATTTTACTGTATTGCCTTTAAAGTAAAAAAAGGCATAGAAAATTAATATTTTATATAACAGAGTATGATTTATATTGTATTGTAGTACAGTAATATACTAACAAAATTAATTTCTATTTTCTGTATGGGAATAACATGTATTTAGATAAGTGTTTTGTGTCTACTGGAATCTCCATCTGATTGCACTAAATGGTCATAAGCTAATGGAAATTCATTTTTTTTAAGTAAAAAGACAGTACATGTTAATTAGAATTTTTTTTTTTTTTTTTTGCCGGGACTCTGGTAAAAATTATATTAAAAAAAAATCTGCTTTGTTTACGTTTATCTAACGTTTATCCTATTGGATTGACATACTATACCTCCGCGTGTGTAAAAAATATATGTTACAATTTTTTAATTTTTATTTCTAGGTGGTGTTACTAACCTGTGTTCTACATTCTATAGTTGCAAAGGTAAAAATTAGATTGTTTATGTCATAATTATCACAGCAAATTATTATTATTATTTTAATTAAAAACTTTGATTAATTTTATTGTAAATTTCAGCCACAAGATCCCTCGGCAACAAATGTTGATCTTTTTGGACGCGCACTGAAAGTGAGTATAATTTTTTTGTTTTACAACAGGGGCCATAATACTGTATGTACATGACGCCATTGATGCCATACTGGAGCAATAAATAACATTGATTGGCAAAAGAAAAATATGGTTTTAGTTTTTTTTTTTTTTTTTTTTTTTTTTTTTTTTTTTTTTTTACAAATTATATAGTTTTTATTATTATTATTATTTATTATTACGATTATGTTTCTCGCATATACTTGAAAATCGAATACAACCTGTTAACATCATCAATGCTCTCAAATATATTGATTTTTAAGCTAGCATATATGAGCCATTTTCTTATACACGGTTCATGTTATTTAGTGCTCACTTATGGCGTCGACTTTTAAATTAATGCATTCACCCTATATTTTAGTAATATCAAATATTATTTGGAAGATATGTTATCTTTTATATTTTAAAATTCAATTTAAAATTTATTTTGATGCTCTACTCTTAAAGACGTAGAACACCTTGAACAAAAAAGTTGCCTAATATCCTAACATACCCAAATATCAACATTATTTTGGCCGGAGTCATTGATTTCTAATTTATTTTCCATTTACAAAATGTCAGTTGCGGGTTTACTACACGTCACCACGTCACAGCTCGCCTGTTTCCGCGCGCGTAGACCAGGCGAGCTGTGACGTAGTAAACCCGCAACTGACATTTTGTAAATGGAAAATAAATTAGAAATCAATGACTCCGGCCAAAATAATGTTGATAATTAATTTTTAAAAGTCACGAAATGACGTCACGGGTGGCAACTTTTTCTTATGCCCTCATAAGTATACATAAGTATATGCATATATAAGTTGCCATCCGTGACTTATATAATTTTTTGATTTTCAAAACTTAATTAAAAATGAGCTCAAACATCATTACAAATTCGCATATCAATAAATTTAGCGACTGTCCCTTTTTTTGTTTTTTTTTAGTATCTTATCCTCATCACTTAAATAATTTTTACTTACACAGGAGAACCCACTAGCCGACGATGATGATTACGATATGAAGAAAGACGACAATATGATACGTACCAAATTTCCCTGGCATCATGCGGAAAGTATGCTAGGATCAGGTGGTAATAAAGTACCAGCACACAACGGTCTACCAGGTCCACCAGGTCCACCAGGTGTCGGTGGAGTTCCAGGTCAAATGGGAACACCTGGTTTACCTGGGGTACAGGGTCCAATGGGTGTACAAGGTATGTGTCAATATATTTTTGAGAGGAAAGACTGCACGGAAAAAAATACGTATAATTTATGCCGCATCAAAAAATAAATAATTCACTACAAATACTATACAATACTATAATAAATAAATAAAATAAATACTATAGGGTGTGTGCACATGACGTCATTCTGAATGTTTTTCTATGCTCTTCTTGAGTATAATGAATAACATTGTTTAGCATAGGACAAAAGTAGTTTTTGGCTATTTTCTTTGGAAAATTAGCTATTTTTTTTAGTATAATTATTATTTTTATTGTATCCTTGAAAAAGTAATTCAACCTGTTAACAGCATCAATGCTCTCAAAAATATTGTGAAAGTATTTTTAAACTGGGAAAATTAGTCATTTTCCTATACTGGCCAATGTTATTTAGTGCTCAGTTATGGTGTCAACTGAATAAAACCACCCTATAGCGTAGAGCATAATAAATATTGTTATTTTGAAATAGCATATTAAGCATAATTATGCGGGTGGATCCTAAAATTATTATGCTATGCAGTAAAATTTAATCACTGACAATATTACATAAATTATCGATATGCATAATGTTGCTGTATTGAAGTATACCTTAATTAATATTATTATTACGTTTTTTTTTTTCCGGTGGAGAGAGCTACATAATAAATTTAGTTATTTATTTTGCACATTGCCTTATATAAGAAAACTGTTTCTTAATTCTTTTTAAGACTGAACACACTTAAAATATTTTAAGCTACCGCAATAAAAAAAAATATAGAGGTATTGTTTTTATTGAATAAAGGCTATTTAAAACACACAGAAAAAAAATCATGTATCAGTTAAGAACAGCAATGCAAATAAATATTGGGTAGTTTTGCAAAACTAATAAGTGTGACTTTTGCAATAAAAAAAATTGTCAATTGTTTTAAACTTTTTATTAATATAATCAGTGCTCGATCAAATCAGCTTTTTGTTAACAATAATATAATGATAGAAATATTGAGTTTACCTTATTTTTAAATATAAAAGGTTTAAAAAAAAAAAAAGTGTTAATTTGTAAAATATTTATTAATGCAACTTTTTATACACGTTTTTGTTTTCATATTTTTGAAACATAATATACATACTAAAAAATATTTCATGTTTTCAAGGTTTTCCCGGTGAAAAGGGTCCAACTGGAGATAAAGGTCTCATTGGTGACAAAGGAATGACCGGTGATACAGGACCTACTGGAAATCCAGGTTCTAATGGATCACCTGGTCAAAATGGATTTCCAGGTAGTCCTGGAGAAAAAGGAATGATGGGAAATCAGGGTATACAAGGCGTAGCTGGTGTAAAGGGTCTGAATGGTGATAAGGGCTTACCTGGTGATAAAGGAGCTATTGGTGACATTGGGGTTCAAGGAGTGCCAGGAAATCCAGGACCTCAGGGGGTGCAAGGAACCCAAGGAATTCCTGGAGATAAAGGTAATTTTTCTCGTCATAATTATATTCAAATTAAAATAATTCATCACTGAGGAATACTAAAAAATAATAAATTTATTGTATTTTCTAAAAAAGGACATCGTCTTAAATCGATAGATATGTAATTTATTTAATTTTGAGTTCATTAAGAATTTTGAATTAATTTTTTAAAGTCGCGCAATGACATCACGCGGTATTTTTTCTTTTGCCCTCATGCATACGTTACCGACTTACTTACTTACTTACTTACTTACTTACTTACTTACTTACTTACTTACTTACTTACTTACTTACTTACTTACTTACTTACTTACTTACTTACTTACTTACTTACTTACTTACTTACTTACTTACTTACTTACTTACTTACTTACTTACTTACTTACTTACTTACTTACTTACTTACTTACTTACTTACTTACTTACTTACTTACTTACTTACTTACTTACTTACTTACTTACTTACTTACTTACTTACTTACTTACTTACTTACTTACTTACTTACTTACTTACTTACTTAATTACTTACTTACTTACTTACTTACTTACTTACTTACTTACTTACTTACTTACTTACTTACTTACTTACTTACTTACTTACTTACTTACTTACTTACTTACTTACTTACTTACTTACTTACTTACTTACTTACTTACTTACTTACTTACTTATTTCATACAGGTATAACCGGGGACAAGGGTCTAATTGGTGACAAGGGAATCACTGGCGATCCGGGCCCACAAGGTGTGATAGGTGCTCCAGGTTCCCAAGGTCCCACAGGTGCAACCGGTGCTCAAGGGTCCCCAGGAGATAAAGGACTAATCGGAGATACAGGCCCTACAGGTCCAACAGGGCCCAAAGGTCTTGTTGGAGATACTGGTGCAAAAGGTTCGACTGGAGATACTGGGCCAATTGGACCCACTGGTATTGCTGGACCAGGTGGGGCCCAAGGACCACCAGGGGGGCCAGGTCCAGTTGGTAATCCTGGTCCTACTGGTGCAACAGGTCTTACTGGACCGACTGGTGGAGCAGGAGCACCAGGGCCAGCTGGGACCCCTGGAAATCCGGGACCTGATGGTAATCCTGGACCTCCTGGACCTCCTGGGCCACCAGGACCACCAGGAAATCCAGGAGGAGGTGGTTAATATTAATAAAAATTAGAGGGTAATTTTATTGCATTGTTCTAAAAGAGGATATTATCCTGAATCGATAGCTATGATTTTTATTTTTTTGAGTTTATTTTAAGACGGGGAACCATCAGCTACAGCAGGCGATTTAACTTAAAAATTTTAAACAAAGAAATATCTGAAATTTTGCTTAGTGATATAATTATAGGATAAAGTATCTATAAAAATGTAAAAAATTTAGGGGATAACCATGCTAGATTTATTTTGAAGTTTTAGTCCCATAAGAGCCTAAATTAACTTCAATAACTATTTTCTCTTTTATCTGATGGTAACGGTTTTTTACGGTTTTACGGTTTTTAGGCCAACTTAAGGCGATTTCGTTCACATCCACTTCCGTTTCTATTTACTACGCATGCGCAGTACGTCGAAAAGGAAGTGGATGTGAACGAAATCGCTTATAGTCGGCCTCAAAACAGTTGTTCCTTTATTAGTCAATGCTCACAAGCATAAAGACACCTGTGACGTCATTTTTTGATTTTCAAAAATTATATAAAAATACTTAATGTACTCAAAAATTAAAAACTTAGATATAAATCGATTCAGAACATTATCCTCTTTTATTAAAATTGCCCTCTAAAAATTTAATTAGCTTTCCTTATTAATAAATATACGAAGCTAATTGTTTTGGAGACACCACTTATTATTCTTTATATTTTGTATTCAATTTTTGTGGTCTATCTGTTTACTAAATTAATGTATGAGCAACTATATTATGCAGTCATATTATAGTAAAATGAATAAAAATGTCTAAAATATTTTAGCATTATTAATTTGTTTTATTGAAGAAAATAGCCTAATAATATCATGATGGTATTGGTGGTATCCTTATATCCTTAATTGATTGATTGATTGATTGATTGATTGATTGATTGATTGATTGATTGATTGATTGATTGATTGATTGATTGATTGATTTATACTTTAGAATATTTAGTACACTCGATTGTGATAATATATTTTACCATTCAAAAACTTGCGCTAAATTAAAAAAAAGTGTTATTATTATGAGAAAAATATGCACTGAATTTAAATGGTATATCAATAATGAAAAATCCTTTGAAAAAAGTGTTATATATTGCTTAAAATACGTAAAAGTGTGTCTAGTTTTCCTTATTTAAATATCTTCGGAATCAGTGCAATAGTTTTCTTAAAAATCTAAAAAAAGGAAAAAAAAAGTGCTTTTCTCCATGAGCGTAGGGGACCCTTTGGGACCCTTATAGCTTTTTCCGCGCTCTATACTGATAAGCTCCGATGTGTTGCTAAAGAATTAATATTTTTAATAAATAAAGAAGAAAAACTGTTTAGTTAAAGAGAAATGTTTTGTATTTATTTTAGATATGTATTTAAACTTTAAATACATATACGTGAAAGATAATGCAGTAGTTTTGAAAAAAAAAAAAAAAAAAAAAAAGTTATAAGAGCTAAAATAACACACATCACATGCATTAGAATAACTAACTATTTTTGGGTCGATCAAACATATTATATTTGATGCATCACTTCATATTTCACATCATGCAGTGTTTGCGTCCTAAATAAATATTCATCGGAGTGTGAGTATATTATGTAAACTCACGTAATGTTATGAGAGGAAAAAAAAAAGTCATTGAGGTTTTATGTTTCTTGTTTGAAATTTAATTTTCAAAATGCTGTGAATGAATTTTTTTACAAGTTATTTATATATACGTACAGCGTCAAACTTTCTTGAACGGTTACAAACAAAAAATAGTTTTAAAGGAAAAAAAAATAAATAAATAATAATAATAAAAGATAAAAAAAAATAATAATAAATAAAATAAACGTACGTTGCTGCAACATTTTCATAATTTGAGTTACGGTGTCAAATTTTGTTAAGGGTTATTATTAATATTTTCAATTTAAAAAAAAAAAAAAAAAAACTTCTGTATTCCTTTCCTTATTAAAATTTTGAAGCCTCGTTGCAGTATTTTTCCTTAAATGACTAAATCATTGACCGCTTATGTTTACTCAAAATGCAGAAAAGGGAGTGCAGGAAAAGGAAACCACGTGACGGTAAAAGTGGGAGGTAGCTCAGACCTAGCTTGCTGCTGGCACCAACTTTTCTCCCACCTTTACCGTCACGTGGTTTCCTTTTCCGGCACTTCCTTTTCCGTCGATTCATAAATAAGTATAAAATACACACGTCTAAAATTGGAAGTATATATAGGTAGAAAAAAATGAACTAAAAAAAAAAAAAAAAAGTTTCAAATAGTAATATAATATTAAGAGATTTTAAACTTTATCCTTATATTCTTCCTGTAGTATATATATATATATCTTTCAAAAATGCTAATTCTCTAATCAGACAAATAAATAAATAAATGAGAGAGAAATAAGCAGCTGATTTGTTTATAAATTACTACTAATAATGATTGTGCATTATTATTACACATATATTAGGTTTTATCACCTGGTTACGGAGTTAAAAAAAATCTATTGCAGGGTTCAGGGGTCTCCTGTGGGGTTATCAGCGTGAAAACATTTGATAGCTTACAGCAAAGTGTATATCCGGAAAAATTGGTGCTTACCTCAAATAGAGTGCATCATTTATATATTTTGACTTCCTAAGCGCCTGTAAACTATGCTACCTTTTCAACACATAAGCATGACAAATTGCATAAGCAAAAGGATATAAGCGTAAAAATGATATTATTCGCCATTACGTAAAAACTTAATACATTTTCACGTATTTAAGTAGCTTAAAATAAATCAAGCTAATTTTTTAATGCACTTTGACATATTTGTCGATTCTAGTACTTATTTATATCAAATAACAAACAAATTTATGCATTAAGAGTCAAAATTTAAATTATAAAATATATTTCGCGCTAAAAAAATAATTTTTGATACATATCTGCCATCTAGTGACATTTTAATAAACTTTTTATATCAATCAAATGTAAGATGGCCACATGCGAAACAAAATTGAAGTTTTAATCAAGAATTTTTAATTTTTTAAGGTAAATTTAGTGTAAAAAATTGATAATTTGTGTGTTATAATCAATCTTCAATATATATTTAAACAAGTGATTATATGTTTTGTGAATTTTATAAGTTATATAATAAAAAATAGGTGATTCAAAATTAAGACTAAGAAAGGTGGGCACCATATTTATTATTTTTTTTTCTATATAATGTATTTTACACTAAAAATTTACAAATTTCTTGGTGTAATATTTCATTAATTAATTACTTTAATTGATAATTAAAGTAATTACCAATTAATTTTATGTTAAAATTAAATAATAGTATATAAAAATAATGAAGAAATAAAATGAATCGACGATATTTCTTTAAAATAATATAAGTTGTTTTTGCTAAAATAATCTTAGAAAATGGCTCGTAAGAAAATAACTATTTTATTATTCAATTAAATCATTTATATAATATAAATTAATAATATTATTATATAGTAAATGTTCTATGTAATTATGAGGGTAAATTTTGATATTGGAGGGCTGTTTAATATGAAAGATAAGACGTTTAAAAAGTCGTGTTTACAAGGGGGGTTCGGCTTATCATAAAAAAAAAAAAAAAAAAAAAAAAGATAAGAATTTTATTTCTGTATGCAATTTACTTAAATTCAATTTCTTCCATAGTAATAATTTGTGTTAAATTATCGTATTTTTATCAAATAATAAAACGATTATTGTCGCTATTGTATCCGGTCGTTTATTTTTATCATTATGTATGCATGTGTATGTACAATATAGTGGTCATTATTGGACGGCTGATTGCATTGCAAATCGTGTTTTTTAAAAGTTTTTATTTTTGTGTTTTTATATAAAATTTAATAGTTATTTTGTTTCTTTAACTGATATTTATTTGTAGCTGCTTCAAAATTAATGTGATTTTGTGTAGTTGAATTTCTTTTAAAAAGTAGATATTCTAAGGTACTGTACTGTAAAACATTAATAGTATGTACTTTTTAAGCTTATTTTTATTTTTTTAATCGAAAAAGTCGATACGAGATAAACTTAAAAGCAATTTTTATTTCTATTGATTTTATTTCTATGGGCATTTCAAATTTCATTACGGTGTCCCTTTAACTTTTATTGGTTCGGGACTCGAATAAAAATGGTTTTTGGAGGTAATAATACCAGTACAGTATTTTTAAGTTTTCATTTTCTAACGTGCCATTATTTTTAATTTAGATCATATTAGGTTGAAATCTGGATAACTATTGTTTTCATACATATTTAGACCACTTCGGACCACAGTGCTTTTTAGTCGTACATATAAATGGTGTTTGTAAACCCTGTTCTCTGCTTCTAAAATGACGATCAACTTTGGTTACTGTATTCAAATGGAATGCGCATTTTTTTATGTAAGAGAACAGGGGTTACGAACAATACTGACTTCCCAAACATCATTAATGACCACTTATGTTTACTCAAAATACGGGATTAGGAAGTGCCAGGAGAGGAAACCACGTGATGGTAAAAGTGGGAGGTAGCTCAGGCCTAGCTTGCTGCTGGCACAAACTTTTCTACCAATTTTATCATCACATGGTTTCCTTTTCTGGCACTTCCTTTCCCGCTTTTTAGAATAAACATACTCACTCACGGTAATAGTAAGATAAAACTTCGCACCCGCAGCAAGCTAGGCCCGAGCCACCTCCCACTTTAAGATCACATGGTATGCTTTTCCTACACTTCCTTTTCCTGTTGTTGGAGTAAACATAAGCAGACATTAATGATGTTGGTAAACCCTGCTCCCTTGCTCCAAATAAATGCGCCATTCCATTTAAAAAGCATTAGATGATTGGCAATTTTGTTGGCATTTATTTTTTATTTTTGTAGTTTGGGGCATGAAAAACAGGGTTTTCGAACATCATTATTGACTGATAAAGGAACAACTGTTTTGAGGCCGACTTTAAGGGATTTCAGTCACATCTGCTTCCGTTTCCACTTACTAAGTATGGTGCAGTACTGAGAAACAGAAGCGAATATGAGCAAAATCGTTATAGTCAGCCTTAAAACAGTTGTTTCTTCATCAGTCAATTATTGATGTTGTCGGACAGTTAATATCAGCTGTCAAGATTTTAAACTTTCAATTTTACATTGCGTACTTTTGAAACTTGAAACTTTATTTATTTACTCTCCGATATGTGTAAGTGCACCTCTGGACAAAAGTTTAAGAACAGGGCAGTGGTGGCCGCTGCGTTTTTACTTAAAGATAGTTTGGTTGCGTGTTGCCTATACAAATTGTTCTCAAACTTTTGATCAGAGCTGTACGTACATTACAACTAGTGTTGGTCTCAATTTTTCCTAAAGTTGCACTGAAGTGATATTACTGTGTAAACTTAATAAATAATAATCATAAAAACCCTGGCGTCTGATTATTATCCGACATCATCAAAATTCAAAGTTATTTACTGTAATAATAAAACTGTGATTCATAATTGATTTTTTTTTGTATGTGTACAGTACATTAAACTTATTTAAACTGTTTTGTAATACAGTATTCTTAATATAGTAATTAATTACGTATGTAATTAGTTAAGAAAGGTTAAAACCATTTCGGTTTGAATTGATAACCAAAGAAAAGGATAGGAGAAACCAACAAGCGCCTTACCACGATGAGGTCCGCAGCTTGGTGAAGATCTTGATGGCACAGGTTACACAAATATTTACAAGTTTACTAAGACGTTTCGAGGGCAACAGCCTTCTTCTTCAGTTGCTTAGAGTAACACTCTAAGCAACACTCTTAGCAACTGCGAAGAAGAAGGCTGTTGCCCTCGAAACGTCTTAGGATACTTGTAAATATTTGTGTAAGCTGTGCCATCAAGATTTTCACCGAGCTGCGGACCTCATCGTGGTAAGGCGCTTGTTGGTTTCTCCTATCCTTTTCTTTGATTACATATCAATAGTAATTAATTATGTAATATACAACAGTAATCATTAAAAAAAAAAGAATTTCTATTGGCATATAGGAACAACAAGTAACAAGTTTTGTCTCAACTGCAATTTCAGTCAAAACATGCAAAAATTAGCATAAAAATGTTGTGCGGGTTGCATAAACCAAAATTTTTTGATAACTGCTACGCCACTACAATTGGGTTTTGAGATTGAGACAAACTAATATTATTTATGTAAGTCCTAGCTAGTGTTTTGTGATGTAAATGCTTATGTTTTCTTCTGGTTTATGCTTTTATTATGAAGTGTGCTATGACAGTTGAGTGATGATTTGTGTTGTTTGCTTGCAGCCATGCCTCGAGAGAACTACTAATTGTGGCTCAAGTATATTACCTATCTAGTCGTCTCCAAGTGTGTCTCCACCATGAACAGTCACAGTTTTACCTTAGCAGAGAGATTGATCCCTGCAACCTACCTCCAGCAAGCAGCTACTGCCAAGAAATCACGAGAAAATCTTATTAGACAACTTATTGAACAGGTACATACGCTACCACTATAGTAACTAAAATAGGTAGTATGGTCACCGCATTCTTCTTACGTACGAGGGTGTAACCAAATTTTGTAGGCCTGTGATTGGCGTAGAGAGAAAACCGCTTTTGCGGAGATGCCCAAAGTCACTTCGACAGCCAATCTTAGCGGCGGATTACAACGTCTCAGAAAATCATTGATTAATAATATTAATCAACTCAGGAGGATATTTATAGATTTAAAAACAATAGCTGACTTGTTTAGGCATGTTTTGATATGGTTTTTATGTCCTGACAATTTGTATTTGTTGCGCTATGATTTATCAAAGTGACCCCTTTCTTTTAACATGTGTGTGAAGCAAAAAACAAATTTTGGTGAATCGACTATACTACCTGTATAGCTACTATAACTAACACTTCTTGACAAGTTTGGAAAAAAATCCAAATTACTTTATTCATTAATAGAAGGCGTTGCAAAAGTGTGTTTAGTGAGAAAATAAACAAACTGACAGCTCAACAATACTAACAAAGTGCTAGCAGACGACTTAGTGTTCCTGTCTACATTTAACATGCTTTCTTATGGGGCAATGAAGCAGCTATAACTTGAGTTAGAATTATTTCTCAAAGCTGAAATTTTTACAGTAGCTTACTGAGCCTTAAAGCTTTTGTTTTCCTGAATTTGAAGTCAATTGGGTGAAAATAATAATTTGTAACCAAATTGATTGAAATTCAGGAGAACAAAAGGTATATGGCTTACCATGTTAAATTGATTAAATTAATTTCACTCTTTAGATATGTTAGAGAGAGATGTTAGTTGCATTCCTATGCTGCAATTATAGGGGGCGCTGAAATAAATTTTCCTCATACTTGCCCTCTCTCTCACCTGCTCTTCGCGCACTTCCCATTTTGATCACATTTTAAAATTTAACAAGGGAAAATTTTTGTTTTTATTTTTTCTATTTTTTCGTAATGAAATGTTAATATTCATAGAACTTAAACCTAATACGTTTCCGGTTATTTTGCCTATAATTTTATTGTAAAATTAACATTATTAGCAATGTTAACTAAAATGCATATCAAGCAATTGAGAAAATTATGCTGAATAATTTCTGCAAATTTTACTATTAACATTTCACGCGTTGAGAAGTTATGACGGATTTAGTGATTTTTCCCTATGCTTATGCATTGGCACTTGATTGAAATGGAAAGGTGGGAAACTGGCTTGCAGCGCTGCCGCGACGTAATTCTATTATCATTCTGAGCAACTACCATCTCTCCTTATACCATGATATTAAAATATATATAATTCAACTATATCCCAACTAAGTAATTTGGACTACCTTTGATGTTAGGTTTCCGTGGTACATACAAATTATTTGTAAAATGCTCTACTTCTATTTTTATTTCCCCACAAATAGTAGGCCAATTATTATTCTAACCAATGTAATATTTTATTGTTACAGCGTAAGTGGCCAGAAGATGGCTGGGATGACGCTACAATCGAACTGTTCCTGTCAGAACTGGCTCAGATGGACAGTAACAATTTCCCTGGTAACTGTGGTATAGGAGAGAGAGAAGCACGTATTGCGTCGTCCCTGGTAGCACGTCGTCACTTTCGTCTTGGTCACGGTATAGGCAGGTCAGGGGACCTGGGCGAAGTACAACCTAAAGCTGCAGGATCTAGTCTTATGAATAAACTTACCAATGCTCTAGTACTGGACGTTATCAGATTTACTGGTAAGTGACAGGGGGGAAGAAAATTGTGCTGTTAAATCATTTTAAAGGGGAAGTTCAGGGGGTTCAACATGACTTTTTTAATGTTAAAAAACAAACATGTGACGTTAAAATTTGAAGGGAGAAACCAAATGAGAGTTGGCGCCAGGCAGCAGCGTCAACTGAAAATCTCAAATGGCGATAGTGGTTTAAAAAAATATATATTTGAAAAATATATATATTATGCCATATATTGTCTCAAGCCGTTAGATAGTTAGAAGAACTATTCATTGACTCATATATGATGACCCAAAGCCCTTCCATACCCCCATGGTAGCCTCGCAAACTTGCGCTCGTCCTGCAAGATATGCAACCCGCTTCAACATTTTCTATAGTGAATGAATTAGTGCTGTCGAAATCCGGATAAAATTAAAATCCGGATTTCGGATAGAAAATTATCCGGATCAGTGGATCCGGATTTGGCGGACAAAAAATTATCCGGATCTACTGATCCGTTTTAAATCCGGATCGATCCGGATAAAAATTATCCGGATCCAATCCGGATCAAAATTATCCGGATCCAATCCGGATCAAAATTATCCGGATTTGTTGATCCGGATCATGATCCGGATAGAAATTCGGATAACGGATAATTTTTTATCCGGATTTTGAAATCCGGATTTTTTTGACAATACTATTTAGAATATTGGCTTAGTTTTAATATAACCTGTAAAATACCCTAACAAAATGGACTGAGTGGTGTTTGGCACAATAATTAACACAATATGGCAAGCAAAAAAAAAAAAAAAAAAAAAAAAAAAAACACCCAACAATAATTAATTTAGCAGAACTTTAGTTCAAAAACTTTATAATTTTGATTAGATTAATAACGTGTACGTGTAGCGTGGTGGTACATTGAAAGTAGCGTAAAAGTTGCGATCACCGAAGTTCAGCAATTGCTAGCTAACGTTAACGTCAAGCGTGGAATACTTGGATGGGTGAAAGCTGTAAATTAAGCTTTTTTAAAGTATGCTTGATCGCAGCGCAAGGACCAGGAACGGCTGTAGTGTGCTTCCTAAAATCCACCAATAAAAATATATTTCGGGGAAATACCAAACAGTGGTAAAAAGTGCAGCCAGTGAACTTAAAGATGTATGATGGAAAGAAGATAATAGCCAGATGTCAAATCTGAAAATATTTGTTGACATTTGTTTTAACCCATGAAAATAATTTTACAACAAAATAAAAATAAAGATTATAAAATAATGAAAATTAAAAGCTATATTGAGAACGATTAAAATTTTGCAAAATACGATGAAAAATAGTCGGGATATTACGCGGGCAAAATCATACACACGCAATCGAAAAAAGCAATTATACATAATAATTATGTACAGAGACCCTTATTATTTTTAAATAGATTTTAATTTTATAAATCAATAACTATATTCATAATTCGTTATTAAATTCATGCTATATTACGCCTATTATCGTAATTATTTCAAATCGTGATCCGGGTCATTGATGTGGATAAAATTAAGTGGATCACGATCCGGATCAATATTATCAGTATATGATGCGGATCAAATTTATCCGGATCGCGATTCAAATCACGATCCGAATCAAAATTATTCGGATCACGATCCGGATCAAAATTATCCGGATCACGATCCGGATCAAAATTATCCGGATCACGATCCGGATCCGGATCCGGATCAAATTATCCGGATCACTGATCCGGATCAAATTATCCGGATCGTGATCCGGATATAAATTCGAAATCCGGATAAAAAATTATCCGGATTTCGAAATCCGGATTTTTTTCAACAGCACTAGAATGAATACTGTACTATATGAATATGGTACAGTTTGTATATCTCGCAGGATGATCACGAGTTTGTAGGGCTACGGAAGGGTTTTGGGTCTTTTGGTCATGATATGTGAGTTTATGGACAGTTCTTCTTATTATCTAACATTGAAGAAGTCATGTTGTAACCCCTGAACTTACTCTTTAAGGGGGAAAAAAATTGCAGTTAGGATCAATAATAACGGAGACCAGCAAGGACCTTACCACAGTAGAAGATCTATGGAGAGGTCGAGGTCTCGTGTGGCACAGTGTTTTGTTATAAAAATGTTCATTTAACACTGTGCCACACAAGACCTCGACCTCTCCATTGAATTTCTATTGAGGTAAGGCCCTTGCTGGTAATTCTATCCTTTTCTTTATTATTGATACTTGTGCTATTAAAGAAAATAAACAGTAACAGTTAGGTATGATAGATTGGAAAGAAAAATGGATAAAAAAAAAACTAACACATTGGGTAGCTTTTGGCATTAAACTCCAAGATTGATGGAGTGTATTTTGCCTTTCTCAGTCCTATTAAAATAGTTGTGCTGTTCGTAAACCTTGTTCTCTGCTCCTAAAATGACGATCAACTTTGGTTATTCAAATGAAATGCACATTTTTTGGTGCAAGAAAACAGGGTTTATGAACAACATTGACTGCTACATAAAGTTTGAGGTGCTCAAGTAAGCAGCAAGTTTAAATAACAATCTTTCATTAACAGTACATGGTACAACTGTACATGGTACCTAGATTAATGCCACATTTCGTCACTTCAGAATAAGAATGTCGTATCTGCAAAAAAAATTGATGCAATTATGAGCCTTATGTTGATAACAAATAAGGCTCATTATTGCATCAATTTTTTTTGCAGATACGACATTCTTATTCTGAGGTGACGATTTATCAATATAATGAGTTACTATAAATCTGGATGTTTTTGTTTTCAGGCGTGAAGACTTCTGCAGGATGTTTTGTGGTCCCCATGGCAACTGGCATGAGTTTGGTGCTATGTATGTTAGCATTGAAACAAGAGAGACCTCAAGCTAAACATGTATTATGGTCGAGGATTGATCAGAAAGCTTGCTTCAAGTGTATCGTCACTGCAGGTATGTTCAGAAAATCTAGTCTGTAGTAAGATCCTACCTTACTCGTCTAACATTGTTTTTAACTTCATTACGTTAACTTGGCTTTGGTAGTTAAAAATGTATTGAGTTGATTTTTTTTAAAGAAACTTTTACAGCTATAGGCCCAGTATACAATACAGTGGACATCAAATAATTCAAAGAAAAAAAAAAAAAGAAAAGAAAAAAAAAAAAAAAAAAAAAAGGAAGGAAGGAAGGAAGAAATTGAGATAAAAATATGAAAATTAGACTAGAAAATGCCCTTAAATTTACGTGTTTTTTATAGCTATTTTGAGCTATCTAAAGTGGGTATGGGGTCCTTAAAAGTAAGAAAACCTTTTTGACAAAAGAGACATATTTTTGTCATTTTGAGAGCCGCACAAAAGTGTAGTTAAAATTTACGACACTGAACTAATTTTTTAAAAAGTCGGGGATTGAAGAGGATACTCAAGTTCAGCAGCTTGTGTCACACAGGCTCCTCCTAAATCCTCACTTCCAAAAAGCATATCTTGCAGCCTGCCTGGTCATGGCACAACAGGGTGGTTTCTAAGATGCATTTCCTGTCTTTTTGTTAGAGTAACCGTGCCATCATGGGGTTGGTTGTGGTGGTGGTTTTGGGGTGGGGGTTTAAATAAAAAATCATCCTCTGTGCTGTGACACAATTTTCTGAACTTTATTATAGTAAAAGTGCAAGAATAAATAAATAAATAAATGAAAAAAAAAATGTAAATGTAATCTTTAATATCAAGAAATAAATAAAAGCAACTAAACAATAAACTTGTGTACTTTCAGGTCTTACTCCAGTGGTGATAGAACCAACTCTCACTGGTGACGAGCTACGTACAGACTTGACGGCTCTTGAAGCACAGATGGTAACTCTGGGTGCTCCCTCCATTGCCTGTGTACTCTCTACGACCAGTTGCTTTGCACCTCGAGCACCTGACTCGTTAGAACAAGTGGCGGTGCTCTGTGCCAGGTACAACATTCCTCATATTGTCAACAATGCATACGGACTGCAGAGCGCCAGATGTATGCACCTCATCCAAGAAGCTTCCAGGTATACCTACCTATCTTTCTTCACTTTTATAAATTAATAATAAGTAGGAATTAGGAAGAATTATAATTAGGAAGATAAAACAAAGTACATATTTTGATAATAAATTCAAAGAAAATTATAGTTAAAAAAGTCCATTACTACTCAGCAATAATGCGAAGAAATACGTGTACCCATAATGTCAATGTAGACCATATAATAAAGAAAGAACTTCTTAAATTATAATGCTATTCTTGGTTTTTAAGAGTTAACCTCCATGTTTTTTTCCCCCCACGATGATAAATTATCTAGAAAATTATCTTTTGTTATGTTTCATTGTTCCAAAGTAGAAGCTTAGAAGTATTTTCTTCATATACTTAACAATTTTTACCAATTTTGATTTTGCCTGAAAATTAAAACAAAAAACAAATGGCAATCAAAATAGTTACATAATCAAATGGACAAAAAAAAAAACACTAATTTTCACAATCAATCAATCAATCAATAATATTAACAAGAGTGTATTGTGTTTATTGTTACAGAAAAGGGCGTGTCGACGCGTTTGTACAGAGCACAGATAAAAACCTACTAGTGCCAGTGGGAGGTGCCATTATTGCGGGATTTGACAAGGGATTTGTGGAGAGGATCTCTCGTATGTACCCTGGTACGTATCTCCGTTAGATAAATGTGTCAATAAATCTAGGTTTTTATCAAAATTTGTTATCTGAACTTCAGTTTTTCTAAGTTCATGATGCAGAGATCAAGACAGTTACTCCAAAATTAAATTTGTTACCATTTAAAATGTGCACATAGTTCTCTCATAATAATAACAATAACCTCGGCACAGCTATTAAAATAGTAAATACTGTATTTAAGTCTTGTTTTACAAGTCCCAAAAAAAATCTGACTGCAGTGTTTGTTTTTTCAAATTGAAAGTATGTGGAAAAACTGTAACAGATTATACCTATATATATATTTTTTTTTATTATTTTTTTTTTTAGTTCAGTGCACAATTAATTGTAATAATATATTTGTGACGTATATTTATTCAATTTATTGAGGGTTGTTACATATTTTACCTTTTTAATACCTGTGCTAAATTTGCAAAGGTAACTTTATGAGAAAAACGCACTGAATTAAAATAGCAAAACATATCACAATCATTGGTATTAGAAGCCCAAAATAAAGTTGATTTTGTGTGTGGGGAGGGGGGGGGGGGAGGGCTTAGCCACAGCTTGTTAAATTCAAAATTCTTTGTTCATTTCTTTCATAACACAATTAAAATGCATTAGCTTAAGTTATTACCTCAATTACAGGAAAGGATTCTGGCATGAAATATGTTTTATAAATGTGGCAAATTTCCTTCAACTACAGTCAAAATATCCTATCTATACCTATTATATTTACTATTTTATTGGCTCATATATTGATTGCTTGGTACAGGTCGAGCGTCCGCCAGTCCTGCGATGGACGTCTTCATCACTCTTCTATCTCTTGGAGTGAAGGGTTTCAAAGAGCTGGTGACACAGCGCAAGGAGATGTATCAGTTGTTGAAGGAGGAGCTGGGCAAAGTGGCCAGTAAACATGGAGAGAGACTGCTGGAGACCAAGAGTAACCCCATCTCTCTAGGTATGTACCAGCTTCAGCTACCATACGTTAATATGTACACTTGCGGAAACCATAATATTAACATCAAAGACAATGCCGGTTTGTAAAGAAAAAGGTAGAAAAGACATTGTCAGGTAAAAGCAGCACTGCCAAATTCTCTGAAAATCATGAATAAATTCTTTACAAAGTAGCATCGTCTTTGACGTTAACATTATTTTATTTAATATCGCATCAGGTTATACATATATATAATACATTGGTCGCATGTTTTCATTCTTGCAATCAGCGAGCTGTGCTCATACGAAATCAAATTTTAGGAAAAGAAAGATAAATGTTTCATATAAAAAGAAAGAGAAATTAAGCTACCATGTATATTTTTTCTCTGTATTTTAAGTCTTTAATAAATACTTAGTATGTAATACTTAAAGGCGTAGAACACCTTGAACAAAAAACTTGCCTAATATCCTAACATACCCAAATATCAACACTATTTTGGCCGGAGTCATTGATTTCTAATTTATTTTCCATTTACAAAATGTCAGTTGCGGGTTTACTACGTCACAGCTTGCCTGTTTCCGCGTGCGTGGACCAGGCAAGCTGTGACGTAGTAAACCCGCAACTGACATTTTGTAAATGGAAAATAAATTAGAAATCAATGACTCCGGCCAAAATAATGTTGATATTTGGGTATGTTAGGATATTAGGCAAGTTTTTTGTTCATGGTGTTCTACGCCTTCAAGTACAGTACGTATTATTCATACTTGTTATAAGTTGACAGAAAAAAAGAAAAAACAAAATTTTCTGCAAGTGTATAGAGACTATTTTGGCATAGGTTTCATTGAACAAAATGTAAATTGAGAAAATGTAATGACAACACAAACAAACAAATTCACATTTCATATTTTTGCTTTGGCGCTGGCTAAAATTTACTTTCAGTAAAATTTAATAATATCTAAAATTAATTGACATGCTATACAGTACCGGTACTTTTTCTTAACAACAAAATGCTCAGGAAAAACAAAAATGAATGATCAAAAATTCCAAAGAAAGTGTGAAAATTATTTTTGTTATGTAATGTTACAAATCTAAAATTACAATGTATTGAACTAACTTAAGGGGGTAGGTGACCGACTGATATCTCGCAAACTAGGACGGTTGCGAATAATAATAAATAGCACAAAGTAAAGAAGAAATGTTACTTAAAAATTTAGTTATGTCAAACATGTGAAAACACGATCATATATTTAAGTTATTGCACTTTAAAGATAACATGCAAATGTGGAAATTTAAATTTGAGCGGGAAATTTTAGTCAAATTAGAAACTTTTTTACAATTAAAATTATCATTAAAAATTTTTTTGGTATAAAAAAATATCTTTTAAATTTACTTGATTTTATTTGAAAATTATAGTGTTTGTTTTATTGGAATTAAATCATGTACAAAAAATTATTGGGAAAATATAGTTCTTCTCTTAGCGATTTCCGGTCCAAGTCGGTCCCCCACCCCCTTAATAAATATTTTTAATTAAAAAAAAAAAAAAAAAAAAAAAAAAAATTACAGTACTAAAAGTGGGAAATGTTGATATATTTGTCTTGATATGTGCAGCAATGACTCTTGGCTCTCTGGCGGGAGGTGACCCCAAGAGTATCTCCATGTTGGGCTCCATGTTGTTCCTGAGGTGTGTCTCAGGGTCAAGGGTCATCACAGGAGTAGAGGTCAAGGACGTCTCAGGTCATAAGTTTGAAGGTAAGTAAATTATTAATTATTATTCTTTTATGTAAAACTATCCATCAACGTTCCTCTTTTCTTACCCTTTAATGTGCATGTCCCATCTTTTATAAAGAAATTGTCTATCAAAGAATTCTAGGTAATTTACCACACCAATTGCAAGTTGATACATAACAAGAGAAATGTTCACTGTTTATTTCACTTACAAGTTAATCCATAACACATCAAAATGTTTATATATTTTAGTTTTTTTTTTTTTTTTTTTTAGCAATCCACAGAAGAAATTTTATCCCATCTCCCAACAATCTACAATTTAGAGAATCTTTGCATTTTATTAATATTCAATTTATAGTGCTTTAATCATTGTACCATTTTCTTTTATATGTACTTATTTTTAATTTTTTATTTTTTACACATCAAAACGTATTCACGTACCCATCAACCAGCACAGGCCTTACCATATTGACAATGTTTCCATTAGTTTGTTGAAAATCTTGCTAGTAAAGGAATGTGTCCTCAGTCCTCACATATACATTTCTCTGTACAGGATGGGGCGCTCATCACTCCAGCTACCCAGTACCATACTTGACAGCTGCCGCAGCTATAGGTATGCGTCGTACAGACGTTGAATTATTTGTACATCGATTAGATAAAGCTCTTGCTAAACTGAAGGGACGTACAAGCGCCTCAACCCCTACATCAGTTGAAGAGTTATTATCAAGCTCTGGACGTAGGGCCGGTGCGACGAGTCGTTCTACCAATTCCTCCGTAGTGAACGGCGACGCTGAAGCAAGCGGCTCTAGCGCCGGCACATCACTGGCATCTAGTAAAGATAGTCTTCGCAAATAATAATAACTTTTTAGTTAATTTTTTCATTCTAATCCTCCTTTATCCTCCTTCTATCCCCTACCAACACAAACCACTAAACCCTTCTCTATTCCCTCGTAAGCGACACTAGCTAGTTAAAAGATAAATCTTGGACGTGACTAAACTCTCTTTTTTTTTTTTTTTTTTTTTTTTTTTGTAGCATAAGTTTCTATAGCCTTCAATACCATGTGTACAAACTTTCAACTCAATTTATCCTATGGTTATGTGGGGAAAAAAAATAACATGGTGAACATAGGGCATCCTATATTTCCAATATTATTTTTCCCCCATTAAGGTAGATGGTAAATATATCGAGTTTTTATTGTGACAGTAATAGTAAACTAGCTCTCTGATTGGCTAGTGGGTTCCCTCTAGCCAATCAGAGAGCTAGTTTACTATTACTGTCACAATGAACACGTGATATTTTCACCACTGTCTCTACCTTTATAATCAATAGAAAAGTCAATTTGAAATTTAGTAAACATGCTATAGAAGCAAAAAAAAAAAAAAAAAAAAAAAAAAAAAAAAAAAAAAAAAAAAATGCCAACATTTTAATTAAAAAAAAATCAATCGTGTCAAAAAAAAAAAAATAAATAAAGAGTTCTGTCACGTCTGAGATCAATCCTTATATCATAGTTATTTTGATTGTTACAACAATTAAAAAAAGATAACTAAGGTTTAACTAGAGGTTGCAGCTTACAGCCCTATTATATCGTTGCTCTATTGTGTTAAATATAATTATTGGTAAGACTAGAATGTGTGTTACACTGTGATTTTTGTTTTAATTGTGTTAGTGCTCATTGCACGTTTTTATTGAATTGTTTCGTTGGTACTTATTGGTTTGCAATTGCAATTTGGTGCCATATATGAGTAATATAGACCAGTAAAGGATAAATCTACATTTTTTTCCAACACAGAAAGAATAAATTGCGTAATTTATGCTGCGTTTATGTCATTATAGCATAAATGCTGATAAATTAGATCAACATAAATAATTAGTCTATATGTACAACATAATTTTTATGCTTTGTAACATATTTATTATGCAGTATAGCATAAATTATGCTGTTAGTAATTAATTAAGCTGAAAATGAAATAGCATAATTATTAGCCTATGTATTTTGTCCGTTTTTTTTTTTTTTTTTTTTTTTTTTTTTTTTTTTTTACATACTACACCAATAGTTTTTTTTATAGGTTAAAATTGAAATGTTTCAACCAGAAAAGAAAAATAAATCAGAAATGTGAAATAAGAATAAATTTCTAAATGAAAAATGACAAAAAAATGATATTTGTCCTATGCTTGGTTATCCTATTTATTCAAATATGGCACTTAAACTCTATTAGTGACTATGGGTTTATTTGAAATTTGATTTTGTGCTACAGTTGTTGAAAAAGTTACCAGAAAGTTTTAACTATAATACTAGTATAGTTCTAGCAGAATTATTAAATTTGAAAATTGTGTTTAAAAATGAATTCTTTGACAAAAACTGAAATATTGGTATAGGTCCAATTATAAGGCATGAAAAATATAATTATAAATAGGAAATTTTGACTTCATTTTTGTTTCTAATAACATTCTCATCAAAAAAATTTCACCATTGGAGAAAAAAAAAGGTACGTAGTACGTACTGTGTATCAATTTTAATGGTATAAAACTGTAGGAGAGATGTTTAGGCTTGACAGGTGTAGTCATGTCTCTAACCAGGTTTGAAATTGGTGATAGTGACCCATTTCAAATAAGAGGTTCACCAATCCACCTCATCTCGTTCATTTCTTTTGCTAGGTGTATACTGTTATGTAATATGCAACTCATTTTCAAATAAACTAGAATATATTAGCAAATCAAAACTGTAGCACATGTTGGAAAGTACTTAAAATTAAGGATGTGTGATCTATGTACATAGAATCTTCATATACATAAACATTGATTTTTACTGTAAAGACTATTTTGTTCTACTTTGTACAGCTCTGGCCAAAAGTTTAAGAATGGGGCAGCGGCGGCCGCTACGTTTTCTCATAAAGATAACGTAATGGGGTTGCGGGTTGCCTTTACAAATCGTTCTCAAACTTTTGGCCAAAGGTGTACATGCAAAAATGGACCTTACGGTAAAAGTAAATAGGGATTTGTATTTGATAGACTTGTATAACATTGCCATTATGTGAATCTTATTTTGACTTTTTTTTTTCTTTTTTTTTCTTTTTTTTTTTTTCCGTTCAGTACTTATGATCTTTGCATTTTTCTCTTGAAGAATATTTTTAAGTAGCATTATCTAATGAGAAACTAAACAACAAATTTTATAGTAATTCTAATAATATATTGAAAAAGGCATAAATTTTTAAGCAATTCTCAGAAATTTCTGACCAAAATATTTTTATTTTTTCGTAGAGAAAAAGCTCAAAAATTACAAAACAATGTATCAATCCATTTGTTTTTCGATTCTTGTCCAATTGTTACTATGGGAAACAAAATATGATGCAAAGCATTTTTTTTCTTTTAATTATAGATTTAAAAAAAAAAAAAAAAACTTGAAAGTGGTCGGAAAATTCTTAAAATTTGCTTGGAGATTATTAATATTATTATTAATTTTTTAAACTTAAAAACATGTTATTAGAATTACTAAAAAATCTTAGAGAAATGTTTCTCATTATTTAATGGCAGTAAAACCGTAAGGTGAATTTACGATCTTATTTTTGTCGCTACCTCTTTAACTGCATGTTAAAAACATCAACAAAAACAGTGTTACAAAAATATCATGTTGAAATCTATTCACAGTATGACAAAATTAAAAACATCGTTAAATTTACACCTTAATTACACTGTAATCTTAATGGTGAAAAAAACTCATTCCAGTCCGGCTTTGCTGTGATTTTGGTCTTGCTAGATGCATTTAATTATTTTATAATTAATTATGTTAATTAAGTTAGTATTTGTGTTGTTGTATATCCCTGTGGGATTTTTTGTGTGTACGTGTTAAGTTGCAGAAAAAAATTAAATTTTTTTTTTACAATTAGGCCTATTAAAAAAAAAAAAAAAAAAAAATCAGCATTTTTTTCAAGTTTTTTTCAAATTTATTTTTTCAATGATATATTGATGAAAATATAATAGTAACACATTTGTATGATTTCAATAAAATCATCATTAAAGTGAAACACAAATTTAGGATTAAAAAATGTTGAAAATAAAATAATAGTCATTTACAACAACAGCAATTGTTTTGAAATACTGTATACAAAATCTCCTCAAAAACTAAGACAGATATTCAATAATCTGTAATAAGTATTTAGAAAAACTTCACATTTGAATGCATAAAGACGAGAAATTTAAACAACTAATTTTACAAATAGTTTCTGCAACTTAACACTTTTTTTTTTTTTTTTTTTTTTTTTTTTTTTTACAAGGACGTGAAACTGGTTTCATGTCCTCTTTAATATTTTGGTTTAGATCTCGTGATATTGTTTACTTTATATTATTGTGTACCAGAGGCATTATATTATGTATACACTTTTGTCTATTGTGTTTTGTTCCTACGTGTTGAAGTATCATTCAAATGGAGCGTTAATTTGACGGCCGTCAACGAATGTGGGTGAAAAGTGGCAATTATGAGAATTTGCATCTTTTTACTTGAGAAAGCAGTGCAAAGACAAACTGAGCCCCTTCACGTGTCAATCCCATGCTATAGATATAAATTATGCTTGTAAACCCTGTTTTATAGGCTCAAAAAAAAAAAAAAAAAAAAAAAAAAAGGATCACCTAATGCTTTTTAAATATAAGTGCGCATTTTTTGGAGCAAGGGAACAGGGTTTACGAACATCCGAACATTATTATTGTTATTGATAGATGGATTTAAACTAACATAAACAAAATGCAACTCGCACATTTACCTCTTGGAATCCGTTAACATATCTGACTTTTAAAGTAACCGGTCAGATAGCAAAATTTAACTAACTACAAAATTAAAATTTAAACAGATTTTAAAATAGTTATACTTGAATAATTTGTAAAAATAATTTAAATTAGTAAATAGCTATCTGTTTTACAAAAAAAAAATTAAGTTTTAATGATTAATTTCCTCTTTTATTTTTATTTTTTTCTAATTTAAATTGCATTAATGTAAACAAATGCAACCATTCACATTTATCTTTGAGAATCCGTGGGAAAGCAACAAAGAATATTTCCCTGTCAACTTCTATCAGTTATCTATCTATCCATGTAATCCATTGGCTTTCATTATAAATAAATAAATAATCTTTGAAAGGGCGAGGTTTAAGCCTGACTAAATGTCTGACCCACTCATACACCTAACCCTAACAGAAAACAGGAAACGTCAATGAGTTTTTAATTCAACTTTGTTAATGTTTTAATAAAACGTTAACGGCCACTCATATTTAGTACCATGTGAATGAGACTTCTTAAACTTTAACTTGTAAATAAGCTCGAACATTAGTAAATTTTATTATTGTTATTTTTCTTTGACAGTAAATGAAATATTAAAAATGTAAAATATTTATGTTTAATTATTATAACTGAAGCGTATGTGAACTCTAAAAAACAGTTGACCGTGTACTTGAGATATACATGTACTCCTCTTGAATAAATCTGATCATAGCGTTCACATCTTCAAATGCTAATTATGATTACCGTCAGATTTTGAAACTAAAAATAAAATATTATAAAATGCTTTGATTTGAATAATTTATAAGAAAACAAATTTAAACTAGCAAATACAGTTGGTATATATATATATATATATATATATATATATATATATATATATATATATATATATATATATATATATATATATATATATATATATATATATATATAAAGCTTTCATGAACAATGTAAATTTTCTCTCTTTATTTTGTAATGCTGTTCGTAAACCCTGTTCTCTGCACCAAAAATGACGATCGCCTATGGTTATTCAAATGGAATGCGCATTTTTTGGTGCAAGAGAACAGGGTTTACAAACAGCATTTGTGTAATTTAAATGAAAAATACATAAAATAATTTTATTATACAACATAATAATAAATTTGTAAAAATAACATTTTACATTTTTTTTTCTTTTTGTGAACCATTTATGTTTTAAATAAATAATTAAAAAAACAAAAACAGGAGGAGCGTACACTGGATCATTGATGAAGTCATGCCCCTTAAGTCTAGAAACAACACTAAGTCCATGGTCCAAAGCGTGACTTAACTTTTAGTACATGACTTAATTGCTTGACCTAAAATATATCTCAAGTGCAGTGTCACATGTTGACAAAAAAAAAAAAAAAAAAAAAAAACTTTTTGTTTTAATTTTTTTTTTTTACAAGAGTTCACTACTTTTTTCCCAAGCCAAACAAAAACTTACACTATCCTTATTTTGTGAACAACATTATTTACGCTTTTTTTTTGGACATTCATTCCCTCCCCCTTTGAAAAATGCCAAATTAGGCATCTTGTTATTCCCTAGCTCCCTTTTTATATTTTTTACTACTATTTTGAACAACTGTTATTATCATTCAAGACTACATTCTCGTCTTTTTTTACTCCCTTTTCCTAACCCTCCTTACCCTTTCAGTACCCTCTACCCCCTCTTTCTCCACTCCCTACCCTCCCCCCCCCCCCCCAATTTATCACGCAAAGTTTAAAACAATCAAATTTATTAACAACTTCCCCCCACCCTCAAACTGATATACTTTTTTGTATGAAATGAGACAACAAAATAAATAAATAATAATTAGTAAAAAAAAATAATAAAATAAAAAAAAACTTTAAAAAGAAAAAAAATACAGCACACTTCCTACAAGAAAAAAAAAATAAATGAAAAAAAAAATGAAAAACTATTTTCTGTAGAAATAAAATTATTGAACTTTAAGTAACGCCATTAAAATTAAATAATAAAAAAATATATTAATTATTAATATAATATTATATCATTAAAAAATAAAATTATATTAAAAAAAATAAAAATATTAGGTCAAAAGGCTGTTTACCGCCAATTTTTAAAATACAAGAACAAAAATAATAGCTTTACTTTTTTTTTTTTTTTTAATTTTACGTTTAAAATTTTTTATTTTGCACCGCAATTTTTGTTGTTTGCACAAATGAAATTTTCTCCTTTTAAAATGAAAGTGAAAAAAAAAAAAAAAAAAAAAAAAACGATTTTTTTAGCATCATTTGTAAATTATGATTTTTTTTAATAATTATTTTTTTCTAGTTAAATACATAAAAAACTATTTTAAATCCAGATGTAGTTTTTTTTTTTTTTTTTTTTTTTATGAAAAAATTAGGCAAAGAAGTAATATAAATTAAAAAGACTTATAGAAAGCCATCTATAAATTATACAAAAAAATTTTGATTTTGATTTTTAAAAATATCTAGCAATTATTATTATTTTCTTTTGAATTTTCCCAAAAGGAGAAAATTTTGATCATCTTTTTTAAATAAATACATTTAATTTTCAAAAAATAAAAAAATTAATCGTCTTTTAAAAAAAGACATTTAATTTTAAAAAATATCACATTTTTTAAAAAAAATAATCAAAACTACATCACGCAACAAAATATATAATAAAAAAAACTTGCCAAAATAAAATAATTACTGGAAAAAAAATACATAATAAATAAATATAATTATCGTACTTATTAAAAATATTTCTAGATTTTTAAAATATTCCACACGAAAAAAATAAAAAAAATATTAGACTTTGAGAGCTTTAAATAAAAAATAAAAATAATAAAAATAAAAACAATTAAAATACACTGTCTAATATTATAATTAATTAAAATATAAATTTTACAGGGAAAATTTTAAAAATATTTAATTATTAAAATAATTATAATGGTAAACAGCTTTTAAAGAAAAAAAAAAGAAGAAAAAAATTGTAGATAAAATTAAAAAAAGAACATTTTAGTTATTAGACTGAGAAAAAAAATATTTAAGAAAAAAAGTCGCAAAATTAGAAGATTTTTGCAAAAATATTGCTGCTGATTTTTCTAATTTGTGAAAAATTAAAATATAATAATGTATAAGGTCAGTTTTTTGCTACATTTTAATTACTGTATTTTTAGCGATTTGCAAAGTATGAAGAAAAAATTAAAAAGATGACCTATTCCATCCAAAATCCATCCTTTGCATTACAATTTCCCCTGGCTCCCGTACCCCACCCCATCCCTTAAACCCCCCAATCAAATAATGTAGTATACAGTACTTATTGTATAAAAACCAAAAATTTTTTTCGGGGTATTTCATAAATCATTTTACCCTAAAATTATTAGGGGTATTATCCCTAAGATATTTTAGTAAGGGATACACTACGAATTTGAGGTTATTTAAGGGTTTAAGGGTTACCTTTTTGGGGATAAGGTATTATAATTTTCGGGTAATTTCATAAAATACACTTACCCCAAAAAAGAGAAAAATGTTGCCAAAAATAGGGTTTTTTTATGTTCTGAAATAATAATTAACACATTTTAAGCAACCCAATTATTAAATAATTGCGCCCAATTTGCATTGAATGATAAAAATGGGGTCATTACATATTAGTCATGGGTTGTTTTTTTGGATTAGCCCCCATACCACAAATGGGCTGTAAAACTAAAAAGCCCTTTTTATAAAATTAAAAATTAAGATAATAAATGAGTTAATTAACCCCAATAAATCACCCCTAAAATTTATATCTTAAGGGATGAAACTCTTAATAATTAAAGGTAATTTAATTTTGTACGGAGATTTACGAATTACCCCGAAATAAAAAACAAAATGTTTAGGATCAAAGCATATTAATTAAAAATTTAAAAAAGAAACAAATTAATGTTTAATTGACGGTTATTGTTCTAGTATAATTAATTTGTAAAGGTTGTGATTTTAAGCGAACATTAATAGCCGCAATTAAGCAAAAAAAATATTAACAAAAAAATTAAATTTTTGGGGTTTTATAAATGTGTGCATGAGTGTTGTAGAAAAAGAAAAATAAAATTTCAGCATCAAAAAATTTGGATTAAAAAAAAATGTACCCAAAAATAAGTGCTGAAATTTTTTATATATATAATAAAAATAATGCTTGGGCTCAAAAATAATAATTTTGATGTGCAAAAAAAAAAATTAAAAAAGAAAAAAAAGTAAATAAAAATTATTTCTACTCGATTTTTTTTCCTATTATAATAAGTCCAATTAAAAATTAAAAATTTGGCCACAAATTGTGTAAATGTGCATTGCTCGTGTAAATAATAATTATAAAAATTTAGGCGCAATTTAATGATAAATTGGGCTAAAAAATTGAGTGTAATATATTTTACTATAATATAAATTTATCTTAAAAATGAATGAAATTTTTGATGAAATATGAAAATTGCGAAAATGAACGCAAATTGTTGAATTAAATGACCAATTTATTTTAAAAAATCGCGCCTAAATTTATTGCGAATTTTGGGCAATATTTAGTAAAGTAGTCACATTGTGTTGACAAAAGAGAGAAAAAAAAATAATTGTATAAAAAAACAAACTATAATGCTAACGTCTTAGGAAATATACGAAAAATTTAAGCCTATGTAGCAACTAAAATCAAATTTGGGAGAAAAAAAAAATCGCAAAAAAATTATTTTTTTGTGGGAATTTTTTTACATTTAAAATACATTAGTACAAAACTATAATTAGACAGTTATAAATTTGCTTTTTTTTTTTCTTTTTTTTTTTCTTCAAAAAAATTGAAATGAAATAACATTTATTTAAGAAAAATCAACAAACATTTTTTCGTTTCGTTTCGTTTCGTTTTTTTTTTTTTTTTTTATATAATTTTTGCTCCTAAATTTGATTTTGATTTCTAACAGCTATAACTGCAAGAAACCATTTCAAAATATTACTAAAATATATAATGATATATATATATATATATAATATATGATAAAGATTTTAGCAATTGATTTTGGTTTTTACCTAAAAATGCCAAAAAATATATATAAAAATTATATATGTTGTACAGTGAAAGAGTAAAAAATTGTAAATATTATTAAAAAAATGTATGCAAAAAATATTGACTTTTGTTTTAGTTTTGACTGTTTTGTTTTTTTGCATTGTTAATCGTCAAAAAAAATAAACTCATTACATTTGAAAGTTTGTGTTTTCCTTCTTTTAAAAATTAGGTAAAATGAAGTATGAGTCTATAGGGTGTGTGCGCATGACGTCATTCTGAATGCTTTTCGATGCTCTTCTTGAGCAATGAATAACATTGCTCAGCATAGGACAAACGTAGTTTTTGGCTATTTTCTTTGGAAAATTAACTATTTTTTGGTTACTATTATTTAATTGAAAAACTAATTCAACCTGTTAACAGCATCAAAGCTCTCAAAAATATTGCGAAGTATTTTTAAACTGGCAAAATGTGTCATTTTCCTATACTGGCCCATGTTATTTAGCGCTCATTTATGGCGTCGACTTTAACATGAATGAAACCACCCTATAGGGAGGTTGCATTCATTTAAAATTCGACGCCATTTGTGGGCACTATAAATAACATGGGCTAGTATGAGAAAATAACTCATTTTGCCAGCTTGGCAATATTTTTCAAAGCATTGATGCTGTTAATAGGTTGAATTAGGCTTTTAAGTATGCATAAAAAAATAATAACTGAAGAAAAAAAAATCCCAAGAAAATGGCCAAAAACCACGTTTGTCCTATGCTGAGTAATGTTATTCATTACTCCAGTATGGCGGAAAGCGCATTCTCGCTTATTTTCATGCATAGGTTTTGGGGAAAACAACAAAAAATTAAACATTTAAAAATAATAAAGTAATTCATTTTTTTTCTAGGAACTTAAACGTCTGTAATTTAGTGATTTGTATGAAAGCAATTCGTTCAATTAAAATCTTAATTATCTTATAAAATTAAATCAAAGGAAATTAATTAAAATAATTTTTAAGTTCATTTTAACAGCTTTTGAGTATATTGGCAAAAATCGCACTAAAAACTGACGAATTATTTGCTACCATTTCTATTGTTATTATTTATTTTGTTTTTAAGTCTAGAGAAAAATTACCCCCAATTTTGTGATGTCCTAATCAAGGGCTTTCTATTGATGTGCGAATTATTATGATCAGCGACCGAAGCGTTCAAGGTCACAAAAGTAAAGAAGTACTAAAAATTTGACCTTGAACGCTTTGGTCGCGAATATTAATAAATTGCACATTAATTGAAAGCCCTTGATCTGCTGATTACAGATATGGGGATAATTTTCCAAAGCACCCTTAATAAAAAAGTTACCAATAAAAAACAAATTCAGTAACTTCTTTAAACTCTTGAGTTTAACATGCTTTCTTATTAATTTGAGTCCGTAGATCACGAATCTAGTGTTACTTTCTAATTTCAACCCTTATTTCACAAGTTATCGATGTTTGAAGTTTGTCAGTTTGACGTATCCTGCGAGGTATGCAACTTGTCGTGCATTACTGTATAACAAGTTGCCTTAGTTACAGGGGCTAAAGTAAATTTACTAATATACGATTTTAAATGAATAATTATTATAGAATATTGAAAATATTGTTAAAAATGTAAGTAAAAAAGTAATACTATCAAAAATAAGTCTCTAAACTGAAATTGAATTAATTATTCATTCTTTATTATTATTAATTTATTATTGTTATTTTTACGTAAAAACGCTAGGATGGTGTGACGCAGAGCTTATTGTACACGCTCAGGGTATTTTTATTTAATGATTTATAGCTACACATTGATTCATGTTCCTATAACGTTAAAGCCCTTGTAAACTTACTTATTTATCATTTAGAATACTAGATTGATAATTACCATACCTTATTATCCATGAATTTAAACACCAACACGTTGATTTTGTATTTATTTTCATTTTGACGGTTATTTCACGCATCTGACGTCACAATGTACCACTGCTAATCACAGTCACCAATCTGGTCACGTGATAAATTTAAGCCCCTCCATTGCTTTGCACGCTATCACGGCCCCATCGGTACATTGTGACGTCAGATGCGTGAAATATAACCGTGAAAATGAAAATAAATACAAAATCAACGTGTTGTTGTCTAATTCATGGATAATAAGGTATGGTAATTATCAATCTAGTATTTCTAAATGATAAAAAAGTAACTTGGCAAGGGATTTAAGTCATTTAAGTCAAAAGACGTATTTAGTGATTTAGTAATAAGTTTTTGGCATAACAATCCAGTTTTTTTTTTTTTTTTTTTTTTTTTTTTTTTTTTTTTTTTTTTTTACGATGGATGCTTATACTCAATGTAGAAAGTCGGAACTTACCTGAGTTGAACAGGTAGGCTGAAGTTGCTTGAAGTTCAGTCAGCAGAATAGAGATAATAAATAGCATGCTTATCAATGTTCTAGTTTGACCATATTATAGCGTTAGGATACATACATGGAAAGATAAAAATGTGAAAATATGCTACATTTATGTCATTATAGCATAGCATAAATATTATTAAATTAGAACAAATAATCAAACTTTTAAAATATAATATTAATGCCATGTAGCTATAAAGAATACAGTATGTTAAATATTACAGCAAAATTATGCTGTATTAAACAAATAATGCTGAAAATGAGCTAGCATAATTATTATGTTCACGGACAAAAATAAATACGTAAATAATTAACCGAGCTCATTTTTAGCACAATTTGTTTGCTTATATACTTTACAGTTTCTATGTTACAATATAGCATAAATATTATGTTGTGCAGCATAATTGAGTTAGTTCTAATTTTGTATCGTTTATGCTATTATGACATACAGCATAAATTACGTAATTTATTCATGCCATGTATATATTTAGTCCTATTGCTTGAAAATTTTCTCAAATCCATCTAAATGTAGCTTATTGGTATAATACGTGGGAAAAGCTAAGAGTCCCCTAATTTAGCATTTAAATTTATTTTTTTTGTGTTTTTGTTTTGTTTTTTGGTAAATTTTGAGAAAACTACTGCATCAATTCCAGAGATCTTTAAATTAGGAATATACTAGCCATACTTTTACGTGTTTTAAGGTATAACAACAATTTAAGATTTTTTTTTTTTTTTTTTTTTTTTTTTAAGGGAGTAGGGTACCGACGTCGGCCATTAGACTCAAAATTTTATCGTTAAAAAATCTGAAATTTTGCACAATGATACTTCAGCTTGAGACAATTTCAAATACATATAAAAATTTTGAGGGGTCACCGTGCAAATTAATTTTATAGGATTTTTTTTTAAATTTTAAGCCCATAAGGCCCAATGTTAATGTCAGGTTTTTTTTCGGGACGGTCAAACATCTTGAAATTTTTATCACGGCTAGGTGTGACCCTTAGCTACACAATGACACCAAATTTAGACCCAAAACAGTTCTAGTTTTTTAAAAATAAGGTCGGTCTGTACCCTACTCCCTTAAACCAATAACCTATATTTAAAAAATATATTCAGGATAAAAATAAAAAAATATAAAACTTAATAACACAATATAACTATATTTTTATTATTTCAATCTTAAAATTTACAATATTCTCTTTTACACATGATATATTTATTATTTCATTTATTATTTATTATTTATTTAATATATTTTTTGGTTGTTAAAAATGTTTATTTATTTTATGTGTTTATTTTTGGTCCTAGAGTAGAGTGAGATTTTACAATCACCAAGCTGCTGTTTCTATAATATAAAGCCATTTATACATTTTTTTTCTTTCAAAATAGCATTTTTTTTTTATTTTATTAAAAAGTATTTATTTTTTTGAATCTAATTATTATCATAAATATTTATTATTATTATTATTCTGTGCATTTTTTATTATTTGTCTTTTTATTTATATATTTTGTTAAAACTAGTAAACTTAAAAAATAATTAACTATAAGAATTTATAATTATAATTATGTAACAGTTTTCCATTGAACGTTAATAGTGAAACCAAACAAAATATTGAATTTTTTTTTCAAAAAGATGTAAAATTTTCTTACATCTGTCCAAAACAAGATCAGAGATTGAGTGCTTTTTTAATTGCACGTCCAATAATACCGAAAATTGACTTGAATGACATTTATACTTTTAGCAACCGGAAGTTATAGTAGATGTTCGTATTCCGCAAGAAAAGTTACTTTGACGTCACTTCTGGAAGTTGTCATTTTTAAGTCAATTTCCAATATTATAGGAAGAACCATTAATGGGTTCTTATAAAAACGTTTAAAAACCGGAAGAGGAAGTGTTGAAAACGGAATTCACGTGACTCTAAAAGTGGGAGAAAACTTCACGTCAGTAGCAAGCTAGGCCTGACATACCTTGCTATTTTAACAACACGTAGTTTCCTTTCCCGACACTTCCGTTTCCGGAATAATCGGAAACGGATTTGCCGGAAAAGGAAACCACGTGACGGTAAAAGTGAGAGAAAACTTCACGCCAGCAGTAAGCTAGCCATGAGCCACCTCCCACCTTTTAACATCACGTGGTTTCTTTTTCCAGCACTTTCTTTTCCGCTTTTAAGGTAAACGTAAGCACTCATTTTTACAACCGGATGCACCCCTTTTTCTCAAATAATTTTCACCAAAATTTTACAGGTAATCAATTTAATATTGAAGTTAATACATGTTAAATTTTATTTCTATAACTTAATTAGAATCCGAGAAAAGGGGGTGCATCCGGTTGTTATAACCTTTCATTAATTGTTTTTTTACAATGCGTGTAAAATCATTTTACGATTTTTTTTTTTTTTTTTTTTTACTTCTTTACAATTTTTTTTTTTTTAAATTTTTTATTATTATTTTATCACCTTACCTTCCATTTTCACCTAAAACGTTCAATGAAGTTTGGTCATAAGCATAAAATTTAAATTATATAATTTTAATAAAAAGAAAAAAAGACAAAAACAACGTAAAAAGTGCTAAAATTGAAATATAATAAAGTGATTTGCAATCAATTAAAAATACATGTAATTAAATATTTTAGCCACTTAATTGGTCATAATAACAATTCAATTTTATATAATATTATATTTCTATAGGACCATAAGTATACTCTCTTAGAAATTTGTAATTTTCTATCTTAGCTTTCTTTCTTTCAAAACATGTGCTAGGATCCTAATATATTAATTATAAAGAAAACATTTCTCATATATGCACATAAAATAATTAACATTTGTAAAAATAAGCTTTTCAAATTTCATACCAAGCTTCAAATATATATATTGCATTAAAAACTTACTTTCTATATTAATTAGTTCTTAAGATAAAAAAAGGGTGCAATTTCTGACAAGAGTTAAAATATTTTTATGATTTTTTTTTTTTTTTTTTTTTTTTTTTTACATTTTGTAAATAATTTTTGATGTATTTCTAAAAATGGATATTTTGCATTTTGCATCTAATTGACTAATAATAGAACTACAGGTGATTCTTATTGTTTTTCTTTGCAGTTTCTTTAAAGGCATAGAACACTTTGAACAAAAAACTTGCCTTATAACAGGTATACTGTATAATATCCTACCATACCTGAAAATTAACGTTGATTTGGCTAATTTGTGAATTTCTTTTTTTATTTTCCGCATTATATTGATTTCCACAAAATCGGGCAAATACGGTATGACGTCACAGCTCAACTGGTCCATGCGCGCGTATACCAGCGCGTGAACTTAGTTAGCTGTGACGTCATAAACATGATCTACCATTACGTGGATATCTAAACAATTAACGGAAAATAAATTAAAATCTATTACTCCAGCCAAATCAACGATAATTTTCAGGTATTTTACAGGATATAACCTATCATTTGACAACTTTTTGTTCAAAGTGTTCTATGCCTTTAAAATAACGCCAAAAAAATTGAAGAAGCTTCAAAAAATCATACAAAATTCGTAAAAAATTTAACTCTTTTAGAAAATGCAATTTTTTATCTCCAGATCTAATTTCTCACTATTCGTGCACAAATATACATAGTTTTAAATTTTATTTATTATATTATTTTTTATTTTAACAAATATAAATATCATAGAGAAAAAGTTTGATTGTACAAACGTTCATATTAATGACATTTTATTAAAGCTTTACCAAATATACATCACTTTTGAAAAATGACGTTTATTTCTAATATTACAAATTTATATACGAGACCAGTTTTTTTTTTTTTTTTAAATGTGATAATAATATATTTTATTATTGTGTTTTTAAAGCAACTTTTATAAGCTCTGATAATTTTTTTTCTTACTTTTTTTTTCTTTGGTCTTGATTTTTTTTTTACCCATATTATGTATTTTATATAACAAATTAATATGTATAGTGGAAATCACCATTCTTGTTAAAAAATATAGGTTTTAGGATTAATTTTAAACTGTTATACCAAAAAATTAAAGAAAACAAAAAACCACTGATTTTCCCCCATTATTTTGATTTTCTCATCCGGATCCGGTTTATGACGTCACAACCAGTGAGCTTTGACGTCATAAATCTTATTCACCATTATGTGGAAATCAAAATCATGGAAAATAAATTATAAATCAACGACTCCGGCCAAATCAACGTTGATTTTCAGGTATATTAGGATATGACCTGTCTTTAGACAAGTTTTTGTTTAAAGTGTTATATGCCTTTAATGGGTCAATTTTTAACCATTCAAATAGAAGACGTTGCAAAAGTAGGTTTAGTGATAAAATAAACAAACTGACAGCCCAACAATACTAACAAAGTGCTAACAGACGACTTTGTGTTCCTGTCTACATTTAACATGCTTTCTTATGGGGCAATGAAGCAGCTATAACAAAGTTAAAATTATTTCTTGGAGCTGAAATTTTTACTGTAGCTTACTGAGCCTTGAAGCTTTTGTTTTCCTGGATTTCAAGTCAATTGGGAAAAAAATGTAACCTAATGGATTAAAATCCAGGAAAACAAAAGCTTGTAGACTCAGTAAGCTATACAAATAAAAATTTCAGCTCTGAGAAATAATTCTAACCCAAGTTATAGCTGCTTCATTGCCCCATAAGAAAGCATGTTAAATGTAGACAGGAACACAAAGTCGTCTGCTAGCACTTTGTTAGTATTGTTGAGCTGTCAGTTTGTTTATTTTATCACTAAACCTACTTTTACAACGTCTATTAAAAATCTGGCACGATTTAAATTATAAGCGAGATTTTTTAGAACTCTAAATTAACTTATGGGAAAAAAATGAAAATTTTAACTTTAAGTATTGAAGAATAATTTTTGTAAAAATTATGTTATATATACATCAAAATTTTTCATTTTTTTTTTTTTTTTATAAATCTGCCATAAACAGTTTTTTTTCTGTTAGAAATATTGGAAAAGGTTCTTAATTTTTAAAATGTTAAAATAGTGTTTATCAAAGAACCTATACCAGATCCTATAATACAAGAGTTTTGTTTTTAAATTAAATATATTGATTCTATTATTTTGGTCTCCTCCTCATTTTATACAATAATAAATTATCATTTAAATAAAAAAACACAATATTATTATTATTTAATATATGTACATTATTATTTTAATAAATTTATTTTAACCACAGAAAAATAGAGTACATTTATTTTAGTAAATCTTTCCAATTTTACAGTTTTTTTTTTCGTCTTTTTTAATTTTAATTTTATGTCTTTAGTTAATTTTTTCCATCCTTTTCAATTTGTATTTATTATACACCAATGCTTTTTTCGCCTTAAAGGCATAGACCAAAAGAAAATATTAGTATTTAAATCACAAAACACTTGATGGGACTTAAATAAAATAGCATTACTTTATTTTAAACCCGTAGTGCCGTAGCTGTGATAGATATATATTTTTTGACTGATGCAACATTTTCATACCAATTTTTGCCTGTTTCTGACGTCAAAAACAGGAATAGTCACACAAATAGCATACTTTACAGTTTTTTTACGCTCTCTTGTGGTGTGGCCACATTTACATTCTAGTAAAAAATTTCCATCAGTTTTTGTAGATCCCATTTTGTGTTTAATCATTAAAAAATAACATGTTGTTTAATGTGGTCTATGCCTTTAATTTATCATGTTAAAAAAGAAACTAAAAAAAGACGATATTCTATTTTTTGTACTCTACCTTATAACCATGGCTCAAAATCACTTATATTTAAATTAATATTTTTATATCTAATATAAATTTGATATTTTATTTATTTCATTTTTCATTCTAATTCTAAAACAATGGTTGGAAAAGTGTCTTTTATATTATATTGAAGCATAAACACACACACGTGAAAAAAGTGCAAAATATTTATTTTGTTTTTTTGACTAAAATTTTTCATCACAAAATTATAAATTATTCATCATGAAATGCGAAGTAATAGCATCTTTAACTTTTTTTTAATAGAAAAAAAAAGAGTTTATTTTTGTATGCCTAAAACTTCACATTTCACTTGCCTAAAATGAGACAGCCTAATTACAAAAATGTAGCCTAAAATCAATTTAGGCTATAGTCTCACTTTTAGGTTTTAACAAAAGAATGTCAGATGATTTCACGAGTAGCCTGATATACAAAGTAACCCCAGGTAAAGTAGAGACCACGTGAATGAGATGTGAGTGTTTGGCGGACTGCTGTTGCATGCATCGCCGTCAGAACAACTTTGAAGACACCCGCGTACGTACCTGGTAAAATAATATCAGTATGTTAGTGCAAAATAAGTTTAAGTTGAGAAATCTGATAAAAATGAAGTATTGGGGTAATAAAAAAAAAAAAAAAAAAAAAAAAAATCTACACTTGAAATATTTAGGGATAAAAACACTTTTATATATACAAATGGACCACTTGCAATGTACGACATTTTTTAAATAATTTGAAACATTTTCATTGCATTTCTTATGTAAAAATCGTTTTCACTTACACGTTGCAACGATTAAAAACATTTTATTGCAAGTGGTCCATTTTTAAAATGTCGTACGAATTGTAGAATTAACGGTTATGACGTCACTCGTAAGCATTTGAAATTCTAACGAAAGAGAGACAGAGACAGAGAGAGAGAGAGAGAGAGAGAGAGAGAGAGAGAGAGAGAGAGAGAGAGAGAGAGAGAGAGAGAGAGAAACAAAATTACATTAGTATAGAATTGAATGGAAAACAACAAATTTGCAATGGCTTAATGGGATACTTAATGCTTAATTGTGACGTCATTTACGTTTTTATCGTTAAATTTTAAACGTCTTAAGTGATGTCATTATAAGTCATAATCGTTAATTTAACAATAATTAAAACATCATAAAAATAATATAAAATGTTTAAAAGTAATAAAAGCATGTTTTTTTTTTTTTTTTTTTTTTTTTTTTTTTATAATCCTGATACAAAAAATTTAAAATAAACTCCAAATATGTAAGAAAAAAATACGGGAGGATGCAATACAAAATTATAAGTATTTGATATTTTACTCCCATAAGTTCCCATGTTAATTTCAATATAATTTTATGACCTAATGGTCATGGGTACTAAAACAATTTTAATATGTAATACTTTTTTTTTTACTATTACTTTTAAATGACAATTTAAAAAATAAGGAAGTCAACTTCTAAATTTAGAGATACTCACTACACAAGTCATCAAAGTCTATAAAGACATCATTATAGAAGGAATCGATGCATTTTATTTTTAATGATATTTAAAGGGAAAGTTAAATAAATGGGGTAAATAGTAGATATTGTAAAAATATCATTATTTTACATGTTAAAACTACATAATTTTTTTATTAATTAAAGGCATAGACAACATGAAAACATCTGCATTTACATAACAAAACACTTGATGGGACTTACATAAATAACATTAATTGGTCTCAAAACCCAACTGTAGCGCCGTAGCAGTGATCAGAAAATATCGATTTATGCAACCCGCACAACATTTTTATACTAGCTTTTGCCTGTTTATGACGTCATAAACAGGAATATTCACGCAAATTGCATACTTTACATTTTTTTCAAGCTCTCTTGTGGGGCCACATTTACATTCTGGTAAAAAATACCATCAGTTTTGTAGATCCCATTTCGTGTTTAGAACATGTTGTTTCAATGTTTCTATGCCTTTAATTACATATTGCATAAGTAATGTGAAGAAGAAAATTATAGATATTAGACTTAGATATTGTACATTATTTTTAACCGAGAAAAGTTTTTATGTATAAAGGTCCCATTTTGGGATTTTTATTAACTAATTTTTTAAGTATATTATCCCTATAAAAAAAAAAAAAAAAAGAATACTATTTATTTATTTAACAAAAAACAAAAGAAAAAAAAATCAGCAATTTTTGCAAATACTAAAAATACTCAGCATAAATTTTACATACAAATTTCGACACTCTCACACGCAAACACGCGCAATAAAAGCATACATTCACAAGGCGTGGGAAAGTTAAAAAGGTTCATTAAAAAAAATTAATATTTTTAAAAATTATTAAAGTTGCAGAAGTTTCCATTTTGAAGCTTTTTTAAAAAAAGGCGCAGATTTTTTGTAAAGCATTAAAAAAAAGCGTTTTTGTGCGATGCATTAAATTTTTTATTATATATAAAAAAAGCAAAAAAAAATGTTAGTCCAAAGTGTTAATTTTTAAAATTTTAAAAACGTGCACAAAAAAGTGATTTAGAAGCCAATTTTTGTCCTGAAAAAGTTGGTTTGTAATTCTTCAGTTGTACTTTGGAGAAAAAAGCGGTTGTTTTTAAGTATATTTAGTGCAGAAATAAATTATTGTTAGTATAAAGTCGTATTTACATGATGCAATACTTTTAATGCACAAAAATTTAATCGTAGGTTATTTTAAAACTTATTAACTGTTCTTGAAATAGGAGAGTTTTTGCACAGTGATAGATTAGGATAAGGTATCTGCAAAAATGTGAAAAATTTTGGGGGTCACCATCACTGTAAAAATTAATCGTTGAAAAGCTTGTACACAGTTTTGCAATGCTTTAAAGGAAAAATTCAGGGGTTTCAACATAGTTTTTTCAATGTTAGATAATGAGATGAACTCATATATTGACTCATATATGATGCCCCAAAGCCCTTCCATAGCCCCGCAAACTTGCGCTTACCCTGCGAGTTATGCAACCCAATACAACTTTTCTATAGTAAAGCCGTAACTATGACGTAAAAGATACGGAAAAGGTTGCATATATCGCAGGATGATCACGAGTTTGCGGGGCTACGGAAGGGCTTTGGGTCATCATATGTCAGTTTATGAACAGTTCTTCTCATTATCTAACATTGAAGAAGCCATGTTGTAAACCTTGAACTTTCCCTTTAAGTATTGTGAAATCAACGGTTATGACGTCACTAAACGTTGATAATGTAACGTTAAAAACGTAAATGACGTCACAAGCGTTAGAGTCACAATGAAATAAACGTTAAACTCGGTCTTTGCAAATTTAGATTTTTTTCTGACGTGATCACGCATTTATGCCTCTGATTGTAACAAAAATAAATAAATAAATAAATAATTTCTATTTGGTCGTAAAGCTTGTGACGTCATTTACGTTTTTATCGTTTAAATTTCAACATTTTGTAACGTTATAACCGTTTATTTTACAATACTTATAGCATTGAAAAACTGTGTATGTACACGCTTTTGAAGCTTATATTTTAGAATGATACTAAATTTTAAACCATGATTTTTTTTATATTTTTTTTAGTCCCATAAGAGAGCCTATGTTAATTTCAATAATTATTTTCTCTCTTATCTGATGGTCACGGGTTCTGAAAATTGTATCATAGGTAGCTGTTACTATTAACTATCAAATGGCATCATAAAGTTTGTAAGTTTTCTGTTTATATTTTCAGATACAAGACATCTGAATACACCCCTTAAATATATTGTGCATTAAATATATTGCATCATGCGAACAGACCATAAGCGTTTTGTTATTTGTACGAAAATTTAAGTAGCGGAATAATTATTTATATAACCATAATAATAAAACAATTTTGTGGGATTATGCAGAATTATAGCATTATTAGAATTGGATTGTATGCCATATTATACTAAATATAATTGATTAAAATAATAATATTTAAATTAGTTAATAATTAAATCATAATCATATTAATAAATAATAATTATTAATTCCGGAATTATAAAATTTATAAAATATTAAAAAAAAAAAATCAAAATTAGTAATTATATTGAAAAAGAAATAAATTATTCTTTAATTTAACTATATATTATAAAAAGTTATTTTTTTAAAAATTATTTTTGAAAGAAAAAAAAAGGCCAATTGAATCCAGTATCAAAAATGAGGGCTTTTAAAATAATTCTAGAGAGTTTATATTGATTTTTAGAAAAAAATGGCTAAGAGTAATTATTGAGTAAAATTTTTGATTTTTATAGCATGCAATAGTCTTACATTTTGAGTGTCCCGGAATGCAAAATTTTAATTTTTTTTTTTGACACTCAAAATGTAAGACTATAGCGCGCTAGAACGCAAAAGTTATGAAAAATCTATTTTGTACCATTTTTATCAAAAATCAATGATAAACGCAGCCAAATTTGTTTGAAACACGCTTTTTTGATACTATTTATTGCCCTTTAATATGAATAGTTAAAAAAAAGAAGATTAAATGGTACTTCTGTACTCCAACATGGCGTAGCGCGTAATAACATGCAATCACCCTATAAGCTTGAAACAAAGGCTATAGTTTCCCACATATATTATAATATTATTATGGTATTTTTTGTGTTAGTAATAGAGCAAAAAAATTTATGTTATTTAAAAAAAAAAATAGAAGCTTTATTTAACAAAAAGGCAAACATTTTTTCTTTACATCACGTTTTTACTTTTTTTAGCGGAATTGAACGTAAATTTATAATTTAAATAAATATTTAATAATTAGAGACTTTTCTACAAAGACCAATTTACAATATTTTTTTGAAAGTCTTAAGTTGGAAAAAATAATCATTTTATTAGAAAACTGTTCAAATTTAGGTCAAAAATAGAGAATTTAAGGAGAAAAGTGAATTCCCACATTTTAGGCTTTTTGCGTAACAAATGGTCTAAAAGAGTTACCTACGATCACAGGAGACGTTGTGTGATGTCTACGACCAATCAAAAGCGCGGAAATCTATGGAAACCAATCAGATTGAGCGTTACGTAGTGATACGGAGCACTATACGTATAACGCGTGATCTGATTGGTTTCTGTAATTTTATCGCTCTAAATTGGTCATAGTTTCACGCAACGCTGCTTGCAAACGTATGTAACCCTTTTAGACCCTTTATTATGCAGAAAACCTATATTTGTGGGAACGTGCCTCTACTTTAAATAATTCTTTAATTACTAGAAATGACGTGAACCAATTAGATATGCACGTGAAAAATAACAGGGAATCCCTAATTTCCTATCATTTAGCAATGCTTGAAGCTATCTTTAAGAAAATTATTGCTTTTAAAAACGTTTAAAAGGTGAATACTATACACATATTTACATTTTAAGCTAATTAAAAAATTACCCAAAAATTTGAATTTTAACCAAAAAAATTCTGCGGAAAAATGTAATGAAAAATAATGAAAATGTTATTTTTCTGATTTAAAAACTCCGCTCATGCATAGCATAAACGCGATGTAAAGAAAAAGTATTAAAGTTATTGAATGCCTTCATTTATATATTTGTCTTACTTATCATCGAAGTAAAATCCCCCGCAATGAGACATTCGTATGATCTCAGTATCTGTGGTTAAAGTGCCGCTATCTAGAGCACACCCCCGCACTGTCAGTCGTATGCCGCTCTCGTCTGGAATCACGCATATATACAGCTTCTCACACCTGTATGTATGTACCTTTGTGTTTGCTACCTTATGTATTGTGTGACGGTAGAGAGAAATTTGAACTATCAACTCAGTTGAAATATTAATATCAACTGAGTTGAAATAAAAATATATTTTGGAAATAAAATAGTGCTCAAATTTCCTCTCAAATACGTCACACAAAAAATTGATCGTATAAATTACACTGCAACATTTTCCATCTGCATCGCACGACAAAAAACCTAACAATCAAAAAAATTAGGAATAATTTGAAATATAGGAAAGGATATAGGAATCAGAATAACAAATATACCATTTTTACCAATATTTGGTATCTAATATAAAAAATACCAATATTTGGTACCTTCCATCTAGGACGAAACTGCCACAATGGCTCATACGGACCATTTCTGTATCCATTGTAGTACTTCCACTGTCTAGTGCGCAGTTACGTACCACCATTGTAGCACCGTTGTCAGCTGAAAGTACATTAGCACAACCATGTTAATCTTACTGCGCATCGTACTGCGCAACCTTTTGGTAGTCCGTTGAGAGTGGCTGTTAGTAGAATAATTGTGGCGAAATCATAAAAATAGTAAATAAATGAAGAATTGAATGAACGAACGAACGAACGAACGAACGACACGATTCATCGATCGATCGATCGATCGATCAATCAATCAATCAATCAATCAACCAATCAATCAATCAATCAATCAATCAATCAATCAATCAATCAATCAATCAATCAATCAATCAATCAATCAATCAATCAATCAATCAATCAATCAATCAAAAAACATGAAACATGAAGAAAAAAACAAAAGATCACCCAATCAATCAAATACGATAACAATAAAATGATATACAATGTATCCTGAAAGATAGGCCACAAGTAGAGCATATGTAACACACTATTGGCCTACATTACAGGGGCTCTGTGAAAATTTTATTTCTAAATATGAAAACTATAATTATTTTTCGTATAATTTTTGTCTTTATATACTTTTTACTAATACTTTTCTGTAAAATTTATTTCAGGATTGAGATAATGTAGTTTTCTTAAGAAAGAAATTTACTTTGTCCATAAAATAATAATATAAATAAAAGTCGGAAAACATGTAAATAACAATTTAAATTTCCGTGAACAATAATTAAAATTTTCCATATTTACCATAGACTCCGGCCAATTTGATACAGGCTGTAGCTGGAAATAGTCCATTTCTTCCTTTACGTCCACCCATGCACGGAGATTCTAACAATGCCGTGGAGAAATTGTTGTGAAATGGGTCATCACAAGCTGGGTTGTTGCCTGCTATTGATACGCATTTGAAGCAGTCGATAGAGCACCCTGTAACATAGGTATTGTAATATCTTAAATAATAATATATATTAGGGCAGAAATTGAGATTCTACAGACATTCAAATCACATTCATTTGACTGAAATTTTCAAAAATTGACTAATAAAGACTGACTTGGTTGACTTGACTGTTTTGAGGCTGACTTTAAGAGATTTCGCTCACATCCCCTTCCGTTTCTAATTACTACGCATGCGCAGAACGTTGAAACGGAAGCGGATGTGAGCAAAATAGCTTATAGTCGGCCTTAAAACAGTTTTTCCTTTATTAGTCAATAATAATAATAATTAAACAAAAATTAAAGTTGGAATACAATAGTGAGAATTACACACAAGAAAAGAATAAGTTATGCTGCATTTGTGTATTTGTTTTTATTTAATTACGTTCAGTGAAGAACAAGTCATATAACACAAATACATTAACAAATACAATGCTAGCGTATGTTTCTTACTATTTATTATTATTATATAGGCAACAGGAAAACATAAGCATTTAATGATGTTCGTAAACCCTGTTCCTTTGCTCCAAAATAATGCGCATGCCATTTAAAAAGTATTAGGTGATCGTCATTTTTTTGTGGTTTGGGACATGAAAAACAGGGTTTATTAGCATAATTTTTACATCACAAAACACTTGATGGGACATACATTAATAACATTAATTGGTCTCAAAACCCAACTGTAGTGCCGTAGCAGTGATCAGAAAATTTCAATTTATGCATCCCACACAACTTTTTCATACTAGTTTTTGCCTATTTATGACGTCATAAACAGAAATATTCACGCAAATTGCATACTTTACAGTTTTTTGAAGCTCTATTGTGCGGTCACATTTACATTCTGGTAAAAATTATCATCAGTTTTGTAGATTCCATTTAGTGTTTAATGATTAAAAAGAACATGTTGTTTTATGTTTTCTATGCCTTTAAGTATTGGGGACTTCAGCGTACTCTGATATTGCGAGATTAAGCGGACCTCGATCTTTTGTTTTTTCTTTATGTTTGTTTGTTTATATTTTAGAATTTGTCTATACTGTTTCAAACGTAATTAGTTTTTCCATAACAATAGTATATTAAACAATTTTTGATCTTTTTTTTTTTTTTTTTTTTTTTTTGTTGTTGTTGTTGTTGAAATAAGGTGCTGAAATGCTGAAATCATGTGCTAAAGTTATAGGCTATACATAATACTTAAAGTCCCGAGATTTTAAAAACATGGGCGATAGGTTGACTTTTCGAATAATTGCCCAAAATGGCATACTAGTTGTATTTATACAAATAATCGATCATGTTAGATTTTCAAATAACCTTGAAGAATTCTTAGTTTTTTTTTTTTTTTTTTTTATTATAGTTTGTTCTATAAACTACACAAAACTCTTGAGCCAGCTTTGAAATTTTCCTTTGTTAAAAACATCTGATCATGACATCATAACCTGTTTACTACGTTTATATATCTGGTCGATCATTGTTATTTCTTCGTTTAGAACTTTGAACTTGATAAGAATGAACGAAATTTCACAAAAAAGTTCCATACTCAACATGTGTTTCACTTTTTTCTGCTCAAAAAACAAGATCAACCAATGAATGTGTCTTATTTTGTTGTGCAGCCAATCACTGTTAATGAGCCTTACTATACCTTACAGAACAAACTATAATAATAATAATAATTAATGGCTTTTTATTAGGCGAAATCCTGCGTACAACCTTTCAATTTAACCCAACTGTTTAACAGTACAGCCAGTTACAATTTTTGTTAGTAAAACATCAACATATAGTATGAAAAATTATGTTAATAATTTTTTTTTGATAATTTTTAATTAATTTTAAAATTTTAAGTATTAAATTAGTTATGTTTTCTTTCACTTTATTATGTATATTTTTGTCCATGTGCCGTTATCTTATGAGTTTTTTTTTACACGTTACCACCGATAAAAGCATTGCAATAAAAATTACATTCATTTTTTATTTCAAACGATCATGATGTATATTAACATACAATCAACATGTTATATATGTTAATAAAAATTAAATAACTATATAAATGATGTTTAAAATTGTTGATTGCTATAATACAATACAAAGTAAATTATTTTATATTTATACCCTCCAGTGTATATATTTAATGAGTATACTTATTTTATAGTTCATGTTTAATAATATTGAATATGAGATAGTATAATACAGGGTGTTTATAAAGTCTTTAGCATTTATAAGTGAAAATTAAAGCCCATGTAATAGACCTCTTGCACATCCTTGCGCTTTGTCGCCATGTTTGTGGTGCCTAATGCATTGTCCAAGCATAGGGGAAACATAATTTCTTCAAATTTTTCACGTAAAAAGAGTTTATTACAACTGAACAAATTTTTCTCATATTTTTTGAACTTATTACGAGCTAGAAATAAGGCTTTAATTGGTTTGAAGCTTCTTTTGCTATTAAAAAAAAATACAAATGACGTTTATCATATGCTGGCCTATGTATTCCTGACCAATTATGGTGGCTCTTAAATATGAGTGGAACCGGTCTATAACTTGAGACAAGTATAGGGTGTATGCGTATGACGTCATACATGAATGCGCTTTAACGCCATACTGGGGCAATGAATATTTTCGCAGAATTGTTTTATTATTTTTATACAATATATAATTGAAACCAACTTAATTCAACCTGTTAACAGCATCAATGCTCTCCAAAATATTTCCTATATTTATAAACTGGTAAATGGTAAAAAAAAATGGTAAAATGTGACATATTTCTATACCGGCCCATATTATTTAGTGGTCCAACATGGCGTTGACTTTTATATAAATGCATAGGTATAGGGTTTATGCGCATAACGTGATACTGAATACACCTCGACGCTATATACTGGAGTAATGAATAACATTGTTCAGCATAGGACATACGTGATTTTTGACTATTTTCCTTCAAAAATTGGCTATTTTTATTTTTCTCGCATAGTTGAAAACCTAATTAAACGTGTTAACGCAGCATCAATGCTCTCAAAAATATTGCTATAATTATTTTTAAACTGGCCAAATGTGTCATTTTCCCATACTGGCCCATGTTATTTAGTACTCCCTAATGGCGTCGATCTATATAAATGCATCCACCGTTCACATGAAATTTTTAAAAACAACATGAACGGCTCCGTTTTTTTACATTTTTCTAAATTCATAACGGACTTTGACGCGCATCAAATTTACCTACGCGTCATGTGAATAATACTTTATTTGTATATTTAATAACGCTGAAAACTTTATGGACACCCTGTATATATTTTGCATTGTGAATGACACAGACAGAGTTATGTATAATGATAATCAATAATATGTCATTTGTCAATGTGCATATGACCTTAATTTCTCTCTCTCTCTCTCTCTCTCTCTCTCTCTCTCTCTCTCTACAAATATATATATAAACTAGACACAGTATTTTTACATTATCTTCCATTGAGCGAGTATAAGCTATTGTATACTCCATGCATACAGAAAATAATAATTTAAACTTGCTCTAGAAAACATGTTATTGTATGTACTACATATACATATATTATATGCACTATTATCATATTAAATTTTACCATTTTAATTTCTATCTCCAAATTTTGTAATGTCATTCTTGAAAATAATAATAACATAGTTAATTCCCATTGACATATACGTTTTTACACCATGCTGCTCTGATATTCAACCAAATTAATACTATACGTAAAGAGATGAACCCCCCCCCCCCCAAATACTGTCAATGATAAATTATGAGATAGTACTATTATTATTATTTATTTTTTTGCTTGCCATATTGTGTTATCATGCTACACACGGAAAAAAATTAGTACTAATGGCAGGTACGTGAACCTGTATTTTGCAATAGGTACACTTGAATTTGGAACAGGTAGTTATAAAACTACAATACCACTTAAGGGGGTAGGTGACCGACTGTTATCTCGCAAACTAGGACGGTTGCGAATAATAATAAATAACACAAAGTAAAGAAGAAATGTTACTTAAAAATTTAGTTATGTCAAACATGTGAAAACACGATCAAATATTTAAGTTATTACACTTTAAAGATAACATGTAAATGTGGAAATTCAAATTTGAGCGGGAAATTTTAGTCAAATTAAAAACTTTTTTACAATTAAAAATATAATTAAAATTTTTTTTTGGTATAAAAAAATATATTTTAAATTTACTTTGTTTTATTTGAAAATTATAGTGTTTGTTTTATTGGAACTAAATCATGTACAAAAAATTATTGGGAAAATATAGTTGTTCTTTTAGCGATTTCCGGTCCAAGTCGGTCCCCCACCGCCTTAATCTAAGTGAGTCACACCTTTATTGTAGCATATTGCACCTGCATTAGGTATTATTGTAGTATTATAATACCTGTGTTCTAGGTTATATGTCTACCTATTACATTGTTAGTATTAATTTTTTTGCGTGCACCAACCCTAATCCCAGTCAAGACATTGTCTTATCGACAGGTAAAAACTATTCCGTACACAGATTTTTTTTCAGTGTATCTCTGAACAATAAAGTCACATATAAAACCAAGTAATATTATAATAAGAAAAAAATAGCTATAGTACAAAAAAATAATAACAAAAAAGACAATATTTAGTAAAGTACACAGCCTGGAATCTGCCATGACAGCCTAGAGAAACCGAGAAAAAGTCGACAATAGTAAAGTGTCCCCCCACTCACAATTTTTTTTTAATTAAGAAATTGTGCTACTATTTTAAGATAAGGACACTTGCTTTCGCACCTATAGTGTGTATGCATTCATGTTAAAGTCGACGCCATGTTGGATAACTCAATAACATGTGTGGCATAGGAAATAAAATCATTTTGCCAGTTTAAAAACACTATGCAATATTTTTGAGAGCATTGATGCTGTAAATGTGTTGAATTAGTATCTCAAGTATGTGAGAAAAATAATAATAAGAAAAAATAAACCGATTTCCCAAAGAAAATTGGCTTAAATGAAGTTTGTCCTATGCTGAGCAATGTTATGCACTACTCCAGTATGGCCTCCAAGCGCAATAAATATGACGTCATCCGCATACACCCTATATAATTTTTGAGATAGTATCCCTTTAACAAAATTAATTTACAATATATACTATATATTGAATAAATAATTATTTCTGATAATGAGCTGTAACATCATTATTACGTATTCAATTTTATCTATGTATAATAATATTTTAAAATAAACAATAATGATGATAATTATTATACCTATATACATTTTTTTAAAAAAATATACGGGTGATAATCCATACAATCATTATGACTACACTCTAAAAAAAAATAATCGTTGAAAAACTTGTATACAGAGTTTTGCAATGCTTTAAGTATTGTGGAATAAACGGTTATGACGTCACAAGCGTTAGAATCACAACGGAATAAATTATAGTACTCTAGAATGGGGGAGTAAACGTAATCCAGCAGAAATTTTAAAACACTTTTATTGGTTGTTGAAATTGAGAATATTAATTAAATTTTTAGCAAACTGAAGGTTTTGAAAATTTAGACGTAAAATGGCCATAAAATGAAGTTTGTTCAAGGCTCTATAACTTCCTTCGTTCAATAGTTATGGAGTTTCAAAATCGCGATTTCTCCCCTTACTTACGTGATTTTTCGTGATCAAAAAAACCCCTACAAAGGGTGCGCGTTTACTCTCCCCCCCCCCCTTCTAGAATATTAAATAATATTAAACCACTTAAATCACTTAAAGTAGGCCTCAAAACAGTTAGTTCTTTATTATTCAATTCAGGTCCCAACTTTTGTGCCATAACTAACATTTTTATCGTTAAAATTTCAACGCTTTGTTACGTCATATTCGTAGATTCCACAATAATTACTGCAAAAATATGTTCAAACTTTTTTTTCTATCAAACCTCTAGGCGAGGTACAACTTATGCTAGTTATTTACATTGCATTTATACTGAATTTACACTCCCGAGACTTCCGAAACCCTATTGACTGATAAAGGAACAACTGTTTTGAAGCCGACTATAAGCAATTTCGATCACATCCGCTTCCGTTTCGACTTACTGCACATGCGTATAAGGAAAAACGGAAGCGGATGTGACCGAAATCGCTTATAGTCGGCCTCAAAACCGTTGTTCCTTTACTAGTCAATCACAAGATTTGGGTTCTTCTATGGCGAGTCGGCCATGGCCTGGCAAATCCTTCCCGGCATTTTCCTTTACATTCCGAGGAAACCATGGAAACCTTCGTCAGGGAGGTTGGCAATGGTTTCCCTGAGATATCCATTACCTCCCGAATGCACTGTGGCTCGAGTTTTTTGTGAAAAATCTTGCCACGCCCGGGAATCGAACCCGTGTCCCCTCGCAGACGAGTCAGACACGCGTATCCACTGAGCTACCAGAGTGCTCAGTAACTTTTTAACGCAATTATTTTTTAGAGTGCATTACCTATAAATTTATAAAAAAAATAATACGGGTGATAACATCCATATACACAATCATAATGACTATAATACTGATATCTGATCGTTATTACATATATATAAATATCATAGTTATCTTTATATAATGACCTGTCATAAATCGTTTAAGTATAGAGATATGGGAGGAAATAATACCATATCGCAATATGTAGCAACGAGAGAAAGAGAGAGAGAGAGGGTGGCTCTTTTTACATATATGAAAAAGAGGAGAAAGTTTATCGATAAGTTTTTATAGCGCTGTTTTAAATGTTCATATTTATATAGTGTGTGTGAGATGTCAATAATATGATGGTAGGGGAGGGTGGAGAGAAGGAGGGAGAAAATTACTATTTTTTATTGATAGCTCAAAGATTATTGACATTTAGAACAAATACTCGTTTGTTTTTTTAAATAGTTTTTATAATGCTGTAAAAATATGGTGCTTTTTTATAATAATGCAATTAATGTCAAATGTGTTATTTTGCTCTTCAAATGACTTTTAAGTTATATTTAATTTGTTATTTAAAATTTATTATTGCTATAAAATATTATGGATTTTTTTTATATAGGTATACTGATTTTCTTTGAGTATTTGATAAAAAATCGTGCTTTTTTATAATTTTTTAATTTGTTCTATTTTTTTATTTTATTTTTTATTTGTTTATTTTAGCTTGTTCTACAAAGTATATTGAGTTTTCTTAAACAATGATTGGCTGTTCGAAAAAAATAGCCACATTCATTGGTTGCTCTTTCTTTCTTTCTTTCTTTCTTTCTTTCTTTCTTTCTTTCTTTCTTTCTTTCTTTCTTTCTTTCTTTCTTTCTTTCTTTCTTTCTTTCTTTCTTTCTTTCTTTCTTTCTTTCTTTCTTTCTTTCTTTCTTTCTTTCTTTCTTTCTTTCTTTCTTTCTTTCTTTCTTTCTTTCTTTCTTTCTTTCTTTCTTTCTTTCTTTCTTTCTTTCTTTCTTTCTTTCTTTCTTTCTTTCTTTCTTTCTTTCTTTCTTTCTTTCTTTCTTTCTTTCTTTCTTTCTTTCTTTCTTTCTTTCTTTCTTTCTTTCTTTCTTTCTTTCTTTCTTTCTTTCTTTCTTTCTTTCTTTCTTTCTTTCTTTCTTTCTTTCTTTCTTTCTTTCTTTCTTTCTTTCTTTCTTTCTTTCTTTCTTTTCTTTCTTTCTTTCTTTCTTTCTTTCTTTCTTTCTTTCTTTCTTTCTTTCTTTCTTTCTTTCTTTCTTTCTTTCTTTCTTTCTTTCTTTCTTTCTTTCTTTCTTTCTTTCTTTCTTTCTTTCTTTCTTTCTTTCTTTCTTTCTTTCTTTCTTTCTTTCTTTCTTTCTTTCTTTCTTTCTTTCTTTCTTTCTTTCTTTCTTT
>OX439133.1:13843645-13856556 GCA_949318235.1 Ecdyonurus torrentis
ATAAATATATATAAGGCTATGATTCTCTGTTTTACTCTGTATTTCTCGGTATATATGAAGTGAGATGTAGTAGAGAGAGAGAGAGAGAGAGAGAGAGAGAGAGAGAGAGAGAGAGAGAGAGAGAGAGAGAGAGAGAGAGAGAGAGAGAGAGAGAGAGAGAGAAGATAAAACAAACAGAGAAGAGAGATGAAGTAATTTTCATATCTAATGCGGGATTTAAATATTGATATTACAAGTTTGGACGTCACTTCTATAGTCTAGTTATAGAGAGAGAGAGAGAGAGAGAGAGAGAGAGAGAGAGAGAGAGAGAGAGAGAGAGAGAGAGAGAGAGAGAGAGAGAGAGAGAGAGAGAGAGAGAGAGAGAGAGAGAGAGAGAGAGAGAGAGAGAGAGAGAGAGAGAGAGAGAGAAAGAGAGAGAAAACTTTGTATGTGTAATTGGTCAGAATTATGTTATATAACTTCCTTTCTACTTGTTATAGTTAGTAATATTTATAAATACACTGAGAGAAATATTATATACTTGTAATTCTACTATTATTTAAAAGGATATTTACTGTGATGAAATACTATTATTTTTCTTTTTATTAGCGTAGTAGGCGTTTTTTTTACTACTAATTTAAAAACTTGCGATATTGGTGTGGTAGTTTTCTAACAGATAAGGTGGGGAAAAAAATACTAATTCAAATATAAATTGTAAAATAACTTCTTTTTTTTTTTTTACGAAAAAGTACAATACAATGTTTGAAAATTTAATATTATATAAAGACATGTTAATTGCAGCAATGATCTTCTCCCCCTTTTTTTTTTTTTTTTTTTTTTTTTTTTTTTTTTTTTTTTTTTTTTGGAAATCGGTTAATTTTTTGTTATTAGTCATTTTTCACATACTCGGGATGCTAATATATAATTCAAAATTCAACTTATTTACAATATCAATGCTCTCAAAAATATTGTTTAGTATTGTTAAACTGACAAAATAATCATTTTCCTATACAGCCCATGTTATTGAGTGATCCAACATTGCGTTGACTTTAACATGAATGCATACACCCTATGCCTTTAAAGCCCTTGTCAACTTAATTTTTTATCATTTAGAATACTAGATTGATAATTACAATACCTTATGATCCATGAATTAGACACCATCACGTTGATTTTGTATATTTAGTTTCATTTATTTTCATTTTAACTGTTATATCACGTATCTGACGTCACAATGTACAGATTAAGCCGTGATAGGGGTAAAGAACTTGAGGGAGGGGCTTAAATTTATCACGTGACCAGTGCGGTGACTGTGATCGGCGGCGTTACATTGTAACGTCAGATGCGTGAAATAACAGTCAAAATGAAAATATATACGAAATCAACGTGTTGGTGTCTATTTCATGGATAATAAGGATCGGTTATTATCAATCTAGTATTCTGAATGATAAAAAAGTAAGTTGACAAGGGCTTTAATTGATAGTCAACATTCTTTAAATTTTGGTCACAGGCATAAATATTACTATTAAATTTTCAAATAACATAAAAAATAGGATATTAACTATTTAATCCTACAGATACAATACATTTAACTACAACCCTTAATAAAATATTTCTAAAAATAATAATAAATGAGGGTAAAATATAGTTGTAAAAATAGACCTAAAATGTAAGATTATTACATTTGTTCATTTGTTTATGGTTTATTTTTTTATGATTTTCATACCAAATATAAGTTGTCATTACTTTATACGATTTTTTTTCAGTGTATCTCTGAACAATAAAGTCACATAATATAAAACCAAGTAATATCGTAATAAAAAAAATAACTAATACAAATAAAAAAAGAAAAAAGACAATAGTAAAGTAAGCTATTAATAAAATCATCTTATTTCCAATATCTCAAGCCCTATTCTTTTTATACTATGATATTGTTATAACTTTTACAGTAATATCGTTATAGAACAATATCGATTATTATTAGTAATCGATTTCATGTTGTATCTTTAATAAAATAAAATGTATCAAACTTCAGAGTTCGTTCTATAAACTACATACAACTCTTGAGCCAGTTTAGAAAAATTTTCCTTTGTTAAAAACATCTGATCATGACGTCATTACCTGTTTACTACATTTATATTATAGTTCGTTCTATAAACTATTCACAACTCTCAAGCCAGTTTACAAAACAAAACAATTTCTTTGTTAAAAACATTTGATCATGACGTCATTAACCGGTTTATTACGTTTATATATATATGATTGACCATTGTTATTTCTTCTTTTAGAACTTTGAACTTGATAAGAATGAATGAAATTTTTTTAAACAAAAAAAAGGTCCATTCTCAATGCAACTTACTTTTATCGGCTCAAAAAATAATATCAACCAATGAATGTGTCTTATTTTGTTGGTCAGCCAATCACTGTAAATGAGATTCACTATACTTTACAGAACAAACTCAGGTCTCCAATTTTATTTTATTGTGTTATTCCCATAATTTTTTTAAATTTATTGTTTTTATTTACATTGAAAATTAGAACTCCCTTTGAAATTTAGTTATGAAGTTTTTATTTGAAAATACAGAAAAATAAAAGTTGAAAATGAAAAAGAGTTGGACCCAATCATAGGTGCGACGCGGAAACCCATAAAAGGTTCTATTCTTTAATGAGGAATGCTATGATTTTTATTTTTATTGCATATTATGAAGGTGAAATCATCCTGAACCGATTGTTCCTGTGATTTTGTAGTTTTTTAAGTCCATTTATTTTTTATTTTTAAATCATAATATGGCTCAGCTTTACATCATAATCATAATATGTTGCTCAGCTTTACTTAAGATTATGGAAGATCTAAGGAAAGCTATTTCACGCCGAGAAATTACTATTATGGTGCTTTTGGATTTTTCTAAGGCGTTTGACTCGGTTAATGTAGATATATTAAATGCTAAACTTAAAAGTATTAACTTTTCCGACAGTGTATTAAAATGGGTATCATCTTATTTAAGCTGCAGAAGTCAAACTGTTGTGGGTAATAATGGTATGCTTTCTGATTGTGAAAAAATATATAGTCTTGCCCAGGGTAGCTGCCTCTCCCCTCTACTTTTTTCACTGTATACATATGATATTGCAAGAGCCCTAATTCATTGTAATAGACATATGTATGCAGATGATAAACAATTGTATATGCATACTAAAATAGAAAATATTGCTAATACTATTAAGTGTATAAATGAAGATTTAAAAACTGTTTTTGAGTGGGCTCGTACTCATGGTCTTGAACTTAATACTAGTAAAACACAAGCTATTGTTGTTGGTTCTGATAAACTAATCAAAAAGATTGATCTGAATAGTATACCTAAACCTGTGCTAAATGGTGTTGAAGTGGAGTATTTCTCTTGTGTTAAAAATCTTGGATTAATGATTGATAGTACGCTTTCTTGGAAACAACAAGCTGCTTTTACTAGTCAAAAAGTATATGCTGCGTTAAATAGTTTATACAAGTTTAGGAGAGATACTCCTATTGATACGCGGGTTAAATTAATTCAAACTCTTGTTCTGCCAATTATTGATTATTGTGATATTGTGTATTGTGATGCTACTTCTCAAGTTGAATATAGCTTAGAAAAACTTGTAAATGCATGTATAAGATATATTTATGATTTACGCAAATTTGATCATGTGTCTGAATTTTACACCAAATTATCATGGCCTAGAATCACTGAGCGTCGAGAATATCATATTTTATGTCAAATGTATAAAATAATTCATTGTGATCAGCCTCAGTATTTAAAAAATATGTTTACACTCATGAGTTCAGTTCACTCTCGCAATACTAGATCTCATAAATATTATTTACAAATACCTAATATTAAAACAGATTGTTTCTCCTTATTAGGAGCTAAGCTATGGAATAAATTACCTGATGATGTATGTTGTATGTCTACAATCTCAATGTTTAAAAAATCTATTTCTAAAAGATTATGCTAGTAACTAGCTCATATATTATTGTACTTATCTTTTCTTATTAAAACATAATGTTATAAGTGGACACAAAATAATATGTTAATTATAATTGGTTATTTTTATTATTCCATACAGTGTCGTCACTTATTTCCGGTTCAGTTGATAGGACTCATTGTCCTGACTGCGCCTTTTGTTCAATTTTTAATAATTTATTATGTATATTTCATCTGCTGCTAATTTGTTGTTTGAACAATAAAGGACTATTATTTATTTATTTATTTATTTATTTATCATAATATGGCTTCACGGTCTCTAATTGTTCCATGAGTGTGCATATAAAAGAAACCGACCATGACGTCATTTTGCAATTTTAAAAATAGAATTATCATTAAAAATACTTAAAGGCGTAGAACACGTTGAACAAAGAACATGTTTAATCTCCTAACATACCTAAATATTAACGTTGATTTGGCTAGAATCATTGATTTCTAATTTATTTTCCACTTAAAAAATATGCGGGTGTATGACGTCAAATGTTTCTGTGCACGTGGACCAGTGAACTATGACGTCACAAACCCGCATCCGCATTTTTCTGAATGTGAAATAAATGAGAAATCAATGACTCCATCAGCCAAATCAACAGAAATGTTAAGATATTAGAAATGTTTTTTCTTTAAGGTGTTCTACGACTTTAATAAACTAAAAAAAATTAGAAAATCACATGTAAATCGATTCAAGACGATGTTTTCTTTCAGAATATGAACAAAGTCAACCCAAAATTTTTTTTAGGTCTTCCTCAACAAAGCACAGTGTGATCTTTTTTTTTTTTTTTTGAAAAAACTATTTACTTATTAAGTCCACAAAAATATGAATGAAACACAATGTTTCACATTTTTATACATAAAAAAATTCAGACCACTTAATAGCAACAAATTTACATAATAATCTTTACGATCCGAAGCATCAATCATTTAAATAAACATCAAAAATTTAATATAGTATATAGTTAGTAATTTTCCAATCTATATAAATCAAAAATTTCAACCTCTCTCTTTCTCTCACTCTCTTTTTTAAGCTTTCATTATTATAGTCATTCATATTGAAAATATATACGGAGATTTGAAGACAAATTTGACACCAATTGTAAAATTAATTAAATGTCACTCTATAAAATCTACATATTTTACATTCCTGATATATACGTACAGTACATCAATATTATATATATATATATATATATATATATATATATATATATATATATATATATATATATATATATATATATATATATATATATATATATATATATAATATTGATATACGTATATAAAGTCATATGTATAATATAGAACCGTATTATCTGTTATATATATTTTCACGTTTTGCTATGAAAATCAATCATGTTTGTGACGTCATCAACTACAAATCAGCTGTCAAAGAGTTAGAGAGAGAGAGAGAGAGAGAGAGAGAGAGAGAGACTTTCACATTGATGTAGCATACTATATTATATAATGTTTATAATACTCTTGCTAACACACAGTATATGGATGCTGTGGCGAACAATATGTGTATCATTTTTTTTTTTGTCAGTATGGAAGCAAAATGTCTATCTTGTTTTTTTTTTGTCACTGTAAGCTAAATTTCTATCTCTTTTTTTTTTTTTTTTTTTTTTTTTTATATATATTATGTTTTGTTTTGTTACGGTAAGTTAAATTTCTAATTTTATTTTTTTTGTAACGTAAGTCAAATATTTATCTCGTTTTTTTTTTTGTCACGCGAAGCATAATGTGTATAAGTATTTTCCGAACGTAATGTAGATGACGCTCAACTTACACATACTGTTTCGCTTGACAAAAAACAAGATACACATTTTGCTTCCACTTAAAAAAAAAAAAAAAAAAAAAAAAAAAAAAGATAAACATTTTGCTTTTTGTGACAAAAAACGAGATAGATATTTTGTTCGCTACAACATCGATATCTTGTAGGTCATCTCATCTTTTACTTCATCAAACATAACATTAAAAGTACACTGTAAAGGTAAAGGGAAAATGCATTGAATTAAATAATAATAATAAATTTCAAAGGTATATACATACATTGTTAAAAATCCTGCATACATATTACATGTAAAATATTATTATTCATATATATATATATATATATATATATATATATATATATATATATATATATATATATATATAGAGAGAGAGAGAGAGAGAGAGAGAGAGAGAGAGGAGAGAGAGAGAGAGAGAGAGAGAGAGAGAGAGAGAGAGAGAGAGAGAGAGAGAGAGAGAGAGAGAGAGAGAGAGAGAGAGAGAGAGAGAGAGAGAGAGAGAGAGAGAGAGAGAGAGAGAGAGAAGTATGAAAACTATATTATTAAGGGTTTTGTTTCTAGATGGCTTGTATCTCAAAATTTAAACAGAAAACTTGGAAACTTTATGATGTCATTTTAAACATATATATGATGAAAATTTCAGAACCCGTGACCATCAGATAAGAGAGAAAACCACTATTGAAATTTACATGGGCTCCTATAGGACTAAATAATCATAATTTAAAATCCAGCATGGTGAACCCCATTTTATTTATTTATTTATTTATTTATTTATTTATTTATTTATTTATTTATTTATTTATTTATTTATTTATTTATTTATTTATTTATTATTATTATTTTTACATTTTTGAAGATACCTTGTCCTAATGTATCTACTGTGCAAAATTTCAGATTTTTCTTTCTTAGCAACTTTCTTTCTTCTTGCAGTATTTCTATTGATCTCATAGATTATAGGAACAAATTAAATGTCATATTTCAGTTCAATAAGTGAAGAGGTCAGAGTGCCAATATCTTCAGACTGATGACCTTCTTTTGTCATCAAATTCAGTATCATTTGTAAGAATTTTGTATTTTTTTGATAAAAATTTCAGTGAAATAATTGCCATTTTTGAATAAGAGGAAAATTATTGACTAAAATTTCACACCTACGTAGTTTAAAATTTTGAATGGTAATAAAGCATAATTTTTAGTTTTTTTTTTTTTTTTTAGTTTTTTTTAGTTTTTTTTTAGTTTTTTTTTTGCGTTCTCTTTGAACTTAAAAAATAAAATAAAAATAACATGATCATATTTAATATTCAAAGTTTATTTGATCAAATTTTTCGTGTTCATCTGTGGGAAAAAATCTTTAAGAAAAAAGGTTTTTGTATTCGGTTGTAAAAATCTGTTATCTCATTTTGGCCAGGATAAAAAGTTTAAATAAGTATTATCATAAAAACACACTTGATTATACATCAATAGAAATACCAGTTATTGAAATGTATTTAGATTTTTTAAATTAAAACAATCAAATAATTTTTGTGAACGTTAGTAAAAGAATAACAGAATGGACCATTTCAACCTTGATTTTTCAGTTGAACACGCAAATTACGTATTTAACAGTTTAAATATAGTTTAAAATTTTTTAAAATATTAAGAACAGAGCTTTCTTTTAATGTATAACAAAGGGCATGTATCTTAAGGGTTGTATTCAGATGGCTTATATCTCAAAATCTAAAAAGAAAAATTCAAAACTTTATGATGTTATTTGAAATTTAACAGTAACAGCTACCTATATGATAAAATTTTCAAAACCTGTGACCATCAGATAAGAGAGAAAAAAGTTATTGAAATTAACATGGGCTCTTATGGGACTAAAACTTTAAAAATTCATAATATAAAATTTAGCATAGTAACCCCCCAATGTTTTTTTTAATTTTTGAAGATACCATATCCTAATGTATCACTGTTCAAAATTTCAGATTTTTCTTTCCTTACAATTTTTTATTCAAATTCCGCAGTACCTCATTTCCCACCTTGATGCATGATTGCGTAATCTGTGTTTACCCTGTATTTTTGTTCATTTTATGTATAAATTTTACTAATTCATCAATATTTAGTTTTGGTTTTAAGGACATCGTGAGGGGAGAATTACTCGTATTATAATCTCACACCCTTATAATTGTTTGTTATAAATTAATGACATTACTGTACTATAATTATTTACTACTGTATAATATACTTTAATAAAAAGAATTCTTTTTGCTTTGATTCAATTTAAAAACAAAAAAAAATGTGATTTTGTACCTACTAATTATACTTGAATAGTATTTTATTATATATAATTATTATAGGATTTAATTTGTATGGTAGCTTAATATGTATTAATGAGAGCAGTGGATTGTTAATGGTATTGACAAAGCTAATTTTATCATTTTTAAAATGTTTATTTAATTACTTTTAATTTACCTTTTATAAAATATATACTATTAAAGCCATAGACCACATAAAATAACACGGAATGAATACATTACATGGAAAAAATTATCTAAAGAGTTGCTATTATTTTTTTTTATAATAAATTCATTAAATACATACTAGGTTTTTTTACCGCTAAAGAAATTACGTTTATACTAACGAGTTACTCTTTAAAATTTTCTCAAAAAAAGTTATTGGTTTGTACTGAAGATTTACTTATAGCCATAGACCATATATAAAACAATATGTGCTTTTTAATGAATTAACACGAAATGGGATCTTCAGAACTGATGACAAATTTTACCAGAATGTTAATGTAGCTCCACGAGAGAGCGTGAAAAAAACTGTAAAGTATGCAATTTGCGTGACTATTCATGTTTATGACGTCAATAACATGCAAAAATGAGTATTTAAATGTTGTGCGGGTTGCATAAATCGAATTTTCTGATCACTGCTACGGGGCTACTGTTGAGTTTTGAGGCAAACTAATGTTATTTATGTTAGTCCCATCAAGTGTTTTGTGATATAAATGCTTATGTTCTTATGTTTTTCTCTGGTCTATTCCTTTATAGGGTTCTATGCATTCATGTTAAAGTCAACGCCATGTTGGATAACTCAATAACATGGGTGGCATAGGAAAGTAAATCATTTTGCCAGTTTAAAAACACTATACAATATTTTTGAGAGCATTGATGCTGTAAATATGTTGAATTAGCATCTGAGGTATGTGAAAAAATTATAATAACAAAAAATTAACAGATTTAGCAAAGAAAATTGGCTTAAATGAAGTTTGAAGTTTGTCCTATGCTGAGCAATGTTATTCACTACTCCAGTATGGCCTCCAAGCGCAATAAATATGACGTCATCCGCATACACCTTATATGTATATGAATAATTACTTAAATTTATGTTTGCCGTGCACGTAATTTATGCTGAATTTATGTCATTGTAGCATAAATAATGCTAAATGAGAACAATAATTATAATTATGCTGTAAAACAACATTTTCATGCTTTGTAACATATTTGTTATGCAGTATAGCATAAATTTTGCTATATTGCGCAAATTATGCTGAAAATGAGATAGCATATTGTTACGTATTTATTTTTTTTCGTGAACATGTGATTTTTAATGATTAAAACACAAAATGTGATCTCTAAATCTGAAGACCATTTTTACTAAAATGTAGCCTCACAAGAGAGCGTGAAAATACTGAAAAGTATGCAATTTGCGTAACTATTTCTGTTTCTGACGTCAGAAAGTAGTAAAAATAAGTTGTGGGTTGCATACGTCTAAATTTTTTGATCACTGCTACTATTGGGTTTTGAGATAAACTAAAGTTATTTATGTAAGTCTAATCAAGTGTTTTGTGTTGTAAATTCTAATGTTTTCTTCTGGTTTATGCCTTTAAAAATGTAACTTACCAACTCCACATAAGCTGCAAATGGTCAGTAGAAATACAAGGAAATTGATTTGCTGTTGCGACACCCGCATCTGAAATCATACAAGTAAATGAAGAATTAGATACAAATCAATGAAATTATTAACTTTTTTTTTACATAATATTTTTTTAATGCAATTTATAAGTGGACCTAAATTTTATCTTAAATGGGACTTAAGATACACTTGAAATATAAAATAAATCCACTATAGATACAAAAACTGAAATATATATTATATACTGCAAGTGGGGCTATTTTGTATTGCACCAAATACAATTTATATCCACTTTTTTTGTTTTCATGGGACAGTTGTTGATTATTTCCCCCCTTTTTTATTGTTGTTGGACCACTTGCAATGATATTTTTAATATTTTTTAATTCATGTAACGCATTTATGATAACAATTTTTCAATAAGAATGTATTTAGAATATTCTAATTCTATGCTTAAATTTATTTTCGGTTGTTTATTGTTTATTCATTGCAAGTGCATGTTCCATATTATAAATAAATAAATAAATAAATAAATAAATAAATAAATAAATAAATAAATATATATATATATACAGTATAGCTCATACTGTATATATATGAGAGAGAGAGAGAGAGAGAGAGAGAGAGAGAGAAAGGGAGTGAGGTATAAAGATGATACATATTACAAATTGCTATAAATCATTTAAAAAATCGGAAATAGAAAAATGCTGCAATAGAGGAAACAAAAAGAAAATAAAAAATATAGCAAACCTTTTCATATTTTTTTATTAGATTTAATACCTAAATTTAAATAAAAATTACTCATAAAAATAAAGTAATAAAAATTGTACGTATATCACTTTATCACATTCAACTTTATATCACGCTAAAAAAACATAAAAATAGGCACGTTCGTTTAGGCTGAGTTCAAAATATTTGAACTATAGGGTATTTGCGAATGACGTCATACTGATTGCGCTTCGACGCCATACTATAGAACAATGATTAACATTGCTCAGCATAGGACAAACTTTGTTTTTGTCTATTTTCTTTGGGAAATCGTTTAGTTTTTTTTTATAATTATTATGTTTATCACATACTTGAGATACTAATTCAACCTATTAAGCCCAACGCAGCCGTCAGTCGGATTTTTTGCGACAAGGACCGATAGAGTGCGCTAGAGTTAGGATTGGTCTAACTTTTTGCGCTAAGCCAATCGGGAGCCAGCGATAGTTGTCGCACGGTTATATCGGTCAGGAACCGATTGACGGCTGCTTCGGCCTATAACAACATCAATGCTCTCAAAAAATGTCACTTACGTTAGTATTTTTGAACTGGTAAAATGAGTCATTTTTCCATATCTGCTAATGTTATTTAGTGCTCACTTATGGCGTTAATTTTAAAATGATTGCAAGTGATGAATGCATGGTATACATTCATGTTAAAGTCGACACCATGTTGGATCACTCACTAACATGGTGAGCATAGGAAAATAGCTCATTTTGCCAGTTTAAAAACATTATGTCATATTTTTGAGGGCATTGATGCTGTTAGGTGGAATTATAGTATCTCAAGTAGCAGTACCTAAAAATTAACCGATTTCACTCTAAAAATTGGTGCATTACTTTAGTTACGAATCCTAACTTATTTAAGATATACACTTTTAAGTTATTATGAGTAGCTAAAGTAATGCATTTTAGCAAGTTATTAAAAATACCTAATTTAAGTTGTTTTGAGGTTTTTAAAGGTTTTTTAAGCTATTTTAAGTTAAATTAGCTATTTTTAATAATTTGCTAAAATGCATTACTTTAGCTACTCATAATAACTTAAAAGTGTATGTCTTAAATAAGTTAGGATTCGTAACTAAAGTAATGCACCATTTTTTAGAGTGTTTGCAAAGAAAATAGCCCAAAAACAAAGTGATTTCTATATGCAGAGCAATGTTAATCATTACTCCAGTATGGCATCCAAGCGCATTAAATATGACGTCATACGCATACACCCTATACACTATCTTGGTCAGATCATATAGAGCATTAAAAAACGAACATAGTTATTATATAAAGAAAGAAAAAAGATCTAGAAAGCCATATTTGGACGTTTTATTAAAGTTGGCTTTATATAATAGAAGTGGTTTGAAATATGAAAGTGACGGCTTGATGTGCAATGACCGTGCTGATTTTATTGCTCGTAAAATGTCATTTTTTACTGCGGACATTTGTGTGTCCAAACTACTTTTCTTTAGAAGAATAAAAATAAGTTGGAGATTGAGATATTATGGTTTTAAGAAGAGAGAGAGAGTAGAGAGAGAGAGAGAGAGAGAGAGTTGTGAAAAAGAGAGACAGAGAGGGAGAGAGACAGAGAGGGAGAGAGACAGAGACAGAGACAGAGACAGAGACAGAGACAGAGACAGAGACAGAGACAGAGACAGAGACAGAGACAGAGACAGAGACAGAGACAGAGACAGAGACAGGCAGAGACAGAGACAGAGACAGAGACAGAGACAGAGACAGAGACAGAGACAGAGACAGACAGAGACAGACAGAGGCAGAGACAGAGACCAGAGACAGAGACCAGAGACAGAAACCAGAGACAGAGACCGAGACCAGAGACAGAGACCAGAGACAGAGACCAGAGACAGAGACCAGAGACAGAGACCAGAGACAGAGACCAGAGACAGAGACAGAGACAGAGAGTGACAGAGAGTGACAGAGAGTGACAGAGAGTGACAGAGAGAGAGAGACAAAGAGAGAGAGAGAGAGAGAGAGAGTTGAGAGAAACAGAGAGAGAGAGAGAAAGAGAGAGAGAAAGAGAGAGAGAAAGAGAGAGAGAAAGAGAGAGAGAAAGAGAGAGAGAAAGAGAGAGAGAGAGTAAAAACTAGTGTTTATTGCACATAAATGTTCCAAATGTTTAAAAACATCATAGAGATACAGTAATGAATCAATTTTATTTGATATCAGAATCACCTCCTATATATTTCACATGCCGACACAAATAAATACGTGTAATAATTTTTCTAGACCATTTCAGCAATAATTTATAGTTTTATAAATATATACGTGTTGTTCTCAATATTATAATAAAATTCTCACTAAATTATGTATTAATGTAAATATATTATATTATTTTTTTTTTGTTCTTTTTTTTTCACATGAGTGATATACATAAGTATGCTCCTCCTGATTAAATTTGACTGGCTGCATTAAATTTTCCCTATTTATTTAGCATTTAAAGAAATAAACACTGTGGTTAGATTTAT
>OX439133.1:13856756-13881756 GCA_949318235.1 Ecdyonurus torrentis
TTTTGTTTGAAGCTTTTTTTTTTTTTTTTTTTTTTTTTTTTTTTGAAATAAAAATTGCTTGTCTCAATATATTATTCTGTACTATATTTCAATTGAACAGTAAACAAATTTATGTAAATATAAAATACATTACTTTATATAATTTACTTTATTGTTAACCATATATAAATTGTCATAAAAATTTAACGTTTACATATTTGCATTAGAACCTTTTTTTTTTTCCTTCTTGATATAAGTAATTGAAAAAATGGAATATAAAAAGGCAGAAATTCAGCAATTTTTTGGCAGTTTAGTTTAAGTTCGTAAAAAAGTTCGTTACAATTTTAGTGGCTCGATTTTAGTGGTGAATTCTACCAAATATCTTAAAATTAAGTGAGTTTTTTTTTAAACAATTTGAAGAATATAAATATCTCATTTCTTAAAGGAAATATACTGTGGAATATACATATTTAACTAGCTACAATAAGCTCCAATTACTAACAATTTCAAATTAAAAACCTCAATGAAAATATTTTAGATTGCAATTTTATACAAATTTTATAATTTTAATATAAACAGTTACTCTTAAATACGTATTTGATAAACAGATTTTTTTTTAAATTGCAATAATAAAAAGGAAAACAGTTGTAGCAATTTTGTGATTGCGGTATTTATCGCAAAAGGGAAGAAAAATTGCGTAATTTATGCTCCATTATGGTATTATAGCATAAATAATACTATATTAGTATGGGATAAAAAACATTGCTGCACAACATAATATTATTTATGCTATATAGCATTATGCAATACAGCATAAATTATGCTGTATGGAATAAATTGTGCTGAAAATGAGCTAGCATAATTATTACGTAGTTATTTTTGTCCGTGCATATACCAACAAGATTAAATTTTAATTCATACACTCTAAAAATTGGTGCATTACTTTAGTTACAAATCCTAACTTATTTAAGATATAAAGGCGTAGAACACCTTGAACAAAAAATATGTCTAATATCCTAACATACATAAATATCAACGTTGATTTGTCCGGAATCATTGATTTTGAATTTGTTTTCCATTCACAAAATGACAGCTGCGGGTTTCTGACGTCGCAGCTTGCCTGTCACCGAGCGCGTCGACTAGTGAGCTGTGACGTCACAAACCCGCAGCAGCTATTTTGTAAATGTAAAATAAATTAGAAAATAAATACTCTGGCCAAATTAACGTTGATATTTAGATATGTTAGGATATTAGGCAAGTTTTTCGTTCAAGGTGTTCTACACCTTTAAGATATAATCACTTTTAAGTTATTATGAGTAGCTAAAATAATGCATTTTAGCAAATTATTAACAAAAGTTATTTTAACTTAAAATAGCTTTAAAAAAACTTAAAACACCCTAAATTAGCTATTTTTATTAGTTTGCTAAAATGCATTATTTTAGCTACTTCTAATAACTTAAAAATGATTATCTTAAATAAGTTACGATTCGTAACTAAAGTAATGCACTAATTTTTAGAGTGATAATTTTGTTTCCATATTTCAATAGAACTTCAAAATGCAAGAAGTCAACAGTTTTCAAAAACTTTCACTATTACTAAAAATATCACGATTTTTATGCATAGTACCATATTCAAAATTCGATATTACAAAATCGATAGTAAAAAGTACAAAAACATCCAGACTGTTATGTGGAATAGTTTACGTGCTTATATTTTACGTTTACTGCGCTTTCGCAAGAAAAACAATCAAATTTTATTTTCAAGAAAAAGATAAACAAAATTCATCATGGAGACATCGATATGAATCTCAAATTTTAGTACAGTTATTAGAAATAATAATTGGAATATCAGTTTTTATTTTCTCACAAAATATTTGTCAAATAATAACAAAAATATTAAATGATTTTATAAAAATTGATAAAAAATTAAAATATATTCAAAATAAAAATTATTTTAATACTTATTTAATATTTATCTTAATTTGTAAAATTTTCGCGCTAACTTTTTCTGGTTTAGTTTACCCAGGTGGGGAAACATATTTTATTAAACTATTACCTATGGTAAAAATTTATTTAACATTTTTTACAGAATTATTAATTGTTATTATTTTAAATGAAATTTATTATAGATTTAATGAAATTAATAAAAAGTTAAAAATAAAAATGACAAAAAATTATATTAAAAAATTACAAAATGTATTTTCAATGTTAAGTGAGTTACAATTATATTGGAATAACTCCATTTCTGTGATAATGTTTTTGTTGTTATGTAATTTATTTATTAGAAGTTTAATGATTATTTTAACACTTTTACTTGTTACCATTTATCCTAAACAATTTTTAATTGATTCTGTTGATTTAAAAGTAGTTTTTTGTTCTTTTTTGCTTATTTTTGATAAAATTATGAGAATTTATTTTATTTGCACCGCCTGTGGAAGAACTACAAATAAGGTGAAGTAAATTTTTAATCAGTTTTTATTATTGATTGTTTGATTGATTGATTAGTTGATTGATTAGTTGATTAGTTGATTGGTTGATTGATTGATTGATTGATTGATTGATTGATTGATTGATTGATTGATTGATTGATTGATTGATTGATTGATTGATTGATTGATTGATTGATTGATTGATTGATTGATTGATTGATTGATTGATTGATTGATTGATTGATTGATTGATTGATTGATTGATTGATTTTGAATTTAATAACAAGGAAAACTTAAAAAGAGGGGTAATTTTATTTCATATTCTAACAGATGACATTGTCCTGAATCGAATTAAACGTGATTTTCTAATTTTTGAGTTTATTAAGTATTTTCTAGTTAATTTTTGAAAATCAAAAAATGACATCACAGGCAGCAAGTTATGCATGTGACCGTGACGTCATTTCGTGACTTTCAAAAATGCCTTATCAAAAATACTAAATTAACTTAAAAATGAGAAATTCACAATATCTATTGATTCTCTTTTAGAATATGCAGTAAAATTATCCCCTAATTTTTTAGTCTTTTCCATATTATATAGTAGAGCACAAAATTTGTTTTGTTATAATATAAGATGTAACAATGCTGAACATCTTAACTATTATGCTATGTAGTATAATCAGTAATCACAATACAATATACCATGAATGTTCATGTTATGCATACCATGTTGCTGTAATGAGCAATTACTGAGTATTTATTTGTCTCCATACGCATGTAAATAAAAGTGAAAAATCACAAACTATGCTTTCTTGTACAAGAAAAAAAAAATACAATATATTCTATTCGCTTCAACATAATATGAATAATCCCAACATAATAATATCATTTTTTGTAAAATTTGTTGTCAATTTTTTTTTATACAAGTTATATTTTAATAAGGAAAAACTACCAAAAAATAAGAGCTATATTTTTTTAGTACACCTTGAGCAAAAAAACATGTCTTATAACCTAACATAGCAAATATCGACGTTGATTTGGCTGAAGTCATTGATTTCTAATTTATTTTACATTTATGAAATGGAAGTTGCGGATTTATGACGTCACAGCTCACTAGTCCACGCGCGAGGAAGGTGAGCTGTGATGTCATAAACCCGCATCTACCATTTTGTGAAAGTAAAATAAATTGGAAATCAATGACTTCGGCCAAGTCAATATTGATATTTAGGTATGTTAGGATATTAGACATATGTTATTTGTTCAAGGTGTTCTACGCCTTTAATAGCCCTTGTCAACTTACTTTTTTATTATTTAGAATACTAGACTGATAATTACCATAACAGAAACAGAATTAGACACCAACACGTTGATTTTGTATTTATTTTCATTTTAACGGTTATTTCACGCATCTGACGTCACAATGTACCAGTGAGGGCCGTGATGGCTTGCAAAGAACTTGAGGGAGGGGTTTTAATTTATCACGTGACCAGAGCGGTGACTGTGAATAGCGGTTGTACATTGTGACGTCAGATGCGTGAAATAACCGTCAAATAAGAATAAATACAAAATCAACGTGGTGGTGTCTAATTCAGGGATAATAAGGTATGGTAATTATCAATCTAGTATTCTAAATGATAAAAAAAGTAAGTTGACAAGGGCTTAAAAAAAGAACATGTAGTTTTATGTGGTCTATGGCTTTAAATGTTGCAACTTACTTGCAGGAAAGTATAGTAATTACGTCGCTACCTTATATACTTTTGTATTTTAGACAGTTGTATATAAATATATTATAGTATATCATCATATGAATAGTATAACAATATATCATTTTACCTTGTATTTTAACAAAAGAAAGATGACGCAAAAAGGAAGAAAAATTTTATATATAAAATCCAAATTAATAATATGAATAATTAAACAGCTTACATAAGGCACTAATATTGATTAAAATAATATCATATATAAAGGGAAACTTTCAAAAATTTATTGACACTTTTTAGTTTTCAGGCGATATTGTGAGTGCGTGTTATCAGTTGTGAATTAAAGAAGAAAAAATCTTAAAAGTTAGAAAGAGGAAGACAAATAATTTTTAGGGTGTAATTTTATTTCATATTTTAAAAGGGTTCATTGTACACTGAACCGTGAATTTTGAATTTTGAGTTCATTAAGTATTTTTAATTAATTTTTGAACTTCTCATAATGACGTCAGAGGCTGCAACATTTTTCCTATGCTCACATGCATAAGGTCTTATGCATTAGTGTCTTATTTTTGTGTGCGTGTGTCTAATAACATTAAATATTTTCTAGCCTTATAGTCAGTATTTATATATTTATACAAAAAAAAAATAATAAAAAAAAAGGCGCAAAGTGTATAGTTTCTATAATAACTACATATTTCATTCATATATTACTATCAAATTTACCCTTTTTTTTTTAAAGCTAATGATCAAAAATTTACCGCTAACAAAATTCTCAGAGTTGATGACACTTTTGAAATAAGGGAAAAAAATTGAGCACAAAAAAAAAAACAAAAAAAAAAAAAATCGGAAGGTTATAGCAACACTTATTACTCTCATTTTTTTAACCCCTTGTTAAGTTTTTTTATTTCATTTTTGTAAAAGGAAAGGAAAAAAAAAAAAAAAAAAGATAAAAGATAAACAGTAGGTTACACCTTACGACATTACATTGTTCGTTAAAATCCAATTGAAGATTTTACACAAAAATAAATAAATAAATAACAAATAAATAATTAAAAAAAAAAAAAAAAAAAAAAAAGGAGAGAAAATAATTTTTTTGTCTATTTAATTTAAGTTCATTTTTGGTTTTAAAAATGTATTCTAACGCTCTGACAAAACTAAATATAATTCTAAAATTTGCCAAATATGAATGTATATTACCATATTCAGAAATAGATTATATTAATATTAAAATAAAATGTACAAAAATATCACGTATTATTTTTGCATTAATCTATACTATAGCAATGTATTGTTATTTTGTGCACACGAAAGTTAACATTGGCTATTATTTAAAACAAAAAGACGAAAAAGATTCATTATGGAGACATAAATATGAATCACAAATTTTATCATATTTTTTTGAATTTACTTCTGCAATTATAATTTTTTTATTTTCACAAAAAAGTTGTAAAATTTTAGAATATATATTTCAAAGGTTACATTTTATAGATAAATTATTAAATATTAAACATTCAAACACTATTCTTTATCAAATTGTAATTCTATTTATTGTTATTTATAAATTTATAGAATTGTTCTTTTTTTTTAACTTATTACGCATACAATTTGAAAATTCTATAATACGTTTTTTATCAATTATAATACCATTAAAAACTATTTTTGTTGAAAATTTTATATGTATAATATGTTATGAAATATATTTAAGATATAATATAATTAATTTAAAATTAAATACAATAAAATTAATTAATAAAAATTCACTTAAGATTATAAGAATTTCATATTGTATTTTACTTGAAATTCATAAATACTGGAATAAATCCATTTCTATGTTAATTTTTATAGTAATTTCTAAATTATTTGTTAAAATATTAACAAATTCTCTGAGAGTTCTGTTAAGGGTTAAAAATGCTGTTTTTTATGAAGGGGAAGTTTCAGTATGGAAGAAAATTTATATTTTTGGTTTTATTTTCTTGTTTTTTGATTGTATTTTACGTTTGATACTTATTACGTATTTTTATCATCAAGTTGGCAAACAGGTGAGTTAAAAAAAAAAACTTATAGAGTGAAGTGCAAGGTCCATATATAAGAGGTTTGATGCTCCGGGACAAGTTTTGGCCAAGGTCGCGCAGCTTAAGGGTTGTATATAGATGGCTTGTATCTCAAAATCTAAAAAGAAAACTTCTAAATTTTATGATGCCATTTGCAAGTTAATAGTAACAGCTACCTATGATAAAATTTTCAGAACCCGTGATCATCAGATAACAGAGAAATTAAATATTGAAATTAACATGGGCTCTTATGGGACTAAAACTTCAAAAAATCATAATTAAAAATCTAGCATGGTGACCCACCAAAATTTTTACATTTTTGAAGATACCTAATCCTAATGTATCACTGTACAAAATTTCAGATTTTTCTGTCTTTACAAATTTTTAGTCAAATCCCGCAGTAGCTGATTTCCCGCCTTAAAGGAATTCACAAAAGACGCGTCATATCACGGGATGTATTTTTATTCACCTTATCAGTGACGTAACTGGTGAATGGCATCGTATTGGCTTAGAATCAAGTACATCCATCACTAAATAAAATCAACTGCGCGAGTTTTGTGCTGCGCTCAACCTCTTTATTATATGGACCTTGGGTGAAGAGTACAGCAAGTTATTTGAACAACGAGACTCTAAGGATTTTACGTATTTTTATCGCACTAATACGAGTTGATGCATAAGTTCATTGCTGCACTTATCCGCCTTTTAATTGACTGACTTCTATCAAAGCACACCAGAATGTGCTCGCCCACCCGTTATTCCTTCTCTCTAGTTTGCATGATGTTTACTCATCGTCTTAGTCGACTCGTTTCCTGTCTTGACCAATTCGATCTTTATAACAGTGACCGCTTATGTTTACTCAAAATGCGGAAAAGGAAGTGACGGAAGAGGAAACCACGTGACGGTAAAAGTTGAAGGTAGCTCAGGCCTAGCTTGCTGCTAGCACCAACTTTTCTCACACTTTTACTGTCACATGGTTTTCTTTCTCGGCACTTCCTTTTCCTGTTTTTAGGGTAAACATACGCACTCATGATAAAAGTCAAGCAAAAGGTAGAGAAGTGCAGTAGTGAACACCTCTCTTATTGTTATGCATCAACTCGTATTGGTGCGGTAAAAATACTTTGAGTCTCCTTTTTAAAGTAACTCGCTGTACAGTTCTCGACAAAAGTTCCCAAACGGGGCAGGGGCGGCCGCTACGTTTTCTCATAAAGATAACATAGTGTGTTTGCGGGTTGCCTATATGCAAATCGTTCGGGAACTTTTGGCCAGAGCTATAAATGTTATTTTTAGAGACATATTTTGGCCTAGTGTAGGGGACTGAAAATGATAACGTAGATGGTGACCGACTTGGTCCGGAAGTCGTTAAAAGAAGAACTATATTTCCACAATAATTCTTCGTACATTCTTAATTTCCAGCAAAACAAACACTATAATTTTCAAATAAAATCGAGTAAATTTAATTTTTTTTCCCCAAATTTTTTTGTTAATAATATTATATAGGTTCGAGTTCGGTTCGGTTTGTTCGGTTAGGTTCGGTTTGTATAGGTTCGAGCCACTGCTGGGTGCGTACGTCAAGTGTGAGAGCACAACACGTTGCACGATGCATGTTTACATGCATTCCATGACGACGCACAGTATTCGGGAGGTGCATTGCATCGACCAGCCTGCCTAGATGTTTCCATGGTTTCTCTAGGCTGTCATGGCGAATGCCGGGCTGTTTACTTAGGCCGTGGCTGGCCCGTGTGTGCTTTTCCATTAATTGGAAAGTCCTTACCTGTCGATAAGATAATGTCTTGACTGGGACTGGGATTGGTGTATAACACGATAACACACTATGGCAAGCAAAAAAAAAAATATATATATATATACACATAATTATATGAATTAATCCTGAACTATGCTCTCTTTTAGAATATAAATGAAATAAAATTATCCCCTATTTTTTTTTTAATATTCCTAATTCTAAAGATAGAAAATTACATGTTTCTTACTTATTTTCTATCGCACGTGTGATTGATTTCATTTCCCATCACTATAGCAATCATTAGAAACAAATAAAATCTATTTTTCATGCAATTGGGTTGGCTTAAAATATTAATATACTATTTTGCTAATACTAAAAAAAAAAAAAAAAAAAAAAAAAAAACATAATAGCATTCATTTGCTTAAGTACTTATTATGAGTTCTCTTGAAAAAAAATTATATTAAAACAAATGACAAACGAAATAACAAACCAATCATAGAAGAATCGAAGTAGAATAAACATGTCAGAAAATAACGTAGCACAAAAACTAAAATTTTTATTTACTCTCGCAAAGTTTGAGTGTATTTTACCATATTCACAATTTAATTATAAAAATATAAAAATTAAAACTACGATTATATCTAAATTATTTCATTTTTTAATTTTTAGTTTTGTATTTTATACTTATAGTTTTAAAGTTTTTGTATATATACAAAAATATTGGAGTGAAAAAGATTATCAACCAGCAATATGGAGACATCGATATGAAACTCAAATTTTAATGTACTTTATTGAAATAATTTGTGCTATTATATTACTTTATTTTTCTCAATTTAGTTGTAAATTTTTAGAATCATTTTTACAAAAAATTAATTCTATCGATAAAATTTTGAAATTTAAATATTTAAACACAAAATTTGAGTATAAAACAGTAATTTGTTATTTAATTTGTGATAATATAATAATTTACTATTGCATGATGGCATATTTACAATCAGCGGGTACTGATAGTTTTTTAATTAAATACGTTGCTCTTTTTTTACAGTTCAGATCCATGTTTTTTGAATTTTTTATATTTATAATTAATAATGAAATATATAAAAGATATAATAAAGTACTGTATGAAATACATAAAAAAATTTATAGAAAAAATATGAAGCTTAAATTTATAAGAAATGCATATTCAAAATTAATAGAATTACAAATAGTTTGGAATAATTCAATTTCATTATTTATTTTTTTTACAATAGTTAAAATGTTTATTAAAAATTTATTTAATATAATTTATTGTATTACAAGAGTTCAAACTTTTTTGCATGCTAAAACTGAGGATGAAATTTTAAAAATGAAATACGTAGTGATCGGAACGTTATTTATGACATTGGATGCGATTGTGAGAGTTATTGTTATCACCTATGCTTGTGGGAACATTGAAATAAAGGTAAGAAATTACTATGTACTAGTTAAAGGCATAGACCACATAATACAACATGTGCTTTTTAATAAATAAGCACGAATTGGGATCTTCAAAACTGATAACAATTTTTACTAGAATTTTAATGTAACCCCATGAGAGAGCTTGAAAATACTGTAAAGTATACAATTTGCGTGACTATTCATGTTTCTGACGTCAGAAACATGCAAAAGTGCCAGGCTGTGTGTTAGGTGCATGATTGGCCCGTGTGCATGTGCGATTTCCAATATATTTGTCAATAAGACTTTACGGGAATTTGGAGAAGGTGTAACACTAGAACACAAAATGGCAACAACAACGACCGGTTGCACTCATATTTAAGAGCCGCCATATTGTTGGTCAGGAATACATATAGGCCAGCATAGAAAAAAACGTTATATTTATATATATTTTTTGGGCAAAAGAAGCTTCAAACTTCAATCAAAGCCTTATTTCTAGCTTCTAATAAGCTCAAAGAATATGAGAAAAATTCGTTCAGTTGAAATAAACTTTTTTATGTGAAAAGTTAGGAGAAATGATGTTTCTCCTATGCTGGACAATGCATTAGGCACCACAAACATGGTGACAAAGCGCAAGGATGTGCAAGGGGTCTATTATTATTGTGTTTGTTTTGTGTTTGTTTGTTTGTTTGTTACCCATCACCATTGGCAACAGACATGGGAATCAAAATAAATGTTTGTTTTTAATACAATTTAGTATACATAAAAAGTCTCTATGCTATTTTTATAATACAGTTCAATGTTTAATATCCTATCAATTGATCAATGAAAATACTTCTAATATAATGAGCTCTCTATAGGCAAATGGAAGTAATAAAATATGTTTTAAAGAAATTCAAAAAAAAAAAAAAAAAAAAAAAAGTTTCAAAATAATGAGCAAATGAGCAGTGAATGATGTTGGAGAGGAAGGAGTCTCGGTAGCGTGTAGGTTAACGCAGTGGTCTGGAAAATCAAAGATCCGGGTTCGAGTCCCGGTCGAGCCGAATTCCTTTTTAATGTCAGTTTACTTACTGCTTATCTAACACGGTGTAACACGAAAGCCAAACCCTTTCATTAAAACTTCCCGTGTAAAATAGGCATTAAATTACAAACTCACAGTGTCAAAATAGATTGAAAAATGTTAAAATAAAACTTGCACAAATACTAAGTTTGATTTATTTTAGCAACTTTTAGATGTATTTTACTGTACGAGATCTAAAAATAAATTGTTAAGATATAAAAATTGTTATAAATTAAAACTTAAAACAACTTCTTATTCACAAAATGGAGCTTATCGGTTTAGCACGCGGGGAAAAGCGGGGAATGCTAAGGGTCCCCTATAATGGGGAAAAACACTTATTTATTTATTTATTTATTTATTTATTTATTTATTTATTTATTTATTTATTTATTTATTTATTTTTTGATTTGTGAGAAAACTACTCTACAGATTCCGGAGATATTTAAATGAGAAATGCTAGACATACTTTTACGTGTTTAAGAATTTTTTTAAACCTATAATTTCCATTAAAGGAATTGATATCTTAAAAAAAGTAACTGTCACGAAATACAAAATTGACATGAACTTAAGATGAAATATTACTAAAATGTTTAGAAATGTCAAACACATCCAAATATGATCAAATATTCATGTTATTCCACTTTGAAAATAACATATAAATGTAACATTTCAAATTTTAGCGTTAACCATTACTTCAAATTTGGACAATAAAAAAAGTTTAAAAAAAATTTTAATATAACACATTTTTTCGTAATAAAAGACGCATTAATAAATGAAGTATTTTTTTTTTACAAGATTAAATTATTTGCTCCTACTGAATGCGTATAGAAAAAATTACTGTGAAAATACAGTTTCTCATTTGACTAATGGCGTTCACAAGTCAGTCAACTACCTTAATAGAATTACTAATATTTTGGAGTACCACATTTTTTATAAAGCAATTTATTACTGTGTATTATAATCTTTATTTAAGTGGGGTTTGGTCATTCAATTGGGATAAATGTCAAATATTTTGACGCTTTGTTAAAAAATTGAGGGAGGAAAGGGGGGGGGGGTAAATGTCTCGTTTAATATTTTATTCTGTAACAATATTAAAGATAACAATTGTAAGTAAATATTAGGTACACTACTTTATATATAAAATTACACATTCAAATTTAAAATTTCATTTTTATATACCTTTTAGGATAAAATAAGTAATTGAAAATTTGAATAGAAAATAGAAAAAATGCAGCAATTTTTTTGGCAGTTTAGTTTAACTTTGCTTAAAGGAAGTTCGGGAAAGTTTTAGTGGTTCTATACTGTAAAATCAGGCTCTCATTTATCAGATTTCCTAAATAATATTTTCATTATATTAACTTTTTTCTTTTAATTATTACTTCTTCTTTCCTAAATTCTTGTATATCAAGTAGATGAAAAAGACCAAAATATTTTAGGGGTTAATTTTTTTGGAAATTCAAAAAGAAGACACTATTCTAAATCGATAAGTATGCAAATTTTTAATTTTTGAGGTCATTAAGTATTTTTATTGAATTTTTGAATGTCACGAAAAGACGTTAAATTTTCCTTTAAGGTGTTATCCTAGATGTAAATTACTGCAAAAGTTTCCGTGAAATCGCTTTCAAATTTTCAGGGTTTATTTATAAAAGAATAAACATCTTGTATGCCAATTTTTGAAAAGATATAATTAATAGGAGAAATAAAAAATAATTATAATTTAACATTAGTTTAAATGGAGTTTAAGTTTTTTTTTTATTTTTTTACAACATTTATAATATAAGTTACTGACCATGACGTCATTTTTCGATTTTTAAAAGTTAATTAATAATATTTAATGAACTCAAAAATTATAAGTTTACATATAAATCGATTCAGGACAATGTCCTCTTTTAGAATGTGCAAAAAAAAAAAAACATTTTTTTTAAGTGTTCCTTATTTTAGGAAGAAATGTGTTATTCTTATAGGAATTCAAAATGCAGGAAATTAACAATTTTCAAAAACTCTCATTATTACTAAAACTATCACGTTTTTTATGCATAGTACCATATTCAAAGCTTAACGTTTTAAAATCAAAAGTTAAAAGTACAAAAACATCCAGACTAATATGTGGAATATTTTATTTGAGTATATTTACTATTTATTGTGATTTTTCAAGAAAAACCATCAAATTTTATTTTCAAGAAAAAGACAAACAAAATTCATCTTGGAGACATCGATATGAATCTCAAATTTTAGTACAGTTACTAGAAATAATAATTGGAATATCAATTTTTATTTTCTCACAAAAAAATTGTAAAATAATAACAAAAATATTAAAAGATTTTATAAAAGTTGATAAAAAATTAAAATATACACAAAATAAAAATAATTTTAATATTTATTTAATATTTATTTTATGTGTTAAAATATTTCTATTAACTTTTACTGGTATAGTATATAAAGGTGGGGAAACATATTTTATTAAATTATTACCTATGATAAAAATTTATATTACATTTTTTACAGAAATATTTATTATAATTATTTTAAATGAAATTTATTATAGATTTAATGAAATAAATAAAAAATTAAAAATAAAAATTACAAAAAATTATATTAAAAAATTACGTAATTCATTTTCAATGTTAAGTGAGTTACAATTATATTGGAATAACTCAATTTCTGTGATAATATTTTTGTTGTTATGTAATTTATTTATTAGAAGTTTAATGATTATTTTAACATTATTACTTGTAACGATTCATCCTAATCAACTACCAGTCGATTCTGTCAATTTTAAAATTGTTTTTAGTTTTTTCTTACTAATTTGGGATAAAATTTTGAGATTGTTTTTTATTTGCGTTTCTTGTGGAAGAATTACAAATAAGGTAATTTTTATATTTTTTGTAATAATTTAGTTTTATTATTTTGTAATGATCACTTGCAATGAAACAACTATTTAAAATAATTTAAAAACTTTTTAATGCATTTAATTGTTTTCACGTACTTGTTGCAACATTTAAAAACATTTCATTGCAATTGGTCTATATGGATTGTTTATGTTTACTCAAAATGCGGAAAAGGAAGTGGCCGGAAGAGGAAACCAAGTGACGGTAAAAGTGGGAGAAAAGTTGGTGCTAGCAATAAGCTAGGCCTGAGCTACCTCCCACTTTTACCATCAAGTGGTTTCTTCTTCCGGCACTTCCTTTTCCGCATTTTGAGTAAACATAGTAAACATGGTAAAAATTATGAAAAAACGGTTTCCGGTTTGAAAATGGTTCTGATAACTGCTTTCACTGTCCTTGTCCCTGTCCCTGTCCCTGTCCCTGTCCCTGTCCCTGTCCCTGTCCCTGTCCCTGTCCCTGTCCCTGTCCCTGTCCCTGTCCCTGTCCCTGTCCCTGTCCCTGTCCCTGTCCCTGTCCCTGTCCCTGTCCCTGTCCCTGTCCCTGTCCCTGTCCCTGTCCCTGTCCCTGTCCCTGTCCCTGTCCCTGTCCCTGTCCCTGTCCCTGTCCCTGTCCCTGTCCCTGTCCCTGTCCCTGTCCCTGTCCCTGTCCCTGTCCCTGTCCCTGTCCCTGTCCCTGTCCCTGTCCCTGTCCCTGTCCCTGTCCCTGTCCCTGTCCCTGTCCCTGTCCCTGTCCCTGTCTCTCTCTCTCTCTCTCTCTCTCTCTCTCTCTCTCTCTCTCTCTCTCTCTCTCTCTCTCTCTCTCTCTCTCTCTCTCTCTCTCTCTCTCTCTCTCTCTCTCTCTCTCTCTCTCTCTCTCTCTCTCTCTCTCCTTTTCATGTCACTCATTGCCTCATATTAACTCTGATCCTGTTTTGTAGAAATTGTTCATATGGTACACGTAAACGTGGTACATAGAAAAAACCAACATAAAAAACGCAATAATTATGCAGCAACATTTATGCACAACAACATATTTTGTTTTATAATGTATAGACAGTGCACGTACAAAAATAAATACGTAATAATTAGTCTAGCTCATAGCAGCATAATTTGTTCAATACAGCATAACTTATGCTATTCTGCAAAATAACTGTACTACAAAATACATAATATGTTTTACTGTACAGCATAATTTTTTAGTTTATTCTAATTTAGTATTATTAATGTTATGATTACATAAATGCAGCATAAATTATGTGATATATTTATTCCACGTGATTATACTATATAGAATAAATAGTAGTTAGGATGTTGAACATAATGACTCATATTACTAGTACGACCACTTTATTTCAAATAAAATATCTAGAAAAAAAATTGTATAATAATTTTTTTTTAAATAGTAGTAATAAACATAAATTTCAAAGTAAAAAGGTAAAAAGAAGAAAAAAAGTGAGTGGAAGAGTAAATAATAAGCGTGTTACTCAACTCATTTAAAATGATCGCGCTCACGCTCATGCTCATATTTACAAAAAAAAATAAAAACGCTCACGCTCAACTCTTTAAAAATGACCGCGCTCACGTGAGCGTCGCTCAAACAAGTCACTCTTGGCCAAGTCTGCTTATATTACAAAATAGCAACATTTTTGTGATGTATAAAATATAGTTTACTAATTCAAAACAGACTAAATTCTGATATTGATTGATATTTTGTATTTACAAAAATTAGCGTAATTTAAAATGCTTCTTATATTATAACTGCAGTTGTTTACCTCGAAAATTGCCACAAGCATAGTTTTTTAATATATAAAAAAATTACGGGTCATCTTCTTAAGTTTTTATCGCATTTTTTTTTATTGATTACACATCATCACGTCTATCATTGGAAAAAAAAAAGAAAAAAAAAAGCTATACTCTATTTTAAGCAATTAGCTTAAAGGAATAGACCAGAAGGAAATAGAAGCATTTATATTACAAAACAGTTAATGGGACTTACATAAATAACTTTAGTTTGTCTCAAAACCCAACTGTAGCTCCGTAGCAGTGATCAGAAAATTTCAATTTATACAACACGCACAACATTTTTTTTTAACTAATTTTTACATGTTTCTGACGTCAGAGAAACATAAATAGTCACGCAAACAGTATTCACGTTCTCTCGTGGGGGCTACATTAACATTCTAGTAAAAATTGTCATCAGTTTTGAAAATCTCATTTATTCATTAAAAGGCATATATATTGTTTTATGTGGTATATGGCTTTAAATTATAAAAAATGCTATAAAAATCAATTTCTATAATAATTTTGAGTAAGTAAATATAATTAAAAACCTTCTAGTAAAATAGTAGTATTAAAAAAACAAGGCGGCGAAAGAAGAAAATATTCATAGTGAGTATCAAAGTAGAATGAACATGTCAGAAAATAACGTAGCGCAAAAACTAAAATTTTTAATTATTCTTGCAAAGTTTGAGTGTATTTTACCGTATTCAAAATTTAATTATAAAAGTATAAAAATTAAAACTACGATATTATCTAGATTATTTCATTTTTTCATTTATATATTTTTATTTTATGCATATTGTTATAAAATTTATATATATACGCTAAAATATTTAAGAGAAAAAGATCAATTTACAGCATTCAAAAGACATAAATATGAAATACAAATGACAATGCATTTAATTGAAATTTCATGTTCAATTATTATATTAATTTTTTCACAATATAGTTGTGCAATTTTAGAATTATGTTTACAAAAAATTAAAAATATTGATAATATTTTAAAAATTAAACATTTAAATAAAAAATTTGATCATAAAATATTAATTTTTTATTTAATTTTTAATAATTTATTAATTTATTATTTCATACTTTTTTGGTTACAATCCGCGGGTACTGATAGTTTTTTAATTAAATATTTTTCTATTTTAATACAATTAAATGCAACATTTGTAGAAATTTTTATTTTTATTATTAATAAAGAAATATCTAAAAGATTAAATAAAGTTTTATATAAAATAGAAAATAATTTTTTTAGAAAAAATATAAAATGTATAACAAATGCATATTCAAAATTATTAGAATTACAAGTATTTTGGAGTAATTCAATTTCATTTTTCATTATTATTATTTATTACAATAATTAGAATGTTTATTAAAAATTTATTTAATATTTTATTGAAACGGTAGAAAAAATTTTTGATGCAAAAACTGATGGTGAAATTTTAAAAATGAAATATTCAGTATTTGGAGTTTTTTGTATTGTGAGTGATTCTATTATTAGAATTTTTTTAATCACATATGCTTGTGGAAATATAACAAATAAGGTAAGAATAACACACTGTAGTACAGCAAGTTAAGAATAAAATATATAATATACATTATACAGTATTTATATTAAAAGAAAAAAAATCTTTTTTTTTTTCATTTTTTTTTTTACGTAAAATTTTTATTAGCAATGAGGAAGGTGAATTGAAATTTTTTGTTGAGTTTATGATATTTTTGGAAAGAGCTTTAAAAATTTTTGTGGCGTTATTTTTTCTTAGGACGATTGGAGCATGTGAAGTATTTTTAATTAATTTTTGAAAATCGGCCTAGAAAGCCTGTGACGTCATCAGTCCACTTTTTTCTCGCCAAATACTAATCGTTCTAGGTTCAGTAACCAGTTTAATGAAGTCAACTCGTCCTCAGGATTTCAAAAAACTGGCTACTGAACCTTCTACGGTCAATACTTTCCGAAATAAATGCCCAATTGATGACGTCACAGGCTTTTTAGGTCGATTTACAAATATTAATTAAAAATACTTCCCATGCTCCAATCGTTCTAAGAAAAAATAACGCCTTAATATTTTTTAACGCTCTTTTCAAAAATGTCATAAAAAGTGGGGGTTAAAAATAAGTCACCTTCCTCATTGTCCAACTTTTATGTCTATTTTGTTATAATCCTAACGATTGGGACTTCATTTACAAAATTTTATCGTTATAGATTGTAAATGCTTACATTGTACTGTACTGTACAGTCATAACTTGTCAAGAAGATTTTTAACTTAAAATTAGTATAGGGTGTGTGCGCATGACGTCATTTTGATTGCTTTTCGATGCTCTTCTTGAGCAATAAATAACATTGCTCAGCATAGGACAAACGTAGTTTTTGGCTATTTTCTTTGGTAAATTAGCTACTTTTGGCTCATCATTATTTTTCTTGCATACTTGAGGTATTAATTCAACCTCTTAACAACATCAATGCTCTCAAAAAAATTGAAAAGTATTTTTAAACTGGCAAAATGTGCCATTTTCGTATACCGGCCAATGTTATTTAGTACTCACTTATGACGTTGACTTTAACATGATTGAAACCACCCTAAATGGTCTGATTTTTTTAACCTTCAGTAAGAAAACAGTGTCAAAATTGGCGAAGCAGTTGATTTGGGAGCGTGGCCGTATAAAGCAACATTATGAGATTTAACATGGATTTAAAAATGAATGGAGTAAAAAAAAAAAAATTTGCCGCAAAACCGTTAAATTGTTCAAGACTTTCTACAAAATGTCTCTGGTTACGAATATTAACTTTAAAATGTGAACAAATTAATATTAGAACCTCTACAGACCCTATAAATGTCCATAATGGCCTCGCACCTATACTATGAACTATGAAATAATTTAAAATACCATTTTTCTACAATTTAATGCACACCAAGTTCTAGGAACTGTTAGTGATGTCAAAACCGTAATTTTGACAAAACTAAATAGAACTTATTAGTTTAGCTTGCGGGGAAAGCTAAGGGTCCCCTAATTTAACATTACGCTTATGGGGAAAAAAGAGTTTTTTTTATATATTTATTATTATTATTTTTTTTTTTTGCGATTTTTGAGAAAACTACTTGACCGATTTCGGAGAAATTTAAATGAGAAATACTATACATACTTTTACGTGTTTTAAACCATAGAAATTTTTTTAGGATTTTTTTAAACCGATAACCTCCAATGTACATATCTGACCAAAAGTTTGAGAACGATTTGTATGGGCAACCACACTATGTTATCTTTATGAGAAAACGCAGTGGCCGCCGGTGACCCGTTCTTAAACTTATGGCCAGAGCAGTACATACATTTGTGTTCAAGAAAATTTGGATGGTAATATTTTTAAAGTGTGCTAATTTCTACATATATAAAAGAACTATATACATCGATAAAATATTTTACCTGTTAAAAATAAATTTGATTTATTTTGTTTCAGGCGCAAGAAATCAAAGGTGCCGTTAAAAGATTGAAAAAACGAAATTTGGACGATGATACTGCAAAAGAAGTAAGTTTTATTATTTAAAGGCATAGACCACATAAAACAACATGTTCTTTTTAATCATTAAATACAAAATGGGATGTACAAAACTGATTATAGTTTTTACCAGAATGTAAATGTGGCCCCACAAGACAGCGTGATAATACTGTAAAGTATGCCCTTTGCGTGAATATTTCTGTTTATGACGTCAGAAACAGGCAAAAACTAATATAAAAAAAAATGTGCGGGATGCATAAATCGAAATTTTCTGATCACTGCTACAGAGCTATACAGTTGGGTTTTGAGACAAACTAAAGTTATTTATGTAAGTCCCATCAATTGTTTTGTGATATAAATGCTTATGTTTTCATGTTGTTTATGCCTTTAACAAGAAATCTCTCTCTCTCTCTCTCTCTCTCTCTCTCTCTCTCTCTCTCTCTCTCTCTCTCTCTCTCTTCTTTTCATTTTCAAATGTAAATTCCCATAGAATGCAAAAAAAAAAAAAAAAAAAAAAAAAAAAAAAGTTTTTTTAACACCATAAATACAAGTAGTGTAACTTGGAGTTGATATTAATATTAAACTCGCACAGGTATTGTATTAATGTACTATAAATTATATATATCATACAATGTTATCTATATTATAAAATTTATAGTACATTTGAATATTACTTTTATTTTAGTATATTATATTATATATCTACCGCTTATAGTATTGATTTTTATTATCTGAACTTTAATTTTTTTAATAAACAAGCAAATAAAGAGATAAAAAAACACGTAAATAAATAAATAAACAAATAAATAAATGAATAAATAAATAAATAAATAAATAAATAAATAAATAAATAAATAAATAAATAAATAAATAAATAAATAAATAAATAAATAAATAAATAAATAAATAAATAAATAAATAAATAAATAAATAAATAAATAAATAAATAAATAAATAAATAAATAAATTAATAAATAAATAAACAATGTAACAAACAAACCAATCAATGAAACAATGATATACAATGTATCCTGAAAGATAGGCCACAAGTAGAGCATATGTAACACACTATTGGCCTACATTACAGGGGCTTTGTTAAAAAAAATTGTAATGTCATAAACAAATTTAAATTTTTAATGTAGTGGGGGTGAGTTACTTCAATATTTTAGCATAAAGTTCTAGAATCTGTATTTTTTTTTTGTACGTGTGTTTCATGAAGGTACGAACTTTTATCCGAGGTTCTTTTTACACGGACCTTCCCTTCCTTCTGTGTACCGTTTCATGATAAATAATAACTAATAAGTTGTTGTTTTAATTATTATTTCCTTTTAATGTTTTTTTTTTTTTTTTTTTTTTTTTGCTTCTTTTATGTCATTATAATGTAATATCATGTTGCAATGGCTAACTTGGACAAAAGATGTAGTGAGTCGATTATTAGGCGATGAGGAGCATGTAAACGAGAGAGACAGAGTTGTTATATAGGCAAACATATTTTGATTTTTTAATGCCGTTGATTATGCCGGAGTCATTGATTTCTAATTTATTTACCATTCAAGAAATAGCTGATGCATGTTTGTGACGTCACAGCTCACTTGTCAACGTGCGGGGAAACAGGTGAGCTTTGACGTCATAAAACCGCAGCTGCCATGTTATGAATGGAAAATAAATTAGAAATCAATGACTCCGGCATAATCAACGTTGATATTTAAGTATGTCAGGATATTATACGAGCTTTTTGTTCAAGGTGTTCTATATCTTTAAAGGAATAGACCGGAGAAAAACATCAGCATTTATATCACAAAACACTTGATGGGATCTACTCTACATAAATAACTTTAGTTTGTCTCAAAACCCAACAGTAGCCCCGTAGCAGTGATCAGAAAATTCGATTTATGCAACCCGCACAACATTTTCATACTAATTTTTGCATGTTTCTGACGTCATAAACATGAATTTTCACGCAAATTGCATACTTTACAGTGTTTTCACACTCTCTCGTAGGGCTACATTAACATTCTGGTAAAAATTGTCATCAGTTTTGAATATCCCATTTCATGTTTATTTATTAAAAAGTACATGTTGTTTTATGTGGTCTATGGCTTTAAGTATAATTTTTATATAATTGATATTAATTATTTAAAATAATGATGAACATCAATCATTAGTAATAAAGTATTATTATAAATATCTATTAATTATTCAAACCAACTAAAACAACAATACAAAATATATTTGTTAAAGGCATAGACCACATAAAACAACATTTTTCATGATTTTAAACACAAACTGTGATCTTCAAAACTCATGACAATACGTTATGATGTAATAATATTTCGATGCTAATTCCTATCATGTGTATTACTTTCAGTTGAAGATTCTAATTGCTCAGACACAAGCATTCCCAAGTTCATTCAGCGCGTGCGGTCTCTTCAACGTGGATCTACCTTTGCTATTTACCGTAAGTAACAAATTAATTAATAAATCGGTTTTAATTTATTATAAAGCAACTATAATATTGGCAGTTGTATATTTAAAATATTTACATTCAATGTTAATTAATTAATCAATGAGGAAGTTTCCATAAAGTTAAGACCCTGTTTAGAGCACATTTTTAGAATGAGTATAAATAGTAGATTCCATTGAAGTCAATATTTACCTTTATTAATTACATTTCAGCGATTAATTAGCCTCTAAAAAGTGCTACCATACCCCCCTAAAAGACCCTTGCGTTCGTCTTTTGTAAATTTTAAAAGCGCGAATTTCAAAATCTGTTCAAAATTAACGTTAATTTTGAAATTCGCGCCTTTAAAATTTACAAAAGACGAACGCAAGGGTCTTTTAGAGGGGCGTGGTAGCACTTTTTAGAGGCTAATTAATCGCTGGAATGTAATTAATAAGGTAAATATTGACTTCAATGAAATCTACTATTTATACTCTTTCTAAAAATGTGCTCAAAACAGGGTCTTAACTTTATGGAAACTTCCTCATTAGTTACGGTGGTGATTCGATCTCAAAAAACCCTTTTTTTTTTTAACTGCTGAATATATTAAATTTAGCTGGTAGTACTGTACTTCCGAAATCAGTGTTTCACTAAATAAGCGAGTTAGAGCGTTAGTCGTACTCGTATATAATGTATTATTCTCTTTGTTTAGTAGATGATATTGCATAAAAATTGAATTGTTTTTAATATAGATATTTAATGCAATGAAATTTAAAAATATTACTTCATGTAAACTGGGCTTCAAATTGTCATTAAATTCTTGTATTTTTGTTATTTTTCAGATGTTAAGTACGGTTACCAGTTACGTCTTTGTTATATATCAACTGAAAGATTGAAGATGTAAAAAAATTAAAAATTGCGGGAGAAAGAAACGTATCATATGTATATACATGTCATCAAAACGGAGGAAAAAAAAGGAAGCGTAAATGAAGAATTTAACTTTGCAAAAGACGAGATGAAATATAGCTTGTTCTGTAAAGTAAAGTGAATCTCATACACAGTGATTGGCTGACCAACAAAATAAGACACATTCATTGGTTGATCTTGTTTTTTGAGCCGATAAAAGTGAGTCGCATGTTTCGTATGGAACTTTTTTTGTGAGTTTCTTTCATTTTTATCAAGTTCAAAGTTCTAAAAGAAGAAATAACAATGATCGACCATATGTATAAACGTAGTAAACAGGTAACGACGTCATGACCAGATGTTTTTAATAAAGGAAAATTGTTCGACGCTGGCTCAAGAGTTGTGTGTAGTTTATAGAACAAACTTAAGTGTTTCCCTAATATTGAGTGCTTATATTTAATCAAAAAACCGGAAAAGGAAACCACGTGATCTTAACATCGGTATTTTGAGTAATCATAAGTGTTCACTTTTATCGTCACGTGGTTTCCGTTTCCATCACTTCCTTTTCCTAATAATAAACATAATCACTGATTACCTAAATCTACATCGGTAGAAATAAGTGTATACCTTGATTCATATTATATTGTAATGTAGCACTTGCAGTGAACTGTTTTATTAAAGCCCTTGTCAACTTACTTTTTTATCATTTATAGAATACTAGATTGATAATTACCATACCTTATTATCCATGAATTAGACACCATCACGTTGATTTTGTATTTATTTTCATTTTGACTGTTATATCACGTATCTGACGTCACAATGTACAGATGGAGTCGTGTTAGGGGTAAAGAACTTGAAGTAGGGGCTTAAATTTATTACGTGACCAGACTGTGATTGGCGGTGGTACATTGTGACGTCAGATGTGTGAAATAACCGTCAAAATATAAATAAATGAAAATGAATACAAAATCAACGTGTCTAATTCATGGATAGGTGTTGCAATTATCAATCTAGTATTCTAAATGATAAAAAAGTAAGTGGGCTTTAATTGTTGCAACGTGTGAGTGAAAACCATTGTTCCATAAGAAATGCATTAGAATATTGAAATGTATTTAAAATAGTTCCTTGATTGCAAGTAGTCTATTAAACTATTAGCTAAGACAAAAGAAGAAGAAAGAAGTTACGCCTACCTTATAACTGAAATCAACAGCACTGCACGTGTCTTCAACACGCATGAATTGTCACCTGTAATCATAATTGTACAACATGTTATCATTTGTCACTTTTAAGGTGCAAATACAAAATATCTATAAAAGAACTGAAATGTATAATAAAGGTCCTTTTTTTGGTTGTTTGAAAATATATAACAGTTTGCCTTTAGAATTAAGAAAACAAAACGACCCAACTAGTTTTAAAAAAGCGCTTAAAATCTTATTATTAAATAAACAATATTACTCAGTGGATGAATTTTTACAGGACCAAGTCTAATATTTTTTGTATCTAATATTTTCTTTAATATGTTGTGTAATGTTTGAATGTGTTTTATTGACAATCATTTCTAAGTGTGTATATATATATATATATATATATATATATATATATATATATATATATATATATAATGTACAATAACCTAAGCGGATACACTTTTGTGTATTTTGATTGTAGGATGAAAGAAATGAATAAATATATTTTGAATTTGAATTTAAATAAAATACACAGTAAAAAATAAATATGTAATAATTATGCTAGCACAATTTCTTCAATACGGCATAATGTATGATATATAGCATAAAAATTATGTTCAACAGCATAATTATTTCAGTTTAGCATTATTTATGCTATAATGACATAAATGCAACATAAATTATGTTATTTATTTTTTCCGTGTACATCACAAGAATAGTATCAATGTCTATATGTATAGGGTGTATGCGGATGACGTCATATTTATTGCGCTTGGAGGCCATACTGGAGTAATGAATAACATTTCTCAGCATGGGACAAACATCATTTTTGGTTATTTTCTTTGGGAAATCTGTTAAATTTTTGGGTTTTAATATTTTTCTTACATAATATACTTGAGATACTAATTTAATTCCTATGCTCTCCAAAATATTGCTTTGTTATTGTTTTGGCAAAATGTGACATTTTTCTATGCTGCCAATGTTATTGAGTGAACCAACATGGCGTCTTCTTTAATATGAATACATACACCATAGTTTTAAAATAAATAAACAAGTTTAAAAATAATTTTAGGTGTTTTTATTTCATCCATTTAAAATAAATGTTTCATAAATGTTTTTTTAAATTATACATCTTTCGATAATGGTTAGTTTATCAATACATTATCATAATTATTTATCCAGTGATACATATTATACTGTACTCTAATATTGTAATTTAAAAATACAAAATTAACAACAATAATAATAATAATAATAGTCCATACCATACCATTTTAATTTATTAGACACAAAAAAGGATTTTCAAAAAAATACAATTATTTTGTGCAATACCTAATTTTGACACCCTAAATGTTTAATCAAATTTTCAGCTTATGCAACCCACACAACTTTTTCTATTCAATGTGAACAATCCTGACGTCATAAACGTTCAAAATTTGAGCATTTTGCCTACTTTATAACTTTTTTGTGCTCTCTTGATGGGTTAAATTTGAGGAATAGAAAAAATTGATTATGCTTTAGGATGTCCCATTTTGTGTTAAATAAATTAAAAGAGCAAATTAGATTATTAAAGCCCTTGTCAACTAACTTTTTTTACAATTTAAAATACTAGGTTGATAATTACCATACCTTAATATCCATGAATTAGACACTAACACGTTGATTTTGTATTTATTTCGTTTATTTTCCTTTTTGCGGTTATATCACGTATCTGACGTCACAATGTAACAATGTATCACCGCCAATCACAGTCACCGCTCTGGTCACGTGATAAATTTAAGATACTCCTTCAAGTTCTTTACTCCCCTATCACGACCCCATCGGTACATTGTGACGTCAGATACGTGATATAACAGTAAAAAGGAAAATAAATGAAAATAAATATAAAATCAACGTGTTGGTGTCTAATTCATGGATAATAAGGTATGGTAATTATCAATCTAGTATTCTAAATGATAAA
>OX439133.1:13884256-13891756 GCA_949318235.1 Ecdyonurus torrentis
GAGAGAGAGGAGAAATAGCTACACTCTAAAAAATAGCGTTGAAAAACTTGTACACAGCTTTGTAATGCTTTAAACACGCTGGTGAGCTTCTGTACTGTTGCCCTATCTTAAAAATATTCCCTTAATGATGTAGTTCAAGTTTTTGCCGCAACAATCAACATGTAAAATGTAAGTGGCGCTGCGATATAGGGGAAAATTTAAAATTTTCCCCCAGATCGCAGTGCCACTTTTTTATGTAATTTTGTATTTTTGCATTGTCTTTTTTGCAAACTTTTACCAGTGTAAATGTGAAAAGAGCGTGAAAAAACTGTAAAGCATGCAATTTGCATGAATATTTCTGTTTACGGCGTCAGTAACAGGCAAAAGTTAGTATGAAAATGTTATGCAGGTTGCATGAATCGTGTCACTACTAAAAAGTGTCATAAGTTTTGAAGTTCCCATATTTTGTTATATTTAATTATTAAAAAGACCCTGTTGTTTCATCTGGTCTATGGCTTTAATTTTGTAGAGTGTATAAAGAGATAGGGATTTGTGTGTGTGTGTGTAAATGACAATGTCGCAAAGCATAGAAAACCACTCTACGACATGAGAACAGAAAATCACCCTCCCCCACCCCCTCCATTACTACCCCCCCCCCCCCCCCCCGACCTCTTTACTTTCTATGACATGACTTTGTATATATACCAAATATATATTTACTATAGAGAAACTCATTTTGTGAAGTAACTTTTGACCTTTTCAACACTAAATTCATCTTTAATGATCTGTCAAATTTGCTCTCATATCGCGTATCGTCTTTATGTATGTATGTATGCTACATGCTACTATCTTTTAGTTTCTCTGTCTTTAGCTTCTCTCTCTCTCTCTCTCTCTCTCTCTCTCTCTCTCTCTCTCTCTCACACACACACACACACACACACACACACACACACACACACACACACACACACACACACACACACACACACACACACACACACACACACACACACACACACACACACACACACACACACACACACACACACACACACACACACACTCTCTCTCTCTCTCGCACTCTCTTTCTCTCTCTCTCTCTCTCTCTCTCTCTCTCCTCTCTCTCTCTCTCTCTCTCTCTCTCTCTCTCTCTCTCTCTCTCTCTCTCTCTCTCTCTCTCTCTCTCTCTCTCTCTCTCTCTCTCTCTCTCTCTCTCTCTCTCTCTCTCTCTCTCTCTCTCTCTCTCTCTCTCTCTCTCTCCATCACTTTCTGTTAATATGTATTTCACATTTTCTGTCATTTTTTTCTCAAAAAAAATTTCACACTGAAAAAAATACAGATCGTCAGCATTAAAGTGTTGTAGCGTAGCTACAACAAAATTCATAGGAAATTAAGCCTTAGTGTATATATACCCAGGGGCGTATTCAGGGGGGGAGCAGGGTTCGGGGTCTGGACCCCCCCCCCCATCAGGTCTGAAAAAGCATAGAAAAAGGGGTGGCTTCCCCATTTTCCTATGCTTAATATAGACTGGACTCCTCGCGTCGCAAAATCCTGGATACTCCCTGCATATACCGGTTTACATGGGACAAACGTTGAAATTCCCAACTTTTTTTTCAATTTTATTATTATTATTATTATTTTTTTTTTTTTTGCATTTACGGGCAACGGCGTAACCAGGATTTTGTGACGGAAACCCCTTCACCCATGAATTTTTAGATCTTATTGGGAGTCAAGAACCCACTCCCCCCCATATACGCCCCTGTTTGCGACGTCATATTTATTGCACTTGGATGCCATGAATAGTATTGCCCAACATAGAACAAACTTCATTTTTGGTATTTTCATTGGGAAATCGATTAATTTTTTGGTTATTATTATTTTTCTCACATACTTGAGATACTAATTGAAACTATATTAACAACATCAATGCTCTCAAAAATATTGCATAGTGTTTTTAAACTGGCAAAATGTGTCATTTTCCTATGCTGCCCATGTTATTGAGGGATCCAACATGGCGTCGACTATAACATGAATGCATACACCTTTATACGTAAGTGTTTTAACAGTGTATCTCTGTCTCTACCATCAGTATTTTTTTTCTGTTTTATTAACATTTTCTTCGGGCTTATTCAAAGGGATTGAACAGTTTAAGAGAACACTATCCATATATAAGTATTTTCCAATATTTTTTGTTACTTTTAACTAAAATAATGATAAATAATGCAATATGATTCTTAAAGGAAAAGTAAATTACAGAGAGAATTTTTTACCCTTCTTTTTATTTTACAGTAAATAATATTTTTAACAAATAATCGCAGATTTATTAGATTATTTTGCCATAGAAAAAATAACACAAATAATGAGGAAGATTACAAAATTTGAGAGGTTAATTTTACTGCGTATTCTGAAAGAAGACATTGCCCTGAATCAATAGATACAACAATTTTTAGTTTTTGAGTTTATTAAAGCCATAGACCACATAAAACAACATGTGCTTTTTAATGAATAAACACGAAATGAGATCTACAAAACTGATGATAATTTTTACCAGAATGTAAATGTAGAAAGAGCGTGGAAAAACTGTAAAGTATGCAATTTGCTTGACTATTCATATTTATGACGTCAGAAACCGGCAAAAACTAGTAGGAAAATGTGCGGGTTGCATAAATTGAAATTTTCTGATCACTGCTACGGGGCTACAGTTGGGTTTTGAGACCTATTAATATTATTTATGTAAGTCCCATCAAGTGTTTTGTGATGTAAATGCTAATGTTTTCTTCTGGTCCACGCCTTTAAAGCATTTCAAAACTGTGTATAGAAGCTTTTCAACGATTTTTTTTGCTACAGTGAATACGATGCATGTTTACATGCATTCCATGACGACGCACAGTGTTTGGGAGGTGCATGATCGATGTGATTGCACTGATCAGCTTGCCTATACGTTTCCACGGTTTTTCTAGGCTGTCATGGTGAATGCCGGGCTGTGTACTTAGGCCGTGGCCAGCCCTTGTGGGATTTTCCATTAATTTGGAAAGTCCTTACCTGTCGATAAGACAATGTCTTGACTGGGACTGGGATTGGTGTAGCACGATAACACAAACCAAAATAATAATAATGATAAATAAATAAATAAATAAATAAATAAATAAATAAATAAATAAATAAATAAATAAATAAATAAATAAATAAATAAATAAATAAATAAATAAATAAATAAATAAATAAATAAATAAATAAATAAATAAATAAATAAATAAATAAATAAATAAATAAATAAATTGTGTAATTTATTCTTTCTGTGTAAAATGATTAAAAAAAACACAAATTTTCTATTTCACCCCGCGGCAATATTTTAAAATTCAATTATTGTCTTTATATCTAATAGAATAACGTTCTTCTTTTTTTTTAAACAAATAAAACATTAAATTTAAAAACTATTTTTTAATAAATCAAATAATAAACTACATAACATGCCTGTGGCTTACACAAACAAAGTTAATAAAACTTTTGTATAACACTTTGGTTCACAAATACAATTCATGTTATAACAGTATAAAGGTAATGTACACTCAGGGCGGTGATAAATATACCATATCAAAGACAATGCCACTTTTTGTAGCAAAAAAAGGTAAAAATATGTCAAATATGGTCAGGTAAGAGCAGGGTTGCCATATCCTCCGAAATACCTGCTTTGTTCTTACTTAAAGGCATAGACCAGAAGAAAACATTAGCATTTATATCAGAAAACACTTGATGGGACTTGCATAAATAACATTAGTTTGTCCCAAAACCCAGTGATGATAAAATTTCGATTTATGCAACCCGCACAAGATTTTCATACTTATTTTTGCAGGTTTTTTGACGTCATAAACAGAAATAGTCACGCAAATTGCATTCTTTACAGTTTTTCACGCTCTCGTGGGGCCATATTTACATTCTGGTAAAAATTGTTATCATTTTTGGAGATTCCATTTTGTGTTTAATGATTGAAAAGAACATGTTGTTTTATGTATGGTCAATGCCTTTAAGGGGGTAGGTGACCGACTGATATCTCGCAAACTAGGACGGTTGCGAATCATCATAATAACACAAAGTAAAGAAGAAATGTTAGTTAAAAATTTAGTTATGTCAAACATGTGAAAACACGATCAAATATTTAAGTTATTATACACTTTAAAGATAACATGTAAATGTGGAAATTCAAATTTAAGCGGCAAATTTTAGTCAAATTAAAAACTTTTTTTAAATTAAAAAGATTATTAAAACAAAGTTCGGAAAAAAAATTCTTGATTTCATTTGAAAATTACAGTGTTCGTTTTGCTGAAGATATAGAATGTACAAAGAATTATTGTGAAAATAAAGTTCCTCTTTTAAGTTTTTCCGGTCCAAGTCGGTCACCTTCTTCGTTAAAGCCATAGACCACATAAAACAACATGTGCTTTCTAATAAATAAACACAAAATGAAATCTTCAAAAACTGATGTCAATACCAGAATGTTAATGTATATAGCCCCACGAGAGAACGTGAAAATACTGTAAAGTATGCAATTTAAGTGACTATTCATGTTTCTGACGTCAGAAACATGCAAAAATTAGTAAATGTTGTGTGTGTTGCATAAATCTAAATATTTTTCTGATCACTGCTACGGGGCTACTGTTGGGTTTTGAGACAAACTAAAGTTATTTATGTAAGACCCATCAAGTGTTTTGTGATGAATTACTTATGTTTTCTTCTGGTCTATTCCTTTAAAGGCATAGAACACCTTGAACAAAAAAGTTGCGTAATATCCTAACAAACCTGAAAATCAACGTTGATTTGGCCGGAGTCATTGATTTCTAATTTATTTTCCATTCACAAAATGCCGCTGCCGGTCACTGACGTCACAGCTCGCCCGGTTTACTTGCGCGTGGACCAGGCGAGCTGTGACGTCAGTGACCGGTAGCGGCATTTTGTGAATGGAAAATAAATTAGAAATCAATGACTCCGGCCAAATCAACGTTGATTTTCAGGTTTGTTGAGATATTACGCAACTTTTTTGTTCAAGGTGTTCTACGCCTTTAAGCAAGCCCAATGCAGGTATTTCAAAAGATATCTTACATGGTAAATTTACCACCTCGCCAAGTGTACACGTACGTTATAACAAAATTTTAAACAATAAAACTCCAAATTGCTTGAGGCATAAAAAAATAAAGGGTATAGGATAAAACAATATAACGATAAAATAATAATTTTTCCAATTAAAATACTTCATTATACTTAATTGATAATTAGTTTTGTTAATATTTTAATATGTTTCATAGTCTGATATTTTTATAATGAACAATTAGTTCTTGTCACGCGCTTTTTTTTATTGATTTTTAATTGCTTTTATTAATTTGATTAATTTTTTAAAAAGTTTATTTTAAATTTTACATTATAACTTGTTATTAGCTCAAAAAAAATGAAAGCATTTCAAACATTGTATACACTCTAAAAAATTGTCGTTGGAAAGCTTGTAAAGGCATAGAACACTTTGAACATTTTTTTCTTAATATGCTAAAATGCTAAAATACTTAAATATCAACGTTAATTTGGTCGGAGACATTGATTTCTATTTTACTTTCCATTCACAAAATGTCAGATGCGGGTTTATGACGTCACAACTCGCCTGTTTCCACACGCGTGGACTAGTGAGCTATGACGTCACAAACCCGCAGCTGTCATTTTGTGAATGGAAAATAAACTAGAAATCAATGACTCTGGCAAAATCAATATTTAGGTATGTTAGGATATTAGACCTTTTATCGTTAGATTTTTAAAGATTTGTGACGTCATAACCGTTCATTGCACAATACTTAAAGCATTGTGAAACTGTGAACAAGGTTTTCAACGGATATTTTTTATAGTGTATATTATACTTATAATTAGCTATTTGTATAATGCATCAAAATTGATGCATAACATCATAATTTATGCTATAGGGGTATATGCATTCATGTTAAAGTCAACGCCATGTTGGATAACTCAATAACATGGGTAGCATAGGACAAAAAATCATTTTGCCAGTTTAAAAACACTATCCAATATTTTTGAGAGCATTGATGCTGTAAATATGTTGAATTAGTATCTCAAGTATGTGAGAAAAATTACAAAAAACAAAAAATTAACTGATTTCCCAAAGAAAATTGGCTTACATGAAGTTTGCCCTATGCTGAGCAACGTTATGCACTACTCCAGTATGGCCTCCAAGCGCAATAAATATGACATCATCCGCATACACCCTATATTGTACAGCGATTATACCACACAGCATAATAGTTTAGCTGTTAAAAATGTTATTACAAAATAGCAAAATTTGTGCTATAAAATATAGTTATTTTTAAATACAGCATAAATTACGTAAAATAATTTCAGTGTTTAAGATGTATTTTTAACCATTTTAAGGGGGAATGGGTCATGTAGCAGTTCAGTCAGGTGGTGCTGCGATCGAATTTATGTTTAATAATTTTTTAAACCATATTCTGAGGTGTTTAAGAAGTTTTAAACTAGTAGGTGCCCTAGATAAACATCTTAGCTTTAAGTCAAAACAATAAAAACTAATATATTTTCTTTGGTTCAGTTTTTGAATGTGACGGAAAGAAATTAAATGATAAGCTCATTTTCAACTCCTTCCGTCACATTCAAAAACTGAACCAAATAAAATATCTTAGTTTTTATTATTTTGACTTAAAGCTAAGATGTTTATCTAGGGCACCCACTAGTTTAAAACTTCTTAAACACCTCAGAATATGGTTAAAAAAATTATTAAACATAAATTCGATCGCAGCGCCACCTGCCTGAACTGCTACATGACCCATTCCACCTTAACTATTTTTATGAATTCTTTCATATTATGTATTTTTATAAATTTTTTTTAATGTTATAAATTTAATCTATAAAAGTTTTTTTTTTTTTTTTTTTAAGTTACCTCTCTGTCCTATGTTATCGTGGGGTATATTTAATATTCAACCCAGTCACCTGTTTGATGACTCTCTGGAGTTTTACATATGACCATACGTACCTAACCTACCTATGTTCAAACTATAGCCAGCTAATATTCATTTCATAATCCCGCAGTCAACTTTATACAATATGTAAAATCTTTCAAATATACAGAACGAAATGGTTTTTGGTCGTTACATTGCCAATAGATTTTATTAAAGCCCTTATCAAGTTTCTTTTTTATCATTTAGAATACTAGATTGATCATTACCATACCTTATTATCCATGAATTAGACAATAACACGTTGATTTTGTATTTATTTTTATTTTGATGGTTATTTCAAGTATCTGACGTCACAATGTACCGCCGCCAATTACAGTCACCGCTCTGGTCACGTGATAAATTTAAGCCCCTCCCTCAAGTTCTTTATCCCATCAGTACATTGTGACGTCAGATGCGTGAAATAATCGCCAAAATGAAATTAATTACAAAATCAACGTGGTAGTGTCTAATTCATGGATAATAAGATATAGTAATTATCAATCTAGTATTCTAAATT
>OX439133.1:13896756-13935949 GCA_949318235.1 Ecdyonurus torrentis
CTGGTATGGCCGAGTGGTGAAGGCAGCTGACTTGTAACTCTGTACTCCTCACCGAGTATAGGTTCGAGCCACTGCTGGGTGCGTACGTGAAGTGTGAGAGCACAACAAGTTGCATGTTTACATGCATTCCATGACGACGCACAGCATTCGGGAGGTGCATGATTGATGTGATTGCACCGACCAGCCTGCCTAGACGTTTCCACGGTTTCTCTAGTCTATCATAGCGAATGCCGGGCTGTGTACTTTGGCCGTGGCCGGCCCATGTGTGCTTTCCATTGATTGGAAAGTCCTTATCTGTCGATAAGACAATGTCTTGACTGGGACTGGGGTTAATGTAGCACAATAACACAATATGACAAGAAAAAAAAAGTAATAAATCAGAATTCAGTGTTTCTTACCGGTGATGGAAATAGAAAAACAACTGACTTAGAAAAGCATGTTAAATTTTGCCTACTCTCCCTACGCATTTTTCAAAATCAATGCAGTAGTTTTCTTAAAAAAAAAAAAAAAAAAAAAAAAAGTTTCTCCCCATAAGACGTAATTGTAAATTAGGGGTCATGCCATTTTCTAAGGTGTCTCTTATTTGTGAAACGTCACCACGTATGAGAAGCATTATACATCAATCTACACTTTTTATTGTCATCGTATTAGTTAAATAGGGAATTTGAGTCCAACTTCATTTTAATACGTCATTGTGAAAGAACCTCTTTATAGAAGTCAATAGGGCATGTGCGCATGACGTCATTCTGAATGCTTTTTCATGCTTTTCTTAAGCAATGAATAACATTGCTCAGTATAGGAAAAAAGTAGTTTTTGGCTATTTTCTTTAGAAAATTTGCTATTTTTTTTGGTCATAATTATTTTCTTGCATACTTGAGGTACTAATTCCACCTGTTAACAGCATCAATGCTCTCAAAAATGTGCGAAGTATTTTTAAACTGGCAAAATGTGTAATTTTCCTATACTGGCGCATGTTATTTAGTACTCACTTATGACGTCGACTTTAACATGAAGGAAACCACCCTATTGTAGTGATGAATTTAGGTACACTAAAAAAAAATGTGCATTACTTCACGAATCCTAATTTATTTGAGAGAAAACACTTTTGAGTTATTATGAGTAGCTAAAATAATGTATTTTATCAAATTATTAACAATATCTATTTTAAGTTGATTTCAGTTATTTTTGGCTTTTTGAAATTGAAATAAATATTGTTAATAATTTGCTAAATTGCATTATTTTAGCTACTCATAATAACTCAAAAGTGATTATCTTAAATAAGTTAGGATTCGTAATGCACCATTTTTTTGAGTGTAGCATATTACATATGATATCAAAAAATATTAATAATAAAAACTTGTTTTTTTCACGTCAACTTCTATAAATCAAAAATATTATCATCTTAAAAAAAATATGTATATTAATATACTTAAAGGCATAGAACACTTTGAACAAAAACTAGTGTAATATAAGGTAATATCTTAAAGGCATAGACCAGAGAAAAACATAAGCATTTATATCACAAAACACTTGATGGGATTTACATAAATAACATTAGTTTGTCTCTAAACCCAACAGTAGCCCCATAGCAGTAATCAGAAAATTCAATTTCTGCAAACCCGCACAACATTTTCATACTAATTTTTGCATGTTTCTGACGTCATAAACAGGAATAGTCACTCAAATTGCATACTTTACAGTGTTTTCGCGCTCTCTCATGGGGTACATTAACATTCTGCGGTACAAATTGTCATCATTTTTAAAGATCCCATTTCGTGTTTATTCATTAAAAAGCACCCGTTGTGTTATGTGTTCTATGGCTTTAACATATTACCTAAAAATAAACATTGATTTGATCGGAGTCATTGATATATAATTTATTTTTCATTAATTTAATTTCCACGTCATAGAAAATCTGTTTTATGACGTCACAGACCAAATCAATGTTTATTTTAAAGAAAGTTAAGATATTACCTATTATGTACGAATTTTTTGTTTCAACTTGTTTTATGCCTTTAAAAAAAAAGTGAATATTTTGTTATTGACATGTAAAAATGACTAAAAAAAATATTTTAGTTATGTAAAAGTAACTTTATAATATATAATGTTTAGCTTTATCTTTCAATATTATACTTGGGCTTGCATGCCTATATACCCCATATAGAGAACGAACGAGCGCATTGTGTTACACATGAAAACTACATTACGGTCTCTCTCTCTCTCTCTCTCTCTCTCTCTCTCTCTCTCAGTATATCGACCCCTGCATACAAAACACAATAGACACAACCCCAAAGAAGAAAAAAGAAAACAAAAATAAAAAAAACTTAAGAATAATATATATATATAAAAAACTATACGTGAAGTAGTGAAAAACCACATACAAAAACACTTGCATTGTTAAAGAAAAATATTATTTTAAAGAACGAGTATAATTTAAATCTTTGGTTTTTGTGATTTCTTAAAAAACTCTGTAAACTTTTTTTTTTTTAAATAAAAAAATGAATTAAAAAATTTGTTTTTCTATCTTTTTCTACCTTTTTGTCTGCTTTTTTTTTTTTTTTTCAATTATGCTACAATCAAAAGTAGCAATTCACAGCATAGGAAAAAATAAACACGTATAATACTAAATAATTAGGCTCGCTTAATGCGTAACATTTATATATAACAACAAAATTTATGCTAAAGTGTATAGCAATTATACTATAGGGTGTATGCGGATGACGTCATATTTAATGCAATTGGACGCCATACTGGAGTAATGGATACCATTGCTCAGCATAATATGATAAACGTAGTTTTTTCTTGGCTATTTTCATGGCAAAATCAGTTAATTTTTTACTATTATTATTTTTCTCACATACTTGAGATTCTAATTCAACATATTAACAGCATCACTGCTCTCAAAAATATTGCGTAGTGTTTTTAAACTGACAAAATAAATCATTTTCCTATGCTGCCCATGTTATTGAGTGATCCAACATGGCGTCGACTTTAACATAGGGTGTATGCGGATGACGTTATATTTATTGCGCTTGGAGGCAATACTGGAGTAATGAAAAACATTGCTCGTCAGCATCAACGAAGCTGAAGGTAACGTAAGGCAACGACTGCGAATTTCGTTCGTCTTTTCCGAATTTTCCCGATCGACGAGGTATATTTCCGGTAAAATTTCATTTTTTCAAAAAAAAATTACACACGATAATATTTTCCCGCCATCAAAACGTGAAAAATACCGGAAATAAAGATTTAAATCTTGCAACAGACGCACGAAATGCGCAGTCGATGCCTTACGTTATCTTTAGCTTCGTTGGTCAGCATAATATGATAAACGTAGTTTTTTCTTGGCTATTTTCATTGCAAAATCAGTTAGTTTTTTACTATTATTATTTTTCTCACATACTTGAGATATTAATTCAACATATTAACAGCATCACTGCTCTCAAAAATATTGCATAGTGTTTTTAAACTGACAAAATGAGTCATTTTCCTATGTGTCCCATTTTATGGAGTGACCCAACATGTCGTTGACTTTAACATAAGGTGTATGCGGATGACGTCATATTTATTGCGCTTGGACGCCATAATGGAGTAATGAATATCATTGCTTAGCATAGGATAAACGTAGTTTTGGGTTATTTTCTTTGGTAAATCAGTTAATATATTTTTCTCTCATACTTCAAATACTAATTTAACATATTTACAGCATCAATATGCTCTCAAAAATATTGCTTAGTATTTTTAAACTCGCAAAATAAGTCATTTTCCTATGCGGCCCATGTTATTAAGTGATCCAACATGGCGTAGACTTTAAAATGAATGATACAACCTTTAAAGGCGTAGAACACTTTGAACAAAAAAGTTACGTAATATCCTAACAAACCTGAAAATCAACGTTAATTTGGCCGGAGTCATTGATTTCTAAATTATTTTCCATTCACAAAATGCCGCTGCCAGTCACTGACGTCACAGCTCGCCTGGTCCACGCGCAAGTAAACCGGGCGAGCTGTGACGTCAGTGACCGGCAGCGGCGTTTTGTGAATGGAAAATAAATTAGAAATCAATGACTCCGGCCAAATCAACGTTGATTTTCAGGTTTGTTAGGATATTACGCAACTTGTTTGTTTAAGGTGTTCTACGCCTTTAACACTAATTTTAAATGAACATAAAACATAAATTACATAAAGGTGTACTAGTTTTATAAATGTACGTATATAAAACCCAAGGTAATGTATTTTATACAATTATTATCATATAATAATGTTAATCTATTTATGAATATTAATTTGTTTGTTTAACTGAATAATAATTATTATTAAATTATGTAAATTTATTTTAATATATTTATTTTAATGTAAAATTTAAATACTTTCTCTTTTTCACTTAACTATGTATATTATGTTTAAATTGTTTTTTACTTTAGTTCAAAAGTATACTCATTTTAATATCAAGGGAAAAACATTATTTAGGAGCATTTTTTTACAAAATATAATTTACTGAAAAATTATATGATAATTTGCTATCATAACTGAAGGATTAAATAACTTTGTATTCTAAACACCTTAAAGGCATAGACCACATAAAGCAACATGTGCTTTTTATTGAATAAACACGAAATGGGATCTTTAAAACTGATAGTAATTTTTACCAGAATGTTAATGTAGCCCCACGAAAGAGCGTGAAAATAATGTAAAGTATGCAATTTGAGTGACTATGTTTCTGACGTCAGAAACATGCAAAAATTAGAAAAAAAATTTTATACAGGTTGCATAAATTAAAATTTTCTGATCACTAAAGTTGGGTTTTAAGACAAACTAAAGTTATTTATGTAAGTTCCATCAAGTGACATAAATACTTAAGTTTTCTTCTGGTCTATTCCTTTAAGTAAAAAAAAAACAAAACAATTATGTTGTTTTTTTCTTCTTATTATTATTTTTTTACCAGTTAAAAATTTGATGTGATATTCTAATGTATAAAGTCTACACGTATAATTTGAAATAAATTTACTTAATAAAAAAAGGTTTGTCATTTGTTTTCTGCAACTTTTATATAATTTGTTATTGTTTTTGTGAACATTTTGTATTTTATTTTATTAATTATTGCTATTTATATTTAATTTTATTCATTTTTATTCAATTTATTTAATAATATGAATGAAGATTCAATTATTTAAAAAAAAAGTGTTTTGATATTTTTGTAGGGTTAAACCCATTTTATGAAAATTAAAAATGATCAAAAATGGATTATTTAAAAAATATATTATTTAAGTGAAAAAAAAAACACTTAAACATCATGAAATTTCTTGTTTCTACTGATTAAAAATTGTAACTGACTTTAATGTAAAACAGTTGGGTTAAATTGAAAGGTTTGTAGCCTCATTTAACCCAATAAAAGCCGTTAGTTATTATTATTATTACAATACAACAAAACATCCAAGAATTCGTTAGCCCCTGTAAGTTAGGCAAATAGTATGACATATATAACAAGCAGGTTGCATAATATTTAGGATACATTTTATCGTATGCAATTTAACGCCTATAGACCCCTTGCACATCCTTGCGCTTTGTCGCCATGTTTGTGGTGCCTAATGCATTGTCCAGCATAGGGGAAACATCATTTCTTCTAATTTTTAACATAAAAAGAGTTTATTTCAACTGAACGAATTTTTCTCATATTCTTGTAGCTTATTAGGAGCTAGAAATAAGGCTTTGATTGAGGTTTGAAGCTTCTTTAGCTGTTAAAAAAATAAAATCAATGTTTTTCCTATGCTAACCTATGTATTCCTGACCAACAAAATGGTGGCTCTTAAATATGAGTGGAACCGGTCTATATATGAGCAGTGAATGATGTTGGAGCGGTAGCGTAAATGGTAACGCAGTGGTCTGGGAAACCTAAGATCCGGGTTCGAGTCTCGGTTGAGCCGAATTCCTTTTCAATGTCAGTTTACTGCTTATAGCGTATATGCATTCATGTTAAAGTCGACGCCATATTGGATAACTCAATAACATGGGTGGCATAGGAAAACAAATAATTTTGCCAGTTTAAACCACTATGCAATATTTTTGAGAGCATTGATGCTGTAAATATATTGAATTGATATCTCAAGTATTTGAGAAAAATAACAGTAACAAAAAATTAACAGATTTCCCAAAGAAATTTTGATTTAAACAAAGTTTGTCCTATGCTGAGCAATGTTATTCACTACTCCAGTATGGCCTCCAAGCGCAATAAATATGACGTCATGCGCACACACCCTATATAACACGTAACACGAAAGCCAAAACCTCTCATACATTTTAGCTTTCTGGGTTATTTTATTAAATTCCCAACATCGCTCTTGATTAGCTAATACTTGGTAACTCCGAAAAAAAACTACATAATTTTTTTTATATTAAAATGTTTGATTATTAAAACAGTACTTGTTATCAGTGATGATGTGTAACCAATTAAAAAACGTTGTAAAAAAGTGTGGAAGCAATTAATTTGCTATTATTTAGCAATGCATGACCATTCAAGCATAGTTTATTTAAAACCGAGAAATTTTAACCATGTATACTTATTATATGTTTTAAGTAAATAAAAAATTGAACATTTTAAAAATTTTCAATGAACAGAAACAATGCATAAATATTAAAAAAAAAAAAAAAAAGTGTCCGCATTTATAATTTTAGTTCAAAAAATAAGTTATAATATATAGGGTTTATACGCATGACGTCATATTTAATGCACTTGGAGGCCATACTGGAGTAGTAAACAACATCGCTGAGCACAAAACAAACTTTGTTTTTACCTATTTTCTTTGAAAAATTGTCTAATTTTGGGTTAACATTCTGGTAAAAAAAAAATAATCATCAGTTTTCAAGATCCCATTTCGTGTTTATTCATTAAAAAGCACATGTTGTTTTATGTGGTCTAAGGTTTTAAGCAAATAAAAAAAAATGAATATTTAAACAAATTTCCACGGAAAGAAACAAAACAAATATTGAACACAAAATGTTCTTCTCTATTCCTCATTTATAATTCTATTAAAATATATATATATAATATACGTATATTTTTTCAGTGTTTTTGTATATTTTTAAACACTCGAAAGTAAAAGATTTTCTAAGAATAAATCTTCAACTTTATTTTCTGAAATCAAAAATTTATTATTATATCACTTAAAGGAATAGACCAGAAGAAAACACAAACATTTATATCACAAAACACTTGATGGGATTTACATAAATAACATTAGTTTGTCTCAAAACTCAACAGTAGCCCCGTATCAGTGATCAGAAAATTCGATTTATGCAACCCGCATAACATTTCCATACTAATTTTTGCCTGTTTCTGACGTCATAAACAGAAATATTCACGCAAATTGCATACTTTACAGTATTTTCACACTCTCTCGTGGGGCTACATTAACATTCTGGTAAAAATTGTTATCAGTTTTGAAGATCCCATTTTGTGTTTATTCATTAAAAAGCATATTATGCTGTTTTATCTGGTCTATACCTTTAATTATATGATGTACCTGCACTTTCGTTCGTTAGTCAGACTATACGTATATTTTCTTTCAGTGTCCGCGTGTGTTTTTAAATACTCACGTAAAAGATTTACTAAGAATAAATCTTCATTTTATTTTCTGAGAAGAAAAATGTATTATTATATCACTTAAAAATATATGATGGGAAATTCATACAAAATTTTCCTGGTTGATATTAAAGGACATCAAAATTGTCTAGACGGATTTCTATATCATAAAAAATATAAGGGTAACGAACGAATAAAAATATTACAAAAATAATTTAATAACTATATATTTTAAATTCCACTAAAAATTACTTAAATCTTATTGGTCTATCTAAAAAAATGAAGCACTGGGATTGGTTCATAAATTTGCTATATTTTTGTAATGATATAACTTACACAAAAATCAATAACTTTTGACTGACAACTTAAACATGCATGTTAATATGCACGCTATTATACTGCATCCTAAGTTACGAAGAACTGCAGGAGGTATATTTACTCATAGTTGTTAGTGTTATTTAAATAGACTTATGAGATTTCATTACTAAGGTACAAGTATATTTTCATGCATGTTTACCAGGTTACTATTATACTTGTTACTAATGTATGAGGTACTCGTGTAGGTACTTATTAAGGGGAAATTCTGACAACTTATAATTGCTGAGTTTTTGTATAGTTTAAAAAAAACTATACTCGACTCAAAAAACATCAGTCGATTTAAATCGGGCATGCATAAAGTATCACCCATTGTCACATTTGAGGAAAAGGGGGGCGGCTGGGCGATACCGTAAAAGGTCGAACGGCAGGTAACTCAGGTTTTTTGAGTCGAGTATAGCGATCAATGCTTTTATTTTTGGAAAAATTATTTAATTTCTTATTTTGTAACTGCGAAAAAAACAACAACTTAAAGTCATCAATTTTTATATTTAAAGCCATAGACCAGAAGAAAACATTAGCATTTACATCACAAAACACTTGATGTTAATTTCATAAATTACATTAGTTTGTCTCAAAAGCCACTGCTCAGAAAATTTTGACTTATGCAACACGCACAACATTTTTACATTAACTTTTCTGTTTCTGACATCAGAAACAGGAATAAAGCTAAAAAAAACTATTGACGCGCCATCTTGTGTTTTAGTTCAAAAGGGGCGTGGCCTCTTCGCCGAGAAAGGATTGCCCTATACTGATAGCATTGGGGAGCTTCTTAATTATTTTTGTACTCAAGCTGTATGTATGATATCACTACAGTGATAATTGATTTAATAACTTTGGGGTGTAAGGTATTCATAAAAAATATATCCAAGGTGCATCAACTTTCTGAGCTCCTGTCACTTTGATTTAAAGTCAAAATCCTATCTCGGCTATCATTTCTATCCTTTCTCGGCGCGCGTGCGCGCGCACATTTGCCACAGTGTTGCCAAGCCATTTTTTCTTCTATAGTCACACAAATAGCATACTTTACATTTTTTTACGCTTTCTTGCAAGGCCATATTTACATTTTTGTAAAAATTGTCATCAGATTTGGAGATCCCATTTTGTGTTTAATCATTACAAAGTACAAGTTGTTTCATGTGGTCTATGCCTTTAAGACAAAGAAATACTAATAATGATTTTAAAGTAGCTTTATTGAGAATACAATTTGCTATTATAATTTTTTCTGTAAAGTACAGTGAGGCTCTTGAACAGTGATTGGCTGCTAAAAAAAAAAAAAAAAAAAAAAAAAGACACATTCATCGGTTGAGCTTGTTTTTTGAGCCGATAAAAGTGAGTCGCATATTGAACATGGATTTTTTTTTTGTGAATTTCTTTCATTTTTATCAGGTCCAAAGTTCTAAAAGAAGAAATAACAATGATCAACCATATAAACGTCATAAACAGGTAATGACGTCATGATCAGATGTTTTTAACAAAGGAAATTTCTCGAAGCTGGCTCAATATTTCTGTGTAGTTTCCAGAACGAGCTAAATTACATATATTTTTTAATACGCATATGACTTTCTTTCTTGCTATCAACTTTAATATGGTTCAAATTACAAACTAAAATTTATCTAAATAAAACTATTGTAACTTGAACAAATTTTCAATGCCTATGACGTCATATTAAAACCATGAAAATCAGAGCAGAAAATTAATACACGTATAAATTAAATTCTACTTCCCATAAATCTTCCAAATATGAAGTGATGCACTCAAAACTACTTCAAAACTAAAATTTGAAATGTCATTTTACTCAAATTCACACTAAAAAGTCTTCAAAACACAAGTTAAAGTATAAAAACATGCATGTTAACCTGTCACGCGATTATACTCTTCCCTATGTATAAAAGAACTTCTGTAGGTGAATTAACTAACAACAAAACAAGACAAAAATTGACTTCATGAGTTTTCAAAACCAAAGTACAAGTATAAAAATATTGAAATAATATAGTGGTTTTACACGCAATAAGCTAATGTAATACTATGAACGTTCTATATTTTAATAACTATAAAATGTAATATATTTATGTAGAATTATAATATTAATTTTTATTATTATTTTTTTTAAATTTTTTTTTAAATACATTTTTTTGGTATGTTTTTTTTTTTTTTTTTTTTTTTTTTTTTTGCTATTAAGCTCATTGCAGTTTTATTAAAATTTTAAAGCTAAATTTTTTGACCCATGAGGCTTAAAAAAGAAGTTATATACGCATTTCTATCAAAAGCTTTGCATATATTACTTGCTTTATTTGCATGTTTCTTTCCGCGTTATTATGTTCTTTATGATATTGCTTTAAGCTTTTTAATCATTAATTATCATTTTTATCGTTACTATGTGCACTGAGAAATAAACTTTAAAAAAAGTCTAGAAAACAGTGAGTCTATAATACTTAAAGCCATTGACCACATAAAAGTGCTTTTTAATGAATAAACAGGAAATAGAATCTTCAAAACTGATGACAATTTTTACCAGAATGCTAATGTAGCCCCATGAGAGAGCGTGAAAATACTGTAAAGTATGCAATTTAAGTAAAAATTCATATTTATGACGTCAGAAACATGCAAAAAATTAGAATGAAAGTTTTGTGCGAGTTGCATAAATCGAATTTTCTGATCACTGCTAAGGGGCTACTGTTGGGTTTTGAGACAAACTAATGTTATTTATGTAAGTCCCATCAAGTGTTTTGTGATATAAATGCTTATATTTTTCTCTGGTCTATTCCTTTAACATGAATGCATAGACCCTATAAGGCAATGAAATAATGAAAACTATCAATTTTTAAAATTATATATATATATATATATATATATATATATATATATATAGGACCTAATTGCGCATATATATAAGATACAGAATAAAACCTAATTTTTCAGAAAATCCAACACAATGAAACATATAAAATAATATAAAAGCTCATACTTAGGTGGTTAAAGTGCAATGTTTTCCTATATTTAACAGTTATATCTTGATCCCCACATTTTTACTGTATTTCACCCCTCACAGTAAAATATTCATGAAAAAAAATCAATTAAAAGCAAAATTGTGTTAATAAAAAAAAAAAGTTTCTTTTTAATTAAAGAACACGTTTTTATACTTTTTTTTTTAAAAAAAAAAAACTTTTTTTATTGTTTGCGAGTTTTACGATTAATTATAATGTAAATTTTCATTCGTTTTAAATAAGAAATAATTAATAATTCATGACTTTTTATTATTTAAGAGCTGGAATACAGGTACAAAAGACGTTCACTTTTGTTTTATTTAAAAAAAAAAAAAAAAAAAAAAAAAAAAACTTTTATTTCTTGGCATAAGTTTTTTTATAGCATTTTCAATATTTTGGTGTTGTATTTTTTTTTTTTGCAATATTTATTTTTTGCAATAAAATTTAGTGCAATGCCTGTAAAAAAAAAATAATAAAAAAAAAACTTCAAATAACTTTACGACTTAAAGGCATAGAACACGTTGAACAAAAACTTGTCTATTGACAGATAGTATCCTGAAAATCAATGTTGATTTGGCCGTAATCGTTAATTTCTAATTGATTGTCAATTATTTTGATTTGGCGGATCCAGTTGTTGCATTGATTCCAGCCAAAATCAACATTGATTTCCAGGTATGTTACATTATAACGTGTCTTTAGACAAATTTTTGCTCAAATTGTTCTATGCCTTTAAAAATATACTAAATAAATATAATACTAAAGCTTCTTTTTATAGAAAGTATATTTACTAGATAATTTATTTAATTATAGCCCATAATGTAGATTTAAAAAAATGTAAAATTCTGGCTATTTCAGAACTAATTATAAAATACTACTTAAAACAATTATATTAATAAAGCTAAAACATTATAATAAAACAGTCAAGTTAAAGTTAACTCTGTATTATGACGTCAGAGCTATGTTAATGAAATATAATTTGACTGGTTCCATTCATATTTAAAAGCCATCATTTTGTTGGTTAGGAATACACAGGCCAGAATAGGGTAAACGTCATTTTTTTTAATAGACCCCTTGCACATCCATGCGCTTTGTCGCCATGTTTGTGGCATGTATTGTCCAGCATAGGGAAAACATCATTTCTTCTAATTTTTCACATAAAAAGAGTTTATTTCAACTGATCGAATTTTTCTCATATTCTTGAAGCTTATTAGGAGCTAGAAATAAGTCTTTGATTGAAGTTTGAAGCTGCTTTTGCTATTAAAAATATAAAAATGACGTTTTTCCTATGCTGGCTTATGTATTCCTGACCAACAAAATGGCGGCTCTTAAATATGAGTGCAACCGGTCTATAGAAAACAAATCTTCAAACTTCGATCAAAACCTTTTTTCAAGGTTCTAATGCTAGATGAATATGAGAAAAATCAGTTAATATAATTTTTTAAATATTCGAAAAAATGAGGGAAAATAATGTTTCCCCTATATGCTGGACACTGCATTTGGCATCACAAACATGGAGTTAAAGCGCAAGGATGTGCAAGGGGTCTATATGACGTCATAGTTATGTTAATGAAACATAATTTATAATACGTATATAAAAAGTGAGGAGTATGTATGTATCTTGAAGAAAAGTAAACATAAGAAAGATTGAGAGTAGATTTTTGTTCTAATTTTAGAATGTGAAGCTTTTCTGTTCTCTCTCTCTCTGTCTCTCTCTGTCTCTCTCTCTCTCTCTGTCTCTCTCTCTCTCTCTCTCTCTCTCTCTCTCTCTCTCTCTCTCTCTCTCTCTCTCTCTCTCCTATGTATCTTTGTGTATGAAATTTATATATACACTCTAAAAATTAGTGCATTACTTTAGTTATACAAATCCTAACTTATTTAAGATAATCACTTTTAAGTTATTATGAGTAGCTAAAATAATGCATTTTAGCAAATTATTAAAAATAGCTAATTTCACTTAAAATATAGCTTAAAAAACTTTAAAAAAAAAACTTAAAACAACTTAAATTTGCTATTTTTAACAACTTGCTAAAATGCATTATTTTAGCTACTCATAATAACTTAAAAGTGAATATCTTAAATAAGATAGTATTCGTAACTAAAGTAATGCACCAATTTTTAGAGTGTACGCATTTTTATATGTACGTAATTTGTATACGTGCGTATAGTGGAATAACCTCTTTCTGTTCTCTCTCTCTCTCTCTCTCTCTCTCTCTCTCTCTCTCTCTCTCTCTCTCTCTCTCTCTCTCTCTCTCTCTCTCTCTCTCTCTCTCTCTCTCCCTCTATAAACAAAGCTGATCTGTTAACCCAACTCAAATTTAATGATTTAACCTAATAACTATATATATGAAAAAAAAACACTAAAAATCTTTGTTTCCACAATAAGTATACAAATAAAACTTAAAAACAATGTTGGACGTTTATATTAAATAACTATAATGTCTACAATTTAATAAAAATAGAATGAATAAAACATTAAAAATATGTATATAAATACACGTATAAAGTTTTAATGTGTTAAATTATAAGTAATATATTAATGGTTTGGGGAGGACACAAATTAAATACATAATCAAATCCTAATTAAAGGAAATAAAATATAATGACATAAATTGAAATAAAAAAAATATTAAATAAAATATAATGACATAAATTGAAATAAAATTTTTTTTAAATATTAAAAAAATATATATACATATATAAGTAAGTGTATATAAGTAAATAAGTTAGTAAGCAGTGTGGCCAGATGTGTTGATTTGTCGACAAAACGTCGAATATCTGACAAACTGAACGGTCGTGCAATATGAAAATAACATGAAGTAAAGATAAACTGCTACTTAAAAGTAAAAAATAATAATAATAATAATAAAAAAAAAAAAAAAAAAAAAAAAAAAAAAACGGACAAATAATGAAGTTATTCCACTTTGAAAATAACATTGAAATGTAAAATTTCAAAGTTAAGGGTTGTCTTCAGTTGGCTTGTATCTCAAAATCTAAAAAGAAAACTTCCTAATTTTTTCACGTCACCTCAAACTTAATGATAACAGCTACCCATGATAAAAATTTCAGTGCCCGTGACCATCAAATAATTTTTAAAATTTACTAAAATTAACATGGCCTCTTATGGGACTAAAACTTAAAAAAAATCATAATTCAAAATATAGCATGGTGACCCCCAAAAATTTTTACGTTTCTGAAGTTGCCTCACCCTAGTGTATCTCCATGCAAAATTTCAGATTTTTCCTTCTTTACGACTTTTTAGTCAAATCCCGTAGTAGCTGATTTCCCGCCTTAAGCTCCAACTTTTAAGTAAATTTAAAAACTTTTTAAGTTCGATATTGATAAAACATTTTTTAAAACAAAAATAATTTTTTTAAGGGAAGTAAATATTATTAAAATATTACATTATTATTATTATTTTACTGGATAAAAAATATTGTAAAAATACAGTTTCTCATATAATGGTGTATAATGGTGGCCCAAAATAGGTCCCTTTCTACCTTAAGTAAGAAACCCCGTGTAAGAAACAAATTAAAAAAGAAGAATACAGTGTAGACATGAGATTTTATGACAGAAAAATACTGACATTTTCAGAATATAATTTTAACGTATATAACATAAATTTTATGACATTAAAAATATATACAATGCTAAAAAAAAAAAAAAAAAAAAAAAAAAAAAAAAAACTATGCATGGAAAAGAAAAACGTGATGCAGTGATGCATTAGAAATTATATGCGAGAGTTTCCAGCTTTGAAGTCATAGGATTTAATTATATGGTTTTGTTAATTAATTATATAATAACGTTCTATATCGTTAGTAAAACAATTGAATGTATATATACGGGTATATATTATGCTTTAAAAAAAAAAAAGGAAACGCCTATTTGAACATTTTTAATTTAAAGTAAAATGAAATTATAATATGTAGAAAGAACGTGTACGCCGTGTGTGAGAGAAAGTGAGTGAGTGAGTGAGTGAGTGAGTGAGAGAGAGAGAGAGAGAGAGAGAGAGAGAGAGAGAGATTTAATACTCTTAAATTTTACTAATTTAAAATAACACTGCGAAAAAAAGAGTAACCAGATTTTAACGATTTCATTTTTTTAATAGGGTAATTGCATAAAAAAGCTCTAGAATGCGTATCGACGCCATATTGGAGCAATGAATAACATTGCGCAGCATTAGGACGAACGTCTTTTTTTATTTCTTTCTTTTTTTTTTTTTTTGCTATTTTCTTTAGAAAATCAGAAAACTATAGGGTGGTTTCATTCATTGACGCCATAAGTGAGTACTAAATAACATTGACCAGTATTGAAAAATAACTCATTTTGCCAGTTTAAAAATCATGTTAAAAATACTTGGCAATACTTTTAAAAGCGTTGATGCTGTTAACAAGTATGCAAGTACCTCAAGTATGCAAGACAAACAATAATGACCAAAAAATAGCTAATTTTACAAAGAAACTAGCCAAAATCTACGTTTGTCCTATTCTGAGCAATGTTATTAATTGCTCAAGAAGAGCATTGAAAAGAATTCACGATGATGTCATAGGGTGTATGCATTCATATTAAAGTCGACGCCATGTTGGATCACTCAATAACATGGATGGCATAAGAAAATAACTCATTTTACCAGTTTAAAAACACTGCAATATTTTTGAGAGCATTGATGCAGTAAATATGTTGAATTAGTATCTCAAGTATGTGAGAAAAATAATAATAACTAAAAAAAGTAACCAATTTTCGAATTTTCTAAAGAAAATTGCCTAAAACTACGTTTTTCCTATGCTGAGCAATGTTATTCATTGCTCAAGAAAAGAGCATCGAAAAGCATTCAGAATGACGTCATACGCACACACCCTATATAAATGTAATGCCAAAACTTCAATAAAAAGAACTTTTATTTAAAATATTTTATTTCTATTCAATTTCAACGGATTAAATAATTTAAATTAACTTTATTCTTTCACTTATAAAAAGAAAGAAATAAAAAAATCTTAACCACTTTTGATTCATTTATAAACTGAAAATTTTAAATATTCTTTTATTAACAGTTAAAAAAAAAGTAGTCCTACAATAAATGAAAAAAATCGATGTTAAAAGTCAAGTTTCACTTTCACTTGAATTATCTTATGTTTGCAAGAAATTAAATTAATTAAAAAAGGATTTATATTGTGTTCAAATTTCTTTAGAATTTCTGCTTTTTAAATATTTATTTTAATGTAAGAAATATTTTCTTTCTAACGATAATTAAGAGTATTATTATTCTAATTACCTTATTTCGTAATTTTTGTGTTTTATATATATATATATATATATATATATATATATATATATATATATATATATATATATATATATATATTTATATACTGTATACTATATTTTAATACTGTGCTTTTAATATTTAGTCTTTGATTTCTAAAATCGTATCAGTTTTTTTTAAAGGGATAGACCAGAGAAAAACATAAGCATTTATATCACAAAACACTTGATGGGATTTACATAAATAACATCATTTTGTCTCAAAACCCCGTAGCAGTGCTCAGCAAATTCGACTTATGCAACCCGCACAACATTTTCATACTAACTTTTGCATGTTTCTGACGTCATAACCATGAATATAGTCACTTAAATTGCACACTTTACAGTATTTTCCCGCTCTCTCGTTACATTAACGTTATGGTAAAAATTGTCATCAGTTTTTAAATCCCATTTCTTGTTTATTCATTAAAAAGCACATGCTATTTTATGTGGTCTATGGCTATATAAGCATGTATATCACAAAACAATATTTTTCAGAAATAAACAATAATAATCATACTTACAGCCTAAAAGTTGTATTTTTTTCTTTCTATTAATAACTTATATGTTCGCTACATTTAATTTCACTTAAAAAAATAAACTTAGAACTTTTTTTTGTAAATAAAAGTTTCTTTAATAATTGAAGCGCGAATCATGAAAATTAATTGAGAAAAAGTTTCTTTGAGTCTTAAAACTTATTGTCAGAAAAAATTTTGTTAAAAAAAAAGTACATTATGTTTAAAATTTTGTTAGTAATTTTCGTAGAAGTGGATGTAAATAATTTTTGTTGGAAGAGAACTTTTCAACTTATTTCAGGAAAAGTTTGATATTTTATGCAAACAAATGACTATATTATATTTATTTAGAACGGGACATAATGCTACAATGAATTTTGAATTAAATCGTTTATTTAGATACAAAATAAGTTATTGAAGGTTTTTTGAAAAGAAAATTGAGACAAACTGTTTTTTGAGTAATATAATTAAAGGCATAGACCAGAATAAAACATTAGTATTTACATCACAAACTACTTAATGGGACTTACACAATGTCTCAAAAAACCCGTAGCAGTGATTAGAAAATTTTAACTTGTGCCACCCTGCACAACTTTTTCATACTTATTTTTGCATGTTTTAGATGTTAGAAACTGAAATATTCACGTAAATAGAATATGTTACAGTATTTTTACGCTCTCTTGTGAAATTTACATTCTGATAAAAATTGTTATAAGTTTTGGAGGTCCCATTTTGTGATAAAATCATTAAAAAGCACAAGTTGTTTCTTGTAGTCTATGCCTTTAAGGATAAAAAAAATTATAAAGTGTAACAAATTTGGAGGTTAATCACACAGTTTATAGAACCAACTTAAAGCCATAGACCACATAAAACAACATGTACTTTTTAATAATTAAACACAAAATGAAATCTCCATAACCGATGAAAATTTTCAACCAGAATGTTAGTGGCCCCTCAAGAGAGCGTGAAAATACTGTAAAGGAACCAGTTTGCGTAATAATTCCTATTTCTTACGTCAGAAACAGGAAATAATAAATAAAATAAAAATGTGCGAGTTGCATAAGTCAATTTTCTGATTACTACTACAACTTTTGCGACAAACTAATGTTATTTATGTAAGCCCCATAAAGTGTTTTGTAATGCTAATGTGTTTTTCTGGTCTATTACTTTAAGTGGTTGTAAATATTTTATATGAGCAATCATTTCTACATTTGTCTCACTTTGTGTCAATAACCAAAGCTGATTCATTTTATTATGCACACACAAAAAAAATTCTGACAAATTATTCAGTAACAACTCTTCAGTACAAACCAATAACTGAATATAAAAACGTTAGAACAGTAACTTGTTAGTATGTATAAACCTTATTTCTTCAGTGGAAAACAGTTAGCTCAGTGGAAATCAGCCAGCTCTTCAAATCTTAAAAAACTTTGTATATATGTAACAAATTTATTCAAAAGAACGTCTGAATAGTAATTTTTAGCTGTGTGTCTGTAGAATGGAAGAAATGAATAAAAAAATTTGAACAAAACAAAGAAAAAAAAATCCTATATATATCTTAGCCATTACGATATATTTCATATATATATATATTTTTAAATTAAATTTCTTGTGTGTTCCAGTTTTCAAAATCACCTATATCTATCTTGCTTCCATACATACATGCATGTTCAATAAGACACACTTTGATATTCCAGTTAAAAATCAATACTCAATATAGCACATGTGTCCATAGTAGTTTCTTACAGGTGAAACTTAAAGTACCTAAGTCACGCATATTTTGTACTATGTATGTATACTTCTTGTATTGTGAGATCGATATTATATATATGCACCTTTTTTTTATTTATATATTCAATGCGGTAGTATTATTGTGATTTTACTTATTTAGTCGTGTTTGTCTTTTTTTACTTTAATCTTTTGTTTGTATGTTTGTTTATTGATTCATTGATTGATTCATTGATTTATTGATTGATTGATTGATTGATTGATTGATTGATTGATTGATTGATTGATTGATTGATTGATTGATTGATTGATTGATTGATTGATTGATTGATTCATATATATATTTCCTATATATCATATATTTCATATATCATATTCATTATATATATTTATTTCGTTTTCACGTATTTGAAGCCACCTGATAAAGAACAAGCCTGGCGATAGCAGGTAGTTAGAGAGATTCAAGAAGCAAAGACACAATCTTGCTGCAACCATCCTGACAGAGATTTTCTGCGTTATTTAATCAGTCTGCTATGGCAAATGCCGGGATGTTTGCTATATGTAGGGTTGTAGCCGAAACGTTTCGGACAAACCCTCAGAAACTAATAAACAGCTTTCTTGAAGATTCGGGGGAGTAACTTTATAAGATTTAATCAAAGCAACAACAACAACAACAACAACAACAACAACAACAACAACAACAACAACAACAACAACAACAACAACAACAACAACAACAAAAATATTAGACAGCGAGACAAAACTCAACTATATTTATACTAAATTTATATAGATTACATAAAACATATATATTGTAAATAAACAATAGTCAGTTTATACTCTGGCAGTGTTTATTTCTAAATATAAATCCTTCAAGTTATATGGATGACAAGAAATATCTAGTTTGTGTTGATACAAACAACTCTCCTGATTGGAAAATAAAGATTGTGATGTTTTGATAAATGACTTTAGAGCATGGTGCAGTCTCTGTGGAGAACTGGCTAGGAAATGTGATCTTCAGCTTGAGGAAATATGAACAAGGCCCTTGACAATACACGTGTCCGAACTATAACGTATCGGTCGTAGTACACTGAAATATAACCAATATAAGTGAATGTGTATGTAGGTATGAGTGAGTGAATGAATGAATGAATGAATGAATGAATGAATGAATGAATGAATGAATGAATGAATGAATGAATGAATGAATGAATGAATGAATGAATGAATGAATGAATGAATGAACGAACGAACGAACGAACGAACGAACGAACGAACGAACGAACGAACGAACGAACGAACGAACGAACGAACGAACGAACGAACGAACGAACGAACGAACGAACGAACGAACGAACGAACGAACGAACGAACGAACGAACGAACGAACGAACGAACGAACGAACGAACGAACGAACGAACGAACGAACGAACGAACGAACGAACGAACGAACGAACGAACGAACGAACGAACGAACGAACGAACGAACGAACGAACGAACGAACGAACGAACGAACGAACGAACGAACGAACGAACGAACGAACGAACGAACGAACGAACGAACGAACGAACGAACGAACGAACGAACGAACGAACGAACGAACGAACGAACGAACATAAATGCATAAAATCAATTTGCAACACTTTTTTTTTCTTTCCTTCTTTTTGACAGGCATAAAGTTTTTTCTTTCATATTTTAGATTTTAGTGTAAATTAACGTAATATAACATATAAAAACCCTACATCAACACTATGATTATTTGTTAATATTATAAGATTTTAATTTTTTCTGTGTACACATATTTATGAGTTGGCTCATCGCCGCCGGAACCAACAAACAAACATGCAGCTCTAATATGATTATATATATACCTATGATATATAAATTCTCCATGGAATTTCAGTTTGAAAATAAAAATCTCCTTTCTCTCTCCCTTGTCTATATTTGTAGTATATAGTATATAGCCATATACATACACACATAAGTAGTATATAGTCATATACACAGCAGTCACAAGGGTTTAATCAAGTCAGTGGTGTTTCATATATACAACCCATGTTTTTTTCATTAGTCCAAAAAATGATTGAACATATATGTAATCTCCCGCGCGATCTATATATACGTGGGGTCAATATAATATTAGTGGATTGAAATATTAGTTATGTTCATTTTCATTACTCTATAGGGTGTATGTGGATGACGTCATATTTATTGCACTTGGAGGCCTTACTGGAGTAGTAAGGACTCAGCATAGGACAAACTTCATTTAAACCAATTTTCTTTAGGTAATTAGTTAATTTTTTGTTATTGTTATTTTTTTCACCTACTTGAGATGCTAATTCATCATATTTACAGCATCAATACTCTCAATAATATTGCATAGTGTTTTTAAACTGGCAAAATGATTTTTTGTCTTATGACACCCATGTTATTAAGTGATCCAACATGGCGTCGACTTTAACATACATGCATACACCCTATATGTTTCTCTAATCTGTCATATACGTTGTGAACGTAATATTTAGCAAAACGTTTTTTTTTTTTTTTTTTTTTTTGCTCCGATGTTTTTTTACGAACATGTAAAAATTAACTTTTTTTACGCTATATTTTTGTATATTGTATAAAACATTAATATTGCTATTTTGTATAGGGTGATTGGATTCATTTATAAGTCGATGCTATACGTGTATAATAAATAACATGGGCTGGTGTAGGAAAATGACACATTTTGCCGCTTTAAAAATAATAATTAAAGGCGTAGAACACCTTGTACTCGTACAAGAAAGTTGTGTAATATCCTAACAAACCTGAAAATCAACGTTGATTTGGCCGGAGTCATTGATTTCTAATTTATTTTCCATGCACAAAATGGAGCAAGTGGTCATTAACGTCACAGCTCACTTGTTCTACGCGCGCGTGGACCAGGCGAGCTGTGACGTCATTTACCGCTAGTGCTATTTGTGCATGGAAAATAAATTAGAAATTAATGACTCTGACCAAATCAACGTTGATATTCAGGTTTGTTAGTACATTACACAACTTTTTTGTTCAAGGTGTTCTACGCCTTTAATACTTTTAGCAATATTTTTTAAAGTATTGATGCTGTTAACAGGTTGAATGAAAGATTTGCGAGTATATGAAAAAAATTAATATAAAAATTCTAATTCCTAAAGAAAAGAGCAAAAAAAAAAAAAAAAAAAAAAAAAAAAAAAAAAAAAAAAAAACATTCATTGCTTTAATATGGCATCTCAGCGCATACAGTATGACGTCATGCTCATACCTCCACAGTGCACATGCAATTTCTCCAATATCGTCTTATATAGCAAACTTTTTAAATATTCTATGGTGCAATCACTTTAAAACTGTACCACCCATAGTTCATGGTTTTAGTTCTCTCCTTAATATAAACATATTGCATCATAAGCAGAGCATGCTAAACGAGCATAGCTGAGTGATAAGATATTCCCAATGACATTATGATATTATCATTGAACCAGAAGGGGAGGGACCAGTGGTCTATAATACCTCCAGATTTGCATCATTATATACTTGCTGCATCCACTGTAATACTCAAAGCTTATTTTATCACCTATTTACTACTATACAATATAGTACGGGGCTTTAAATTAAATATTTTTCAACGAAAGAACGTACGTAACAAGGCGTATAAAATTATTAATAAAAATTAATCTCGTCTATATATATATTATATAATTCTCAATTAAAGCCTTGTTATAACACTTACAAAAACATATCAGTAAATTTATAGCATTAAACTATTTATTATGAAAATTTAAAATTAGCAATATGCATTTCTTTAAAAATAAATGTATAAATTATTCTAATATAATGAACTTATTGTTATTGAACTAAAAAATTGTAAATGACTGTACTGTGAAACAGTTGGATTAAATTGAGAGGTTTCTAACCTGATTTTGCCCAATAAAAAACCGTTAATTATTATTATTATCGAACGAACAAACGAACAAACGAACGAACGAACGAACGAACGAACAAACGAACAAACGAACGAACGAACGAACGAACGAACGAACGAACGAACGAACGAACGAACGAACGAACGAACGAACGAACGATCGAACGAACGAAAAATAAATAATAAATGTTTTGAGTTATACCAAAGAAATTTCAATAAAGGAATCCCGCAGGTTATATAAATTATTAATTTAAAACAATATTATAGATCCTTATATATACGTACAAAGTGTATTTACAAGAAATCACGTGTCATTGGTTTTAATATTTTAAAATTTATCTTCTGGCATGATATTACAAAGAGAGAAGAGAGAGAGAGAGAGAGAGAGAGAGAGAGAGAGAGAGAGAGAGAGAGAGAGAGAGAGAGAGAGAGAGAGAGAGAGAGAGAGAGAGAGAGAGAGAGAGAGAGAGAGAGAGAGAAGAGAGACGAGAACTGAAGTATATATACAGTGTACAATGTACATGGCAGTACATTGAATGTACTGCCATGTACTTACTATCATTAAAAATGCATGTAATCTTCTATTATAAGTTTACTGGGTTACATGCAATATATATGCAAAGCATAAAATACGTAATTTTGTGTATAATGCTATAATGAATTAATATGATAAAATATATTTTGTCAGTGCATTTAAATATTGTTAATATTATGTTAATTTCAAAAAAAAAAAAAAAAAAAAAAAAAAAAAACTGGAAAAATCATAAATCTAAAGCATTACTATAGTAAGACTTTTTCTTACAATAAATTTGTTAGATAATACTAACTTAATGTAAGTTTTTTAAGATCTAAAGAGTTAATTATTTACCACTGCAAGAAATAACGTTTATACTAACGAGTTACTGTTTAAACTTTTTATAACCATAAGTTATTGGTTTGTATTCTGAAAAGTTACTTCTATATATGTTACTGAATAATATGAGAGTGTAATTTTATTTCATATTCTAAAAGAAGACATTGTCCTGAATCGACATCGATATAGGGTCTATATGCATTCATATTAAAGTCAACGCCATGTTGGATAACTCAATAACATGGGTGACATAGGATAAAAAATCATTTTTCCAGTTTAAAACCACTATGCAATATTTTTGAGAGCATTGATACTGTAAATATGTTGAATTAATATCTCAAGTATGTGAGAAAAATAACAATAACCAAAAATGAACCGATTTCCCAAAGAAAATTGGCTTAAATGAAGTTTGTCCTATGCTGAGCAATGTTATTCACTACTCCAGTATGGCCTCCAAGCGCAATAAATATGACGTCTTCCGCATACACCCTTATGTGAATTTCTAATTTTTAAGTTCATTTTATATATTTTTAATTAAAAAAATTGAGTTGCAAAATGACGTCACAAGCTGCACCTTATGCATGTGAGCATAGGAAAAATTTGCAAACTGTGACGTCATTTCGTGACTTTCATAAATTAATTAAAAATATATAAAAGGAACTAAAAAATTAAAAATTCACACATGTATCCATTTAAGGCAATGCTGTACTCTTTTAGAATATGAAATAAAATTAACCTCAATTTTTTTTACACTCTAAAAAAAGGTGCATTACTTTAGTTTTACGAATCCTAACTTATTTAGGATAAACACTTTTAAGTTATTACGAGTAGCTAAAATAATGCATTTTAGCAAGTTATTAAAAATAGCTAATTTAAGTTGTTTTGACTTGTTTTAAGTTTTATTACGTTATATTAAGTTAAAATAGCTATTGTTAATAATTTGCTAAAATGCATTATTTTAGCTACTCATAATAACTTAAAAGTGTATATTTTAAATAAGTTAGTATTCGTAACTAAAGTAATGCAGCAATTTTTAGAGTGTAGCCTTTCTTATTTACGCGTAATTGTTAACAGCTCATTATATACAGGGACGGATCCATCCTAAAAATTTGGAGGGGGTGATTTTCTATACTGTAATGTTAATCTTGGGGGGCAGCGGGTGGTGGGTGTTAATACCTGTAATGTATTTTGGAGGGAGCGACCAAATACAAATAAATACAAAAATGCAAAAATACAATATAAATAAAATCTATAATTAAAATGGAGTTAATTCATAGTTGACTTTTATCTCATCACAAACAAGCAAAGTTATATGGATGATTTTAATGATATATGTTGATAGAATGTTGATATATGTATGTATAGCGGACGTAATTATATGAATAATTAGATATGCCTCATTAATTATCAATTGGTAACTTTGTATATAATTTATATCTGATTAATTAATTAACTATTTAATTACAATTATTATAATGATAATTATTGTTTCTCTGTTAATCGTTTATGATTAGCTAATTGCTATAATCTTTGGTTCTATGGTTTTCAAAATCTATTATTTACAAATTGAAAACGCCGGAATATTATTAGGAAAAAAAAAAAAAAAAAAAAAAAAAAAGCATTTGCTGAAAGAGAAAATTATCATAAATCGTTTGTAATTTAATTTTGTATTTTGTATATATATTTTTTTTTAAAACTGTGATATGAAGTCGCCGCTTGGTTATATAGCTTTTACATGAACGTGTTCGCAAAAGTTATCAAACCGTTGCGATTTTCAAAAAGATATTAAAAGAATAGCCCAGAGAAAAACATAAGCATTTATATCACAAAACACTTGATGGGACTTTCATAAATAACATTAGTTTTTCTCAAAACCCAACTGTAGCTCCGTAGCAGTGATCAGAAAATTTTGATTTATGCAACCCGCACAACATTTTCATACTAATTTTTGCATGTTTCTGACGTCATAAACATAAATAGTCACGGACATTGCATACTTTACAGTAATTTTACACTCTCTCGTGGGGTTACATTAACATTCTGGTAAAAATTGTCTTAAGTTTTGAAGATCCAATTTCTTGTTTATTCATTTAAAAGCACATGCTGTTTTATGTGGTCTATGGCTTTAAAAATTATAATGAGAACTAAAAAATTATAAAATTACAAGATGATGCCTTCATTAAGAATATACAAAATAAAAATCTCTAAATACTAGAATATTTTTGGTATTTCCTCGTCTTGAAATTTGTGATTTATAATGGACCACTTGCAATAAAATGTTTTTAATTGTTGCAACAAGTGAAAACACTTTTTCCATAAGAAATACATTAAGAATATTAATAATTATTTAAAAAAAATTTCATTCATTACAAGTGGTCCATTCAGATATATTTGAGTAAAAATTGATGTTTTTAAAAATATATAAGAATTATTTTAATTTCAAAATCATACAAAATATTATTCAGCATAAAGCTTATCTCTCATTTCTTTACGAAACATTTAGTTCTCTTTATTTTAATAAGCTAGCAGTAAAGTTATAAAAACTTTTAAAATAAATATATTAAAAAAAGGAAAGAAAAATGAAAAGATAATATTTATGAAATTATAATTATGAAAAAAAAAAGAAAAAAAAAAAAGAAATGGTAACACATTGGTTGGTATTCTTTATTATAAATATGGTAATATTATAATAGCATTGGTGGTACTATGCTAAAAAAATAAAATAATTAATGAGCAATTATAATAAATTAAGCTTGTAAAAAGTTAAAAAAAAAAAAAAAAAAAAAAGTTAATATTAATAATATTGAAAGTAAAATTTTCTAAAAGCTATACATATAAAAAAAAACTGCGAAGTACTAAATATTTATAGATTAATTTCGTCGAAACATGGCATCCTATGTATATATACAAAGAAAATATGTAAATATTATGTTTTAATCTCATGAGAAATAAGAGATATCTCGTTATAATATATGTATGTATATACATAATATAAAATACGAAAAATTAAAATGTGAGTGTGAATGTCACATGTAGGGTGACAAGATGTAACTTTTTGTATGTGTTCTATAATTATACATGGTGCTGTATGTATGTATGTATGTATGTATATGTACTGAGGTTTATTATAGTAAGTATAGGAGGGGAAAATAAACATCATGTTTCGTGTCTTTAAATAAATTATTTGACATCGCGTTAGCACGGAGCGCGCTCCACATCTCTCTCTCTCTCTCTTGCTCTCTCATATTTTTCTCTCTTGCTCTCTCTCTCTCATTCTGTTTTGCACTCTCTCTCTAACTCTCTCTTCTCTCACTGTTCCTTCTCTCTTCTCTCACTGTTCCTTCTCTCTCTCACTCTGTTCTCTCTCTCTCTCCTTTCACTGTTCCTTCTCTCTCTCTCATATTTCTCTCTCTCTTATATTTTTTCTCTCTTGCTCTCTCTATCATATTTTTCTCCTTTTCTCTCTCTATTCTCTTTCTTCTCTCTCTTTCTTGTTCTCTCTCTCTTGTTCTCTCTCTCTTGTTTCTCTCTCTCTCTCTCTCTCTCTCTCTCTCTCTCTCTCTCTCTCTCTCTCTCTCTCTCTCTCTCTCTCTCTCTCTCTCTCTCTCTCTCTCTGTTCCTTCCTTCTCTCTCTGTTGACTCTATTCCTCTCTCTCTCTCTCTCTCTCTTCTCCATTCATAATATGTTATACGTAATACAAGTTCACCTATATATAATGAAAGGTACAAAATCATTATAATACTATAATAAGAAAACTTTTTTATATACATGGATAAAAGTAGGGGATGCTGCATTTTTATGTTAGTTATAACATAAAATTTTTCTAATGCATATTACTATACAGAATATTTTGTTGTGTATAGCCTATAAAATTATTACTCAACTTTGTAAAACTTACAAGGGATGAGTTTGGTATGTGCCCAACGGATATCGTTCTAATGCTCAGAACAGACTCAATTTATGACGTAGATGACCGTAGTGTTTTGGCTTTTTCTGCAATTTGGGCTTAATTTTGTTTTGTTGTGTTTTGGACCCAATTTTGGGACCCCCAATTTTTACCACTTAACTAAGAGTTAAACGGGAGTATAAAAATAAAAGTACTTCAATGAAACTGAAACTCACGTCATTTATGTAAAAAAAAAAAAAAAAAAAAACGGCGCTCTTTCGCGATAAAATAATTAAAAAAAAAATCCTACTTGTTATATTTGAGCCCCTTTTATAAAATGACACAAAAATCGATTCAACATACTTCTCTCTTTCATATCTACAAAAAAAAAAATAAAATAAAAAATCCCTCATTTATTTTGGTACTCGCATGTTACGTAATCATCATATCTTTACGTAAAATTATACAATATTATTAAATTTCTAACTCAAGGCTTTAGAACAATAGTCTTGCTAAACCCTCTTACTTAATATACTAATAAAGTACTTAATTATTATTATTTTTAGTTAATCTTCTCATTTCTATGGTTTATATATTATAATATTACTAATTTATTTATGTTATTTGTTTGTATTTCTACTTAGTTATTTATTCATGAATTAATTAATTTGTTTGTTTATTTATTAATTATTTATTTACTTATATACTTATTTATTTAGTAGGCTTTTTACTCATTCATTATTTTAACTTTATATATATATATATATATGAAACTTTTCCTACATTGATTTTCTTATCTGCCTTATTCTCTCTCTCTCTCTCTCTCTCTCTCTCTCTCTCTCTCTCTCTCTCTCTCTCTCTCTCTCTCTCTTCTCTTTCTCTTACAGAATAATGACTTCATTCCTTATAATTACATTGTTAGGAAAAACAAACATCAGTGTCTCCCTCTCTCTCTCTCTCTTTATATATATATATATATATATATATATATATATATATATATATATATATATATTACATAACATCTCGTTCTTAAAAAAATACAGCCAACTTTTGTACTGAAAATAAATTTTAATTGTAAGTATAATAAAGAAATTGACTTTTTCTTTCTTAGAAAAGAACAGACAAAAAAAAGTATATTATTATAATATATATTTAATTATATGTTATATATATAGCTTTTAATAACATATGAGTTTTAAAAACTAAAATTATTGCATTTATAAAGCTATACTGATTAACACAATTATTTTTTCTTGTGTGCTTTTTCACTTGAAAGAATTATAAATTTTACGTCATATATATATAAAAAAAAAAAAAAAAAGATATCATAATAAAAAATATGTATCAACTGCATAATGCGTATTCAAACTTAATGTTTTTATTATGACTATCCTTATTAGAGAACATAATTTTTGTTTATATTAATATTACATAAAGTCAATATTCAAATAGTTTAGGAAAGTTTACTCATGGTACTAAATATATTTGAGTTACTTTTGAGAAAACTTCGGTGTTTGCTTTGCATACAGTACTGAGTGCTTCACGAGGAACAAAATATTTTATGCTGGATTTATGATATTATAGCATAGGGTATTTGTTAATATAGAACTCGATGCCATACAGGCTCGGACTGGCCATAAGAGCAAGTCCGCAATTGCGGACGTAGCCCCCCACTGTTTGGAAGCCCCTAAGGCCCAAAAAGTGGCGTAACTAGGGTGTTACGCCCCCTTAGTGGCCCCTAAAGAGGGTGTTACACCCCTTTTGCGGACGAGGCCCCTTGATTGCCAGTTCGACCCTGGCCATATATGCGAGCATTAAATAACACTTATGGACTGTTATGGACAAGACAAATTGTCAGTTCTTAAAGCAATATTTTTAGAGTATTGACATTGACTGATTAAGAAACAACTGTTTTGAGGCTGACTTTAAGCAATTTGGCTCATATCCGCTTCCGTTTTGACCTTCTACGCATGCGTAGTACGTAAAAATGGAAACGGATGTAAGTGAAATCGCTTATAGTCAGCCTCAAAACAGTTGTTCCTTTATTAGTCAATTGATGCTGGTTTTGAGGCCGACTATAAGCGATTTCCTTCTCATCCGCTTCTTATTGACGTATTGCGCATGCGTAGTAAGTAGAAACGGAAGCGTATATGTAAGTAAAATCACTTAAAATCGGCGTCAAAACACTTGTTTCTTTATTCAGTACGTTGAGCTTTGTTTTCAAAAATGTGAGAAAAGTATATAATAATAACACAAATTTACCCGATTTTCAAAAGAAAATAGCCAAAAACGACGTTTGTCCTACGCTGAGCCTGTTATTCATTGCTCCAGTATGGCGTCGAAGCGAATTTCCACACGTTTTAAGCATAAAATATATTGATATAAATATTTATGCTATTTAACATAATGCTATTATGAGCATATTAAATTATAAGTGTCTGAGAATAAGCTATAGCATAATTAAACAAAGCAGTAATCACGTTAAATCAAAAGAATACGTATTATTATAGTATATATATTTTCATTCGTATCTTTTATAAAGATAACAAATAATATTTTATATTTTGCACACTGCGCTCCCATTAGATAGCAACTTGAACTCATTGTTACCTATGCAAAATATCTTGTAATAAATACTGATAATATTAATAATAAATAATAGAACACAGGAAACATTGATGCCATGAATCACAATAACTTATACAAACAAGTTTGAACAATAATAGTTTTCATGTATATGATATGGAAATATTTATATAATATATATAAAACTACGCTATAAAAGAGAATATTTAAAAATTTAAATATTCAACAGACATTTAAAAGCAAGTGTACTATTGCGATTTAGTAATTTTTAATACATAGAAACTAGGACAATATAAGTCGGGTAATAAAGGGGCTTATTCACTGAAAGAATAAATAACATAATTTCTGCTGTATTTGTGTCATTATTACTCTAAAAATTGGTTCATTACTTTAGTTACGAATCCTATAACTTATTTAAGATATACACTTTTAAGTTATTATGAGTATAGCTAAAATAATGCATTTTAGCAAGTTGTTAAAAATAGCTAATTGAACTTAAAATAGCTTAAAAAAACTTAAAAAAAACGCAAAACAACTTAGATTAGCTATTTTTAACAACTTGCTAAAATGCATTATTTTAGTTACTCATAATAACTTAAAAGTGTTTATCTTAAATAAGTTAGTTTGTAACTAAAGTAGTGCACCATTTTTTAGAGTGATAGCACAAGTATACTGAGTTAGAAAAACACAAAATAATTGTGCTACACAGCATAATATTTATGCTATTAATAGTAATTGTGAATTTTAGCGTAGGTTATGCTGTTTTGAACAATTTGGGCTGAAAATGGCCAAGCATAATTATATTATCATGTTATGTATTATGTATTTTTATCCGTGTTTGGGCCTATATGTAGGGCTCTTTACTTTAAATTTATAACTTAAAACTTAAACCTTAAAATCGGAAAATACGTCATTTTTTTTACGTAGGATTTAATCAGTAGAAAAAAAAATCACACTTTTATTTTTACGCCTAATTTCAATTCACCGTAAAAGCCGTTTAAGTTTGGTTCTGTTGCTATAGGGTGTGTAGTGTACGCATGACGTCATTCTGAGTACTTTTCGATGCTCTTGTTGAGCAATGAATAACATTGCTCAGCATATAGGACAAACGTAGTTGTTGGCTATTTTCTTTGGAAAATTAGCTATTTTTTGGTCATTATTATTTTTCTTGCATACTTGAGGTACTAATTCAACCTGTTAACAACATCAATGCTCTCAAAAAAATTGCGAAGTATTTTCAAACTGGCAAAATGTGCCATTTTCCTATACCGGCCAATGTTATTTAGTACTCACTTATGACGTCGACTTTAATATGAATGAAACCACCCTATATAACTTTATTTTCATGCTTTTTGAGTAAAAAGACACCATCCCTGAAAATTTGAAGCTATTTTTTGGTCATATACATATTTTTATCAGTGTGAATTTATTAAAAAAAAAAAAAAAAAAAAATCACACTTTCACCTACTTTAAAATTCAATACCGTAATATAGTTTTTTTTTTAAAATCAACGCTATAATATATAAAATGCATTTTTCCCCTTCTCTATAATGTGATCGATTTATGTTTGTAGTTTTGGTCAAACCGGCCTATACATAAAAGTGGACACACGCAGACAGACATCCAAAAAGCTTGCCTAGCTGTCAAACACACGGAAATAAAATGTGTAAAATTACGCTTCGTTGAAACTCAAAAGAAATGCGGGTTTGGAAACATAAAAAATACATTTTCAAAGGTTCTGCTTTTTTTTTTTTATATCATTTATATATAATATGAAAAATAATTAAAATTTTATGAACTTTTATTGTTTTAAAACACAATGTTAACCTTTTTAATTATTTATGCATTATAGTACACGTGAGTTAATTTTTAATTAAAGAGCTGATTTAAAAACTAGTATAAAATTTGAAATTGTGATAGAATTTAAAATAAAGTGAAATTTGCAATAGAATTAAATATTTGCAGATTCACGATTTGAGTTGCATTTTTTTTATTATGCAAATTTTGTGATGAAATACGTTTTGAAAAGCAAAATGTGTTCTCTAAAATTTTTCACTATTTTTATTTATTTTTAATAATTTATTCAAATTTTGTGATTAAACTCATTTTTTCATTTAAGAAATGCAACGAATAAACAATATGATCGCTAAAATTTATAACAATGAAAAAAATTCTACCGCAAAAGTAGCAATTTTGAAATAAAATCCAGATTTACTCTCAAAGTATTTTTTTTTGTAATAGAAAATATAATTATATAAAAAAATGCACCCCCACCCCCCCCCCCCAAAAAAAAAAAGCATTTTATAACTGTAACAATTAAAAATTTACTATAGTTTAAAAGTTGTCCCTATTATTAATTCAATAATCGATTTATTTGTGTATGTATAACAATTTAAATACATTAATTATTAAAATTTACTAAAAATAAACCAATATTTTAAAAGCCATATTATACAATTGTTATTTAATATTATTGTTAAGATTTTTGTCAAAAAAAATATAAAATTTTAAATAAATACAATTAAAATATTTCTTTTAAACACACCAAATACTAAAAAAAATTCCATTTCAAAATCGTTTTAAAATCTATAAATAAACATTATTAAATATATATATGTAAATATTACTTCTATTTTCATATTATATATATATAAAAAAAAAACTCCCACTATATTTTAAAATCTTTATTCCAAGGTCATGTAACAAAAATAACGATTTTCACGTTCCAAAAAAAAATATATATATATATTTAAAATAATTCCACTTACCATTCTCTATTATATATAACGTTCACTAAAGTTTTATCGTAATAATTTCACCATAATGTTGATACTATATAACACAATATATATGTCTATATGATATTGATATATCAGAATTGTATAAGAGAGAGAGAGAGAGATATAGAGCGCCCTCTCTATATAAACTCCACGTGACGATTGCGGCCGACCCGTCCTATATCTTCTCTTCTCTTCTCGATCGTGCGCGTTGCCTTTCTATTTTATATTTTTCTATAGTCTCTTTTCTAAAGCGCATGCGTTTTAATATATTATATGTTATTTTGTGACGTCAGAGAATAGTTACACTGTAAAAATATTATAATAGTGATTTTTATTAACGGAAAAAAAAATTATAATAAAACAATTATGTTTAATACACTCTAAAAATTGGTGCATTACTTTAGTTACGAATCCTAACTTATTTAAGATATACACTTTTAAGTTATTATCAGTAGCTAAAATAATGCATTTTAGTAAATTATTAAAAATAGCTAATTTAACTTAAAATAGCTTTAAAAAACTTGAAACCACTAAAATTAGCTATTTTTAATAAGTTGCTAAAATGCATTATTTTAGCTACTCATAATAACTTAAAAGTGTACATCTTAAATAAGTTAGGATTCGTTAATCTATAGTAATGCACAAATTTTTAGAGTGTAATTATACAGTATGTTAGATAATTTTCAGTAAAATTTGTTCATTACAGCATTATCTATGCTATACTGCATAATTAGTATAGATAGATAGACAGACAGATGGACGGACAGACAGACCTCCCCCCCCCCCATCTTCTTGAATCGATAGATATGTGAATTTCTAATTTTTAAGTTTTTAATTTTTAATTAATTTTTAAAAGTTGCAAAATGACGTCATGATCGGTAACTTTTTCATATGACCACATGCAACAAAATTTACCCTTGATGTCATTTTCAATTTTTTTAAAATTAATATAAAATATAGTTAAAGTGAACTGAAAAATGAGAAATTTGCATCTTTGTCCATTTAGCACGGCGCAATAGAATATATAATAAGGTACAATGTAATTTAGAAAGTGCAATAAAATTAACCACTAATTTTTTTTTATCTTGTACATTAAACAATTTATACTAAAATTTTGGAATGGACCACTTAATAAAATGTATTTAATTGTTGCAACGTGTATGTGAAAATGATTTTTTCCATAAGAAATGCATTAAGAATATATTTCAAATTATTTTAAAACGTTCGTCCATTGCAAGTGGTCCATTGATGTTAAGAATAAATAACAATAAATAAATAAATAAATAAATATATTTATTGCTCAAAAGATTACATAGTAGTAACATAGATCTTGTCTCATAAACACACAACATGCTAAACAATAATAAAAACAGTATTTACAAATATACAAAAACAGTACGTCTCCTTACATATCATAATCACTTTGTCCGTACCTTTTTTTAGAATATTTAGGAAAATTTCCTGCTCAATGTTGAAGAATTATTTGAAATTATATAAGTAATTTTGTTTTTGTATTATTATTATTATTATATTTTATTTATTTTTGCGGTGAAGTTCAATAAAATTAGTTTAAGCCCCCTGTAAAATATGCAACCCGTTGAACATTTACGCTACAAAAGTTGCATACTTTACAGGGGTTTTAATTTTTTTTATTGATATTAAATTTAGTGAAGAAACAAATAACAACATTATGCAAGCTTGATTGATGATAAATAAAAAACAAAATTTAACATTAAACCTCTTTCGTAAACCTAATACCTTGACCCCCTCCCTCCTTCAAATGCGCAATCTCACTTCATTATTTAAGTGTTTTTTATTAATCGTAGTGTGGAGTGCAGCACAAAGAGCATGAGGTTTACAGACCTCTTTTTATTAAAATATAAATTTAATAAATTATATTATTTTTTTTTTTAGGCTGAAAGAAAGGTTCTTCTCTGCTCAATGAACTGGGGTTATTTGTCATCAACTCATCAAGTTTTTTTTTTTTTTTTTTTTTTTTTTTAAACAAGTCTTTTCCTTAAGTTATTGACCCCGTCAATGACTCGAGAGAAAAAAAAAACAGTGTTTTAAAAGAATATGAGCTAAAATCATTTTTGAAGAATGGATTATAGAAAAAAATAAATTATTATGATGTTTTTAATTAAAAAAAAAAAAAAAAAAAAAAAAAATCTAAAAATTGTTATTCTTAATTATACTAAAAAATATATTATATACTATTTTATTTTTATTTAGAACTCGTTTTAAAGTTTAAACTCAAATCTCAAGCTATAAAATTTTTGGATTTTTTTTTTTTTTTTTTTTTTTTTTTTTTTTACGAATTTATATAAGCTTGATTTCCGGATTTCAAGTCAAACTTATAACCTAGGAAAAAAATTCAGTCTGGACAAAGAGAGAGAGAGAGAGAGAGAGAGAGAGAATTAAATAATATAATTTATTTTGCAGTTTCCCGTATTTAACATTTTATATATTTTTTTAAACTTTTTATTTGATACAATTTTCATTTTTTTTTTCTTTTTCTTTCAAAAGTTTCTTTTGAGGTACAATATATTATGTCATGTATGTATATTTCATTTAAATAACTATTGAAGTACTTACTCGTTAAATTTTACTTATTTATTAAATTATTAACAGTGAAAAATAAAAAAAAATATACACATTTGTGCACCTGTCGTTCGTCCATCATCGTAAACAAAAATTAAACTTTTTTGCGGCTTTTTTAGAGAACTTTTTTGTACAACACTGCCACCTATAATAACAAAACCGAACTAAAAAAAACAGCTGTTCAAAAATAATAATTTTTTGTGAGAAAAGTGAAATTTGTAGTGTTTTTATAATAAATTATAATGTTTTAAACATTAGTAATTAAAGAAAGTATGTATTATTAGCAAGAATAATATATTATAATTGTATTTAATTCATATAAGAAACATTTAACATTGAAATATTTGAGATTTTTGTTTCGAAAGTTTATAAAGTCGTTACGCCCCATTAGCAAACGATCATAAACATTCATCATACATATTAATACTTTCGTAATAAATTAATTATTAATTTCCTGTACTTGCAAGATTTATACTTGTATTTTTAAGAATTTAAAGTACTGCGATCATGAACAAGAGCTTTAATTCGGTGCTGAAATTTTATTAAAGTTTCACATTATGTTTTCGTGTGGTGAAAGTTGAAATAAATTATGAAATTTTTTTGATTTGATAATTTTTTTAAAAAAATATAAAAAACCAATGATGTCTTCAAGGAAAAGGAATGGTTCGGGTTCCAAAAGACCCAACAAAGGAAAAGTTGTCCAGATTTATGAATCAATATTTAAGGTAGGTTCAACATAATTGAATCTTTATTTTAGGGCATATTACACACATACATACATACATATTATGATATGTATGTATGCGCATGACGTCATACTGAATGCGCTGTGACACCATGTTGGACCAATGAATAACATTGTTCAACAAAGGATAAACAAGGTTTTGGCTATGTTTTCTTAGAAAAATTAGTTATTTTTTGTTATTACGTATTCACCTGTATTGCCGGAATGTCTGTACAGCCGGAATATTTTGAATTAAAATGCTTTTATTTTTGCCTGCGACTTTACAAAATGGTGCGATTTTTTGTATTTTATTAGCCCCATCTATTAGCTAAAATATGAAGTAAAAAACAGCTGGTTTGAGTGCCACCCTTTTTTTTAAAAAATGAAATACAAAACTCAAATTCTGGAATCTTCAAAAATTTCAGGCCTTTCCGATGGCACTGAAAAAGCAAGTGTTGGAATCTGAAGTGTTTCTGAGGAAGAAAATGTTGTAAGATATTATAAATAAGTAATTATATGAAAGGACTAAACCTTTCCAAACATTTTAAGCTAAATTAAAATGTATTTGGTGCATTTTTCTATTTTTTATGAGGAAAAGTTTGATTTCCGGATATACGGACATAAAAAAAAACGCATGACTGTATTTCCGGAAACATGTTTTTCCTTTAAAAGTTTGGAAAATATAAAGCAATTATTACTTAAATAATTACATTTTCATTTTCTAGATATACCAGGTAAGGGAAAAGATAAGAAATATAAACCTGGTACTGCATGATTGTTAATAAAATAATAATAACATCGTTGACGTTGTATCAATCTGCTATGGCAAATAACAACAATATGAAAAACTAAAACTAAAATATGCTCTTTGATTTATCAGGTTCTTGAGGTACAAAATCAATTCTTTTTTTGCCATTCTCCACTCCCTCTTAAAGCTGGCAGCTCAACTATAGTTCTGGTTAGATTCAATTTTACCATCTATACATAAGAATTATTTGAGCTGCCAGCTTTTATAGAGGAAGTTGAGAATGAAAGAGCTGTTGACTTTATACCTGAAGAATATGACAGAATCAAAAGTATACTTTAGTTTCAGTTTTTCATATTAATGGTTTTTTCATTTTGTCATTACAGATTAATGGATACGGCTGTCGTTTTTTTTTTTTTTTTTTTTTTTTTTTTTAATTACTTTAGATTTCTTGTCTTTTCCTTTACCTGGTACACCTAGAAGACTAAAATGTAATTAATTAGATAGGTACTTATTATGCATTACAAAGTTTCCAAATTTTTAAAGAAAAAACATCATTCCGGAAATACAGTACGCATCATGTTTCTGGAATTATGTTTTTCCTTTAAATTTTTTTAAAAATTGTAATGAGTATTAAATTAATTACATTTTTGTCTTGTAGGTGTACCAGGTAAAGCAAAAGACAAGAAATCTAAAGCTGGTAATTTAGAGAGAAAAAACATGACAGCCGTTCATATCAATCTGTAATGACAAATACAAACGTCATTGATATGAAAAACTGAAACTAAAATATATTGATTCTGTCAGGTTCTTCAGGTATAAAGTCAAGAGCTCATTCATTCTCTACCTTCTCACTGCACGCTGGTAGCTCAAATAATTCTTGTAGATAGTAAAATTGAAACTATATATATAACTGCCACGAACGTTTTGAGCGGCCAGCTTTGAGGGAGAAGGTGGAGAATGGAAGAGAGCTCTGGGCTTTAAATCTGAAGGACATAACAAATCACAGCTATTAGGGTATATTTTAGTTTCAGTTTTTTGTATTAATTTGTTATTATTTGTAATTATACAGATCAATAATACGGTTGTTGAACATGAAGTTGTTGTTCACCACATTTAGATTTCTTGTTGTTACCAGCTTACTTGGCACATCTAGAAGACAAATTTGTTATTAATTATAGGTATTCATTACTATTTTTTTCCGTACTTCCATTTTTTTTTTTTTTTTTTTTTTTTTACCTTATATTTCTGGAAGGAAAATCAAACTTTTTTGCTCATGCATGTAAAACAGAAAAATACACTATTATAAACTTTAATTTAGAAATATATTTGTATTTTGTTAAGGTTTAGTCCTTTCATTAACTTATAATATCTTACAACACTCTTCCATCCTTAGAAACTTTTTAGATTCCATCAATTGCTTTTTCACAACTATATTTCCTAAATTTGTCTCACTCGCAACATAATAACAATTAGATCATATTCTAGATTTTTATTTTAAAAGGTATAGGAATTGAATGGACCTCTTGTCTCTTGTGACGTATGTTCCAAAATAATCTGTATTCCAGATGAACATATAGCGGAATAGGAGAGAGCGGCTAGCAGGGTGCAAGGTAGAAATAATAAGTGGAGATAGGAAAGGGACATCAACTATTGTGATAGTGTTACAGAGATGGTTAGAAAACTTAAATGTATGGGCCTGGGTCAGTTTATGGGTTTGCATAGTGAGCCGCCGCAGCTATGGATTGCCCCGATTGCATGCTGTAAATATCGTTGGCTCAGAATACATTTGTCGTAGGCCATAAAAATATATATATAATATATATTATTTTTATTTATATATATATTAGTGTATATATACCTACACCAGTTTCCATGGGAAAAGTTTGAAATTCTTTTTTCTTTTTCTTTTTTTTTGCTCATACGACAACTGTATTCCGAGCGGCCGATATAACTTAATTCCTGAGTATATATATATATATAAAAAAACTTTTTTCACGATTAATGCATCAGATCATTTCTGTTAGAGTAATATTTCAATTATATAATTGTTTAATTTAATTTAATTGGCATTATTTTATAATTAATATTTGATTATTAAAAAAGATATATTATGCATTTTGAAATGAAAATAATATTGTTTCCTTATAACCAGACATTTCATATTTATTTATTATATGTTTTACTATAACAAAGAACTACTACAGTTCATTATTATAATTATATTATTCATTTTATTATTTCAATAAGCCAAATCAATGGAAATAAATTTATTCCGGGAATACAGTACAAGATTTCCTATAATACAGGACTATTTCCGGAAATACGGGAAAAAGTTTCCGGCTTAACAGACATCATTCCGGTATCTAAGGTATTTTAATACTTTCGACTTTGAAGCTCCGGCGTTCGTCACGATAAACAAATGACTGTATAAATTCGGTATGAATCGATTCCCGAACAATCGAGGATTAAAATGCGGGGTCTAAAAGCCAGCTGGCAGTGCTGGCACACTTAGTTTTTGTTTTATTCGCATTTATATGCCGAAAAATTACAACAGGTTCCGGTAATACAGGTGAATACCATATATAGTTTTCTC
>OX439133.1:13936149-14336149 GCA_949318235.1 Ecdyonurus torrentis
CATGCAATAAAATTTATTACATAATGCAAATATTGCTCTGTAAAAAAAAAAAAAAAAAAAAAAAAAAGTTATTAGTTTATGATATTTAACAAAAGACACTTGATGATTCGTATTAAAGTTAAAGGAATGTTAAAAATGCGCCTCCTATATTTCATACAGTATACATAATATAAGTGTAGCCTATAGACATAATTATATAGATATGTATATGTCTATGGTGTAGCCTAAAGCAAAATAGCAAATGTGCCTACTATATTTCATACAGTACAGTACATATAAGTGTAGCCCATAGACATATATAGATATGTATGTATATGTCTATGGTGTAGCCTAAAGCAAAATAGTGTAGCACAGTTAGAAACATAGAGTGGAGTGACTTTGCAAATATGATTCTGTAGCTTAGGTTTTTGTATATTAACTGACTTTTATCATTTTATTTCTGCTCAACAATTTTAATTAATAATTTCAGGGGGTAAAATGGTTAGAACACAAAATTATTATGGATTACTGTATTTTAATTGGGTATGTATGATACCAGTTTTGGAGTAGAAAATTTAAATAAAACTTTTTTTTTTTATAGAAATTCTCTATTTTGGAGGCATCTTACAGAATAAAAGAAGAAATAATAATAATTAGAAGAAATAAAAGAGAAAATGAATGAACATTTTTTATTTTTTTACTTTTATTACAGTACATACTGTACTATTATTATTATCAATTATTTTTATAAACAATTTTACTATTTTTAATGTAATTTTAAAAATTAGTATTTAATTTTTTTTTTAAGATAGAACTGCCATGTATTAATTATTGGCTGGCAATGTTTATAACATCTTGGCGCAATAAGTAAAAAAAAAATTAAAAAAAAAATAAAAAAAAAAAAAAATAATAATAAGTACAGTACAGTATTTTTTTTGATTTTTTTTTTTTTGGTTTCTATATTTAACATTTTTATTTTATTAAACTTCTCAATCAATGCCATGTTGGATCACTCAATAACGTTGGCCAGTATAGGAAAATAACTCATTTTGCCAATTTAAAAATACTTCACAATATTTTTGAGACCATTGATGCTGTTTAGGGGTGTATGCAAGGGGGGGGGGTTCAGGGTCCGGACCCCTTCCCCCCTGTCAGGTTTGAAAAAGCATGGGCAAAGGAAGTGGGTTTCCCCCCTTTGCCTATGCTCCCCCCCCCCCCCCCCCCCCCCCGTTGCAAAATCCTGGATACGCCGCTGATGCTGTTAACATGTTGAAATAGTATCTCAAGTAATTGAAAAGAATAATAATAACAAAAATTAAACGATTTCCTAAAGAAAATACAGTAGCAACATATAAACAAAGTTTGTCCTATGCTGAGCAATGTTATTCACTACTCCAGTATGGCGTCCAAGTGCATCCAGTATGACATCATGCAGATACACCGTATACACATGATATATTATATGTAACTATCAAAGAAAACAATAGGAAGACCAACAAGAAGTATTTAACGATGATAAAGTATGAAGAGTTGATACACGTATGTTTTTCTCACACGACTGTTTATATTTGCAGGGTGAAGATCCCTCGGTGGGCAACCCTAACTTCTGGCCTGAGTTCTTCCTGCTACGTCCAAACATTGCTCAGCTGGAGTGTGAGCTGCACAGACTGAGTGGCGAGCAGCTTCTCTCTCTCAAAGAAAACATTAACTTGTTGTTTGGCAAGTGTGTCGACACTCTAGTAGACTCTCATCAGATCAGAGTCGCCGTAGCACTGCAGGTATGTAAACAGTAGAGCTCTTTAAAGGCATAGACCAGAAGAAAACATAAGCATTTATATCACAAAACACTTGATGGGACATAAATAACTTTAGTTTGTCTGAAAAACCAACAGTAGCTCCGTAGCAGTGATCAGAAAATTCGATTTATGCAACCTGCACAACATTTTTATACTAATTTTTGCATGTTTCTGACGTCATAAACAGAAATATTTACTCAAATTGCATACTTTACAGTATTTTCACACTCTTGTGGGGCCACATTTGCATTCTGGTATAAATTATCATCAGTTTTGTAGATCCCATTTTGTGTTTAATGATTAAAAAGAACGTGTTGTTTCATGTTTTCTATGCCTTTAAGGTTTCTAATATGGAGTATAGTTATTGACGGATACCAACACAGATGAAGTTGCATGAATGTAAACAATAGAGAACTTTTAACAGAGAATTGACATCCCCATGTTTTAGGTATACACAAAACAGTAAGCCTACATCATTTAATTTCAAAGCACCAATAGCAGCCCAGAACAGGCCATTCTAACAGGCACCAATCAGAAAGCGCTAAGAGAGTACTTACACTTTCTCTTATTGGTGTCTCAGCTGCTATTCTGAGCTGCTATTGGTTCCTCAAAAGAATGTGATTAGGCTTCATTAAAGGATGTTAAAGGCATAGAACACGTTGAACAAAAAACTTGTCTAGTATCCAAACATACCTAAATATCAACGTTAATTTGGCGTCAGTCATTGATTTCTAATTTATTTTACATTCACAAAATGGCATCTGCATGTTTATGACGTCACAGCTTGCCTGTTTCCACACCTGTGGGCTGTGACGTCACAAACCTGCATCTGTCATTTTAAGAATAGAAAATAAATTAGAAATCAATGATTAGGCCAAATCAACGTTGATATTTAGATATGTTTGGATACTAGACAAGTTTTTTGATCAAGGTGTTCTATGCCTTTAAAGTAAACAAAGGCAACTGTTCATATGCATCAGGTGCTAACCATCAGTATCCAACTGAAGATACAGTCAACTGGGGTAAAATTGAAAGCCAATCACAGACCCGCTTTCAAAGTGCTCTGTGTCTAGTGAGATAGGAAAAAGTGAAAGCTTGCATATGATTGGAGTTTCAATTTCACCCCGGTTGACTGTTCTATTTTACTATATGATTGTCAATGTCACAGCTTGATGTTTATGTTGCAGACACTATGCACGTTGATCCAAGGTGTCTACAAGAAGGCCTCTGGAGAGTGTAACTTTGACGTGATCAACATACTAGTGGGCTTTGATGCTGCGGAGAAACTTGTGCCTGAGATGTTAGACCACTGTAGCTCTGTGCTTAGAGGTAAGCAACCCATGAAACATACAAAGAATAAGTTATAATATATTCTGCATTATGTCACAAGGGATAGAAAAGTGAAACAAATTGTCTCTTTTCATACAAGATAAAAATGCAATAGTTCCAAATTTCAAATTAGAAGCCAAAATTTTAATAATAGATATAAATATGCAAATTTCTAAAAAAAAAAAAAAAAGAAAAAAAAAAAAAAAGAAAAAAGAAAAAAAAAAAAAAAGAAAAAGAAAGGAAAATAAATAAATTATTGAAAAATGGTTGGGGGTTTTTACTTTAATTTTTATTGCTAATTCTGGGTAATTAAATAATTAAACTAGGCAACTTTTTTTAACATATGGGGCAGATGCTCGACGGCAGAAAGTGTAGATATGTAGTCGTTTTGTCGTAAAACTGGAAAGTGTAGATGCTCTTGTTTGATGAGGAAGCATCGATATCTTTAGGGATTTTTTAGGTATTTATTCAAAATTTACTAACAATTGTGTGTATATAACAAGCAACCTTAAAAAAAAAATTTAATAATAATAATTTAATTTGACTTTAATTTCAAGAAATTAAATAACAATTGCCTATGGATTGCCTTTATAGTTCATAATTAATACTTTTAAAAACAATTAAAACCTATTTTTACATTCTCTCTCTCTCTCTCTCTCTCTCCTCCCCCCTTATATTTTCTCCCCATGTCTAATAAAACAGTAAATCAGCTACTACTCTGACACTTATTTGCATGATGACATATGATGACTCAATTTTTTAAATTACCTTTAAAATAAATTGTAAAAAAAATAAAATAAAAATAAATAGTAAAAAAAAAACAAAAAAAAAAAAAACAAACAAACAAACAAACTAAACTAAAGACGCATATTTGTTGTTTCAGGTGAATGGAGTATTGACGTGAAAGGTCTTGCCCTACGCCTGCTGCTAGCTCTTGCCTCAGGTGCAGAGAACGTATCCCAGAACTCCATGTTAGAACATGCTCTAGGCAACGTTAGCCAGCCTGTATTTGAGGCCCTGGTCCACTCACTACAAGACGCAGACACCAGGTCCATACTGGGTCACCAGGCTGTGCTACTACTTACTTTGCTTGTCAATTATAGGAAACATGAGGGAGCTAATCCTTTTGTCGTGCAGTTGTCCATTTTAGATAATGAACTAGCACTCAATGGTTATAGTCAGGTGAGTCGGAGAAATGTCTGGGTAATGAGAGTCATGTCTAGGTGGCAATTTTTATTGCGAAAAAAAAAAAAAAAAAAAAAAAAACTGGGGGAAAGAAAACTGAAAAAAAAAGTGAGGTTTTCACATTATTTTTTAAATCAATGTACAGTATTTATTTACTTATTTTTTGCATTGCTATTCAATTCTTTTATCATGTTTACTGGAAAACAATAGAAATAGAATGACAAAAAATCAACATAATTTACGTGACATTTTAAATCATTCTTAAAAATTATCATTAAAATGTAGTTCTTGTAACTCCATATAATATGTGGCCTTTTTTTTAATATTATTATTCTTACATTCTTTAAAAAAAAAAAAAAAAAAACGCAGTTTTATTTTTTATTCTTATTTATATTTTTGCTGGCATAAAGAAAATGATACTGTTATGCTAAAAGAAGACAAAAAAAAAAAAAAAAAAAAAAAGGTGAAGTTTTTCTGTTACATATAAACCATAACAATATTGACAAGATAAGGTTTAAGCCTAATCCTAAAATCCCTAGAAGTTACCAAAAGTACTGTGACCAAATTATTTGTGTAGTATTGTTGAAAACCTCACTATAACAACATGCACCTAAATGGCACCCATGACTCCCATGAGCTCTCAACAATGAAAAATATTAAAGAAATTTTTTATTGGGCTAGAAAGTATTATTCACATAAAGTGTAAATTTGACATTTGTCAACGTGCGTTGATGTGCGTTACAAAGCTAGAACGCTGGAACAATGTAAACAAGTGGAGCCCGTTAACAATGTTTTTGAAAATTACATGTGCACGGCTCAGACTTGGCCAGCGCTCTTTTAAAATGAGCGCGCTCACGCTCATCGCTCACGCTCACGTAAATGAGCGCGCTCACGCTTTCGCTCGTGATTTTGCAAATGAGCGCGCTCACGCTCACGCTCATGAATTTTTTGAGCGCGCTCTTTTCGCTCATATTTATATATTTCCCATTGGTGCATTTTATTCTTGAAGGCTTTTAATTTATACGTATATTGATTTTTATACAGAAGAGGACGAGGTAGAACGTTTATACATAATATTATTATTATTCATTAAGTATGCAAGAAAAATAATAATTACAAAAAATAGCTAATTTTACACACAAAATTGCCTTAAACTACGTTTGTTCTATGCAGAGCAATGTTATTCATTACTCAAGAAGAGCATCGAAAAGCATTCAGAATGACGTAAGTTTAACACTTAACGTCGCAAAAATAATAATAAATATATTTTTTAGTCAGTGCCTAAACATGAACTTTCATGCTGGTCACTATTTGATTTAAACTGAGTAACCCCCCCTCCCCCCGTGAGCCTCTTTTAATCCCAGTACTTTTTTTTTTTTTTTTTTTTTTTTTTTTTTTTTTTTTTTTTTTTTGCAAAATTTTGAATATTGCTATTGATGTCTATGGCTATAATTACTGTTGGTTTAATCACCATTCTGTGACAAAAAAAGTGTCATCTGGCACTAACAAAAGATCTTCAGATACTTGTGTCCATTACTCGCAAAATGGTTAGGTGTCGCGACTTGCAGTTGAAAGTGGAAGGGGGGAAGTGAGCATGCACTTGAACTATACAATCATTCCTGTATTTTCTCTATTCATTGAAAAATGTTTTCTACTATATATTTTTGTTTTGTTATCATGCTATTAACTCTTTATTTCAAATGTAATATCTAGAAAAAAAATAAAAATAAAGAAAGCCTTTTATTAAAATAGTAGAAATGAGTACAAATTTCAAAGTAAAAAGGTAAAAAGGAGAAAAAAGTGAGCGGGTGAGTAAATAAAGAGCGAGTTCGCTCAACTCATTTAAAATGAGCGCGCTCACGCTCATGCTCATATTTACAAAAATGAGCGCGCTCACGCTCAACTCATAAAAAATGAGCGCGCTCACGTGAGCGTCGCTCAAACAAGTCGCTCATGGCCAAGTCTGGCACGGCTCCATTTGTTTACATTGTTCCAACTTCGTAACACACGTCGATGCACGTTGACACACATCATGTAAATAATACTGAATACTTAGTAATATCTAGTGTACTTTACATGTGATGATGGTCTAACATATAGTAACGTTGTTGCTGTGCAGGTGATAACGTCTTCATTGTCAGAGTTCTGCTGGCAGTACGCCACACAACACTCTGAGCCTCAGCAGTCAGGCTGGCTGTCATCTCTCACCAGCATGGTGGGCTCTATGTTTGTCTCTGACGAGGGAGCCTGTAGGACACAACAGCTCAGGTAAACTCAAAGCAGTACGCCACTCACTTGGAGTAGTCATATTAGAAACTTTATTTTCACAATAATTATGTCTGCATTATTTAGGCTATAGCAAGCAAAAATAAAACTAAAATTTGCAAACATTTTTTTTAGCTTTAAAGCTTAAAATATAATGATAATAATAATAATAAAAAAATTCTAATTTGACTCAACATTTAAACTTTAATGATTACAATTTTATCACTAATTCTGACTTGTAAGTTCTTGTAAAATGAAAAAAAAAAAAAAAAAAAAAAAAAAAAAAAAAAAAAAAATCTAGCAATTTTCAACCCAAATTAGTAGTTTGCTTAATTTAAAGGCATAGAACATAGAACACATTGAACAAAAAGCTCGTATAATATCCTAACATACCTAAATATCAATGTAGATTTGACCGTAGTCATTGATTTCTAATTTATTTTACATTCACAAAATGGCAGATGCAGTTTTATGACGTCACAGCTTGCTTGTTTCTGAGCATGTGAATGAAGCGAGCTGTGACGTCTTAAAATATCCTATATCTCATTTTGTGAATGGAAAATAAATTAGAAATCAATTACTCAGGCCAAATTAAGGTATTAATGTATGTTAGGATATTAGATAAGTTTATATATTTTTTATTTTTTTCAAAGTGTTTTATGCCTTAAATAAATTTCCTTATTTTATTCATGAAACACAATATGTGTACAACATACATCTAAACATTTCCTTATCAATCTGATTACTTATGCTTATGATTCCAGAGCTAACAATGCTGTTCTACTGGCACTGTACGAGGCTGTTCACTTAAATCGTAACTTTGTGACGACGTTGGTACAGTCTCAAACTGACACCAGCAGTCCCCCCTCCCCTACAGCAACTCTAGACAATGCTAGACCCTCCCCTGATCTCTCTCAACCACCCCTACCTTCCCCTCCATCTCTAGGGGACCTCAGTGCTCAACCTTCAAATCTTCTAGCAACCTTTATAGAATATTGGTAAGTGAATCACCATTGGTGACTTTTTATATCAGAGGAATGGATTTTATGGATTTGTATGGAGGAGAATTTAATGCAAGAGCCCGGATTCATAGTCAAAGTGCCTTTAATATGCACTGGGTCTATTTTGTTCAAACTTTATATCTCCATCGATCATAAGAAGTTGGTCAGGAAAATCCAATAAAAAAAGTGCTTTTTTTTTTTTCCTTTTTTTGGTTTTCACGCCTTTTTTTCTAAAAAGTGCCTTTGTTGTCTTTTTTTTTTTTAAACATTTGTACAAATTTGTACTCAAAATGCAAAATGCAAAAAAAAAAAAAAAAAAAAAAAAAAATATATATATATACATTGATAGGTATAATAAAAATCATTCATACTATAAAAAAAAATTTTATTGCTAAATGTATTTAAATAGTTCTTAAAGTAATTAAATATTTATAAAAACAAAGAACTTTATATTTATTTTGAATTAATTTCATAAAAATAGTTGTATTTATATTAGAATGTCAAGATAACATTCAGATTATGATAAAAAAATAAATTAAAACTGTTGCATACCTCATTTTATATCCCATATTGCATTTTTAGAGTGCCTTTTTTTTCCCGCAAATAAAGTGCCTTTTTAGGCGCCTTTTTTTTTTTCGAAAAGAAAAAAAAAAAAAAAAAAGTGCCTTTTAATCCGGGCTCTACCTATTATCCTAATGTTTGTAAACTTTTTTTTTTATTTTTTTTTATGCTCCAAACTATGAAAATATGGTGATAAAAAATTATGATTGATTTTTTTTTTAAATGGAATTGTACTCCCCTCCCCTCTTTTTTTAAACCAGGAAACACTTACAAAATTCAATAATATTATTATAATAATTGCTTTGTTTGTTTCAGTTCTATTGTAACTCAAGACACCAAAAGTGAGACAAGTTTCCACAATGGCAAGCTGTGCCTCCTGATCCTGACGTGTATATCAGAGGACCAGTACGCTAACTCACTGATGCACGACGCCAACTTAGTGTATCGTGTACAACTACATCGTGCACCAATGAGACATCGCAAGTTACCACCTGACCGTGCCTTACCTGCCCAGCCTTTAGCCTGTGCAGTATTAGGTAAGTGGATTTATATGTATTAAAGGAATAGACCAAAAGAAAACAAGCATTTATATCACATAACACTTGATGAATAGTGATCAGAAAATTTTAATTATATGCAAACTGCACAACATTTTCATACTAATTTTTACATGTTTCTGACGTGGTAACATAAATTTTCACGCAAATTGCATACTTTACAGTTTTTTCACGCTTGTGGGGGCTACTTTAACATTCTGGTAAAAATTGTCATCAGTTTTGTAGACCCCATTTTGTGTTTATTCATTAAAAAGCACATGTTGTTTTATGTGGTCTATGGCTTTAAAGTAAAGTCAATCCCAAATAAGTTATTTTAGTACTAGTCAATCATATATATATATATATATATATATATATATATATATATATATATATATATATATATATATATATATATATATATATATATATATATATATATATTTTTTTTATATAATTATAATGGGTGGAAAGGCCCAAACTGTACAGACAGGCATGTTTTTACCCATTATGCGGTGCATGGTTTCCACCATGTAATCTGTCAAATTAAAGAATATCACGAGTGTAGTGATAAATGTGTATGTGTATTATGTAGTGGCCTATGTACTAGGTACCACTTACTTCATTGTCCATCTCGGACCCTATCATTAAGTCAATATGCAAAAATGTAGACCTATATAAATATGTATAAGTACACCTTGGTGTTTAATAAATAAATATATATATAATTATAATAGGCCTAATATATTATTATTATATTTTTCCTATCTATTATAAATTGTATTTAAAAACTATAGTATATTTGACTTGTGATGTTTCAGACCTGGTAGTAGAGTTTGTTACTAGCCACAAGATGAAGCGCTTCCCCATGGAGCTGTACTTGCTCAGCGTAGGTGTAGCACAAAGACTGGTGTGTTATCAGAAGAGATGTCGAGTGAGGCTGGCGTATCAGTGGCCAGAACTGTGGAAGTCACTCATAGCACTGCTCAGGTTTCTGCTCTCTCACGAGGCTACCTTAGCTAAGAAAATGAATATCTTCCATCTGGCAGTACAGGTTAGTAACGTGGAAATACAGTTGACTGTCTAATACAGCTCACAAGTCACTGAACTAACTTTTTTTTTGCATATAATTATCTCTTGTAAAAAAAAAAAAATAATAATAAAAAAAAAATAAATAAAAAATAAATAAAAAAATAAAAAAAACTTAATGAACTGAAAATTTTGAAATTTATGTATACCAATTGATTCAGGACTCGTTTAGAAAATCGGGGGTTACGGCACATTTCAGCACTACTGCAATCTCCACAGGTGCAATTTTAGAACTTGTGCAATCTTTGCCATGCCTACTGATGCCACACCTGTGCAGGCTTAAGTGTAAAAGATGTTTCAAAAAAGAAGAAGAAGAAAACAAAAATTAATAAAAAAAAAAAAAAAAAAAAAAAGAGAGTGGAGAATGCAGATGTTCCAAAATTCAATCTAAGGAGATTGTAGTAGTAGTAAAATGCCATGTAGCCCTAGAAAAAATTCGCTTTTTTTTTTATTTTAATTTTTTCCTCATTAGTAAATTTTACTATTAAAAAGCTACAGTAACTTATGGTAGATCTTATGCACATCATTTATGACAAATCTTTAATTTTCAATATATTTTTTTTTTATTAAAATGTCCATTCTACAGCACCTCTCTCTTATGTTATGTTATGTATAGGTGGTAAATATATTCAACTTATTTATAACTTATGGCGACACATTCCTGCCTTCACCTGCCAGCTATGATGAACTGTACTATGAAATGATAAGACAACATCAGGCTTTCAATAATCTTCATGCCATGGGTAAGTTGCAAATTTGTACAATTGTTTAAAAAAAAAGGCAATAAAGGCACTTTTTCAAGGGGTGCTACAAGGCAAAGAAAAGTGAAGCAAATTTTCTCTTTTCGTACGAGGCAAAAATGCAATGTTTGCAAATCTCAAATAAGAAATAAAAATTTTAATTACAAATATTAACGTAAAAAGTTATGAATATTTTTGATAAAAACTATTCAAAATAAATTATTGAAAAGAAAATTTTTTACATCAATTATTAAAGCTATTTGTGGGTAATTAAATAATTAAATCTGGCAACTTTTTTCACATATGGGGTTGTAAACTGAGAGATAATCGGCGCTACATTTCTTGAGCGCTCAAGATCAAGCTCTCCCCTTTGTAAGAAGGGATGTTTTTACAAGGCCAGGTATAACTTTCTGGAGTTTCAGTATAGAAATTTAAAATTTTCTTCCCCGCGTTTTTGCCTTTTGCTCTGCCTCGTATGGCAGGAAACAATTGAAGGTAGAAGTTGCTTCAGCTCAGCATAGGGAGAATATACATAGTCAGCTATCCTTATTATATAGATCAGTGCACTTTTTAGAAAAAAAAAAAAAAAAAAAGGCAAAAAAGGTACTTTTTTTGTCTTTTTTTCCTGACCACCTTCTTACGATCGATGGAGATATGAAGTTTGACCCGGTGCATATTAAAGGCACTTTGCCTACAAATCCAGGCTCTAATCACTATACTTTGTTATTGTCTGATTGTTGACATTATATATTGCTTATGTTATGGCAGCACTTCGCTACGCCAGCATAGAAGGAGAATACAAAGAAAGTGCTCTCAAGTTAAGTAACAGTTTGGTCAACGTAAGAGCCATCATCTCTCATTTCAACCCTAAGATAGAGGCGTGGCTAACCAGTCAAAGTCTATCTACACCTTCAGAGGACCAGGTATGTAAACAAACAATCACTCGTGTGCAAGGGAAGCTACACTCTGGCCAAATGTTATTTTATTATTATTTTTTTTTTTTAAATTCATAGTAGTCGTATGAAATTTAGAAGAATTGTAGAATTTGGATGTGAACAAATGACGTCACGGTTGGCAAAGGGATGAGAATGAAATTGTTTTATTTCTACTTTTATTAATTAAAAACATCAATTTTGCAAGCAATTTTGCCTGTGCTAAGTTTATCTACTTCTTTTGCTCTTCCTAATGCTATATTCAAACATAGGGGTTAACTTTGTGTAGACTTCCTCATGCAAGCACAACCAAATATTTGATTTCTGGTGATTATGTAGACTTTACTTTGACATGATATTGCAGATCTTGGAGGTGGTGAGAAGTAACTACGACAGTCTGATGTTAAAACTACAGGACAATCTGGACCAATATGACAGATATTCTGAGGCACCCAGGCATACACCTTTCTTCAATGCAATGGTGAGCTATCTCATTTTGAAGTATTGAATAGCGGAGCACTGTACTATAGTTTTTATATCACCCCCCCCCCCCCTCCCTTAATTACATTTATCCTCTTCAGTCTCCTAGTGTACAATCTAGTAAATATTAGATAATTCAATAACAAAATTGAATGAGGAAAAAAAAAATTAACATAGAACAAATTGAGATAAAAATATGCAAACATGAAAATATCCTATAGCAAAAAGAAAAAAAAAAGTCCTATAATTTTTTTAATTTTTTTTAATTTTTTAGAGCTATATTTAGCATTTAAGATTGGGGTGTAGTGACAGTAAGACAGTAGTGTTGTTCATAAAGCCTCTTCTCTTACATAAAAAAAAAATGCGCATTTCATTTGATTAACCATAGTTGATTGTCATTTTAGGAGCAGAGAATAGGGTTTATGAACAGCATTAACATAGCAGTAAGATAAAGATTTTGCTTAAAAAAAAAAAAAAAAAAAAAAAAAAAGTCTTCTGAGAGCTGCACAAAAACGTGGTTGAAATTTACGATAATGAAATAATTTTTAAAAAAAAGTCTGGGACTGAAGAGGTTAGAAAAAGAATAATAATAATAAATAATAATAATATTTAGGAAAAGGAAAGGTACCATCGCGGTAAGGACAAACATGTGACGTTAAAATTTGATAGGGAGAAACCAAATGAGAGTTGGCGCCAGGCAGCAGCATCAACTGAAAATCTCAAATGGCGATAGTGGATTTAAAAAATATATATTTGAAATATATTTCAAATTTTAATATATATATTTAAATTTAATCCACTATCGCCATTTGAGATTTTCAGTTGACGCTGCTGCCTGGCGCCAACTCTCATTTGGTTTCTCCCTATCAAATTTTAACGTCACATGTTTATAAATAATAATAAAGTGATAAATAAATCTAAAAAAAAAGTCAGAATGATTCCTATTATAAGGTTTTACATAAAGTGTAAAAATGCCCAAGTAAATGTATTCTAAATTTTCACGCAAAAAAAAAAAAAAAAAAAAAAAAAAGATAATTTTTAATGATGCAATGTGATTATAAAAGAAAAAGGCTAGTAATATTGTAATGTCATGACTATGATTGCAGGTTCGTACTGTGGTAAACGACACAAGACAAAACATTGACTTCACCTCACTGAACAACCTACAGAAAATATTTCAAGACTCCACCACAATATCCTAACTTTGCCTCCTATTTCTAACAAGCTATACTTATATTTGATAGCCACTCTGATGTCACAATAATTACAGCAACCATCACAGTTAGCAACCAAACACTCAAACCTGGAGGGGTGTTTTGTAAGCTCTCCTTGGACTTCTCGGTACCTAATTCATTGTTAGACCTTATAGATCTTAATATCGAGAAGTAAAACGAAGGAACAGCCCCCCTGGGCAAAATAAGATAGTAAATTTGTTCTCAAGCAAATTTACCCAAACACATTTTTTTTAACAGGTGATCAATGAAGTCAATACATTAAAAGCATAGAACACCTTGAACAAAAAAGTTGCGTAATATCCACGTAATATATTTTTACGCCCATGTAAAACAAGCGAGCTGTGACATCAGTGACCGCCAGCGGCATTTTGTGAATGGAAAATAAATTAGAAATAAATGACTCCGGTCAAATCAACGTTGATTTTCAGTTTTTTTAAGGATATTACGCAACTTTTTCTGTTCAAGGTGTTCTACGCCTTTAAAGTTAATTAGAATCCAAGAAAAGGGGGTTCTTCTTGTTGAAATAACCTATCATCTTGTTTTTGGCAATAGAAACCAGTACTAGTCTTAAAATATATAGTAGAGTAACGTAATATTGACAAATTAAGAAGCAACTATTTTAAGGTTGATTAATCAATTTTAATCACATTCTCTTACATTTCTATACATTGATGCTGTTGCGGCTAAACCCCGCTTCTACTTTTAGCGTGTTTCCTTACTTTCACACATCTACGTTTATCGCGATAGCCATAAAAACGCGTATCTACATTTATCACGATAACAGGTAAAAACATTTCTACATAGGAAAACAGGTGTAGAAATGTTTTTACCTGTTGTCGCGATAAATGTAGCTACGCATTTTTATGTCTATCGTGATAAACGTAGATACGTGAAAGTAAGGAAACACGCTAAAAGTAGAAGCGTGGTTTAGCCGCAACAGCATCGACATGTACTATACATGCATTAAAAATGGACGATGATGTGAGTAAAATCATGTAAAGTCAGCCTCAAAACAGTTTCTGATTTATTAGTCTATAGTTACGTGTGAAATCTTGCTAGCACAGAAGTAATAAACTTAAACCTACTAATAGAAGACTAAAAGTTTTTTATTATTTTTTTTTTATGATTATTATCTTTCTATAAAGGTTTGGGTGTAACCTTCATCAGTCCTTATAGAAACTATTGACTTTTAAAGGAACAGCTGTTTTGAGGCAGACTATAAGTGATTTTGCTCACATCAGGGGGTCTGTTCCATAAGGCTTCACGAGAAAATTGGTACCGAGAAAGGGGGCGTAGCTCACAAGTTTTCTATGATAAACAAGTGAGTTACGCCCCCTTTCTTGATACCGAGTTTCTCGTGAGGACTTACAGCACCCCCCCCCCCCCTGTTTCCATTTTGACGTACTGCTCATGCGTAGTAAGAAGAAACAGAAGCAGATATGACTGAAATTGCCCATAGTCGGCCTAAAAACAGTTGTTCCTTTATCAGTCAATATGAATACATAATATCTCTGTATCCCTATGCTAGCAAGATTTTCACCAAACTACGGGACTCTTCACTATGATAAGGCCAGCACTAGATTCATTTTCTATCAAATTTATCATACCTAACTGTGATGCTTTTTTAATATCTCCAAAATAAATCAAAAGTTAGCTTTTTTATTTCTAAAGTAATAAACAATAATATAAGAAACAGACTCATTTTGAAGATAGCACCTTCACAAAATCAAATGTTAATATACTATAAAATTATGTAACTTAGAATATATTTAGAATTTTCTTTCATGTTATTATTGGAAGAAAAAAAAATCATGCAAATAAATTGGTATTTATATATATTTTTTATACAAAAAAAAGGGGAATATTTGATTTTTAATTTTTCAAGGGCAGATCTTGGAGGAGGCAATCTATACTGCATTGTTAATCTTGAGGGGTGGTGGGTGGTAGTACGTGTTATGTATTTTGACTGGTTGGGGGGGGGGGGTATCACCTTCTTTGGATCTGCCCCTGTTAACATTATTCTTATTTTAAAATGTGCTTCAAAATAATTTTTTATATTATTTAGTGAATATTTTGTTACCTGTTTACAATGTTAAACAGTCTTGTAGTCGTTATCTAAATTTTATATAACGTTAACGTAAATCTCATATAAAACTATAACTTTAATGATAACGTTAACTCTAATTTGTCCCAAATTATAACGTTACATTTAACGTTAACTTAATGTTAGCTTTTTTAAACAATATGTATTTGTCATAATTATTCATAAGTTTAATCATTTATAAACTTCATATTTTACTTATATTTACTCATTTTTGAATAAAAGTTCAATTTAATTGATTATTTCTCTCACCTCATTAGTTGATATTGTTTTTTTTTTTTTAGTCAGTATAAAGTAAAAATTACTTTCAAAAAGTAACTTTGTTGTTATCGCTATGTTAACTTCAATTTTTGTTAATCTATAAACTATAGGGTGTGTACGCATGACGTCATTCTGAATGCTTTTCGATGCTCTTCTTGAGCAATGAATAACATTGCTCAGCATAGGACAAACCTAGTTTTTTGGCTATTTTTTGGTTATTATTATTTTTCTTGCATACTTGCAGAGGTACTAACTCAACCTGTTAACAGCATCAATGCTCTTAAAAAAATTGCGAAATATTTTTAAACTGGCAAAATGTGCGATTTTCCTATACCGGCCAATGTTATTTAGTACTCACTTATGACGTCGACTTTAACAAGAGTGAAACCACCCTATAACGTTACTTTGTGCAATGTTGTTAATCTATATATAGAAATAACAAGTTAGCGTTATAGTTAACTTAACGTTAACGATTTTACGTTAACGACTACAAGACTAATGCTATAAGGTTATTATGATATCAGAGTGCAAAATGTTATTATTTTGTTTAAAAAATACACACTTAAAAATTGCAATGAATGAGGAAGACTAAGATTTTTTTTTTAAAATATGTATATTCTAAAAGAGGAAATAAATCGATAATTTTGATGTAAGATTTTGATATTTTGGAGTTCATTGTGAATTTTTAAAAATTAATTAAAAAAATACTTAACAAACTCAATTTTTTAAAAAAATTGAATATTTATCATGATGCTCTCTTTTAGAATATTATGCCCCTAATCACCCCTGAAAAGATTGTCTTCCTTTTTATTAAAAGAATTGCAAAATGGTGTATATTTTATTTTGTTTTTTAAATTTTGTTCATATGCTATAATATTTTAGTGTTTTATTTAGCTGTAATAATCAAATAATAATTAAAGTATTTTTTGTTGCTATCAGTTTTTATTTGTATTGTGTATTAATATTTTTTATTAAATTGTATAGAAAAATATAATAAAAAATATTGCAATAAAAATCAAGGAGCTTTGATTTTTTTTCCTTTTTATCATTTTTCCAAATTTTAAATTTTTTTACTTTTATAAACTGCCACATCAATTTCATTTTTTTTGGCAGCACTATCCAGTAAATATCCAAATAATAAAAATAAAACATGCTGGCCAAACTAATAAAAATTTCTTTAAAAAATTTTTAGTTTAATTTTAAGTAAATTTCAACTTAAAAGGTGACTTATGAGAATAAGTATAAAAAGAAGTAATTAATAGTTAATATTTAGTAAAAATAGTTAACTTTACAGTGAAATTTTAATTAATTTGATAATTTTATCTAGTGTAAAAAAAAAAATTATTATCACATTTTATTCCTGTTACGTTGGCAATATTTAAAGGTTAAAAAGTGAAAAGTGAAGCCATTTGCAAAGAAGTAAACGTAAAGAAAATTTTTCATATAAATAATCCAATTTTCATCGTTTGGAAGACTTTTTTGTGCAGTTTAAAGATCCCAAAGGTTAGTATTTAATTTTCTGCTTAAAATAATCTAATATTTGTAAAGTTATAAGTCATAATTTAACGTTGAACTTGATTTACAAAATTGGGGTCATGAATGTAGGTGGGGTTTGATTGCGTAGACTGATGAAAAGTGTGAAAAATATGACATTTAATGAGTTTTTCTATGTTTTTACTACACTTTCTCTTTAAACTTTACTTGTTTAAGTATGATAGTGACATTTTATTTGTTTATTTCTGTTAAAATATATTGAAAATATTGAAAAAATAGTTTTTTTTAACATTGCCTTATTTGGCCATCTTGCCGTGACTATCAAAAAGATTCACTTTTAACACCATTTTTTTTTTATTTATAAAATAATATTTTTAGGTCATTACTACTATTAAAATGATAAATTACAAGAAAACTACAGAATATTTGGTCTATTAAATATATTTTTTATATGATTAATTATCAGTTGTCACTTTATCTTCCATTTTGCGTAGTAAAATTCATAATCAAACATTCTCGTACATATTCGTACGAATTGATTTTTGATCGTACGTGTTTTTTCTTTTGTTTCCAGGATCTTTGCAAAAATGGCAGGAATGTCACTCAAGAAAATTGTTCTTAAAAATAAAACAGCTTTATCTTTGAATGAACGGTGAGAAAATCCGCAATACATAACAAAAATGCGGCTATTGAAAATATCGGCTTTTAGCCGAATAACTTGAAGAAAAAACAAGAAATCTTTTGATTTTTTTTGAATATGTTTCTATTTTTCTACAAAAATGAAGTCTGATCTATTATGTTATTGATGTTATTATTTTCCGAGCAAAATATTATTTTTGCTCCATATGTCCATCGTATATAAACTTTTTTTAAAAAGTTTTATAATGGACAATTTTTTTCAGCCGTTAATTTTGGACTCTTAAATTATTTTAATTTAAATAATTATTTGAAATGCATTAAAATGCTCTTACCCCTCTTTATTGAGAGGGAGGATGCGTTCAAATGCACTAAAAGAGCTAACTTTTAAGTTTTTTTTAATTAAAAAATTAAACATTTTATGATTTAAATTTATCACCGTTACCCCTCTTTTTTTTTGAGGGAGGTCATTGAAAGAAATGACATCACTTTTACGATAAAATATTTAAAAGTCAAATTTTTAATCTATGTTTAAAAATTGTTAAAACCCCTCGATGTTTAATACTTCCGAGGGAGAGTGCATTTCTAAGTGGTTTTAATATCAAAAATTTCTTTAAAAAAACATAAAAAACAATAAAATAAAAACGCCTAATTTTCCATTTACTTTAAAATTGAGTTTTTACCCCTCTTGGAATTTTGCATTTCAAAATATTTTATGATTTATACATATATTGCCACTAAAATGCAATATTTGGAAGTTATATGTGCAAAAATTGCCTAAACCCCTCATTTTTCCAATGAGGGAGAGGTTGCATTTCTAAATACCATACCAGATGCCACAAAAATGCAATAAACAAAGCTAAAATATAAATTTTACTGTGCAAAAAAATTGCCCAAACCCCTTTTCTTCCATCAAGCGAGAAGGGAGACTTATAAAAGTGGCACAGATTTAATAGTTTATAATAATATTCAGTGCTGTAAGAATTAAAGCTAAATTTAAAGTTTTGGCTGCACAAAACATTGCTTTAACCTCTCATTTCTTATCATTAAATGAGGGAGATTGAAAAAAATGGCAAAACAATACATTGTTTATTTCAATGCAACAAAATAAAATTATTTTCTGTTTTAAAGTCATTCTAACCCCTCATTATTTCCCTTGGAAATTTTTGAGGGAGATGGTAAACAAACACTAAAAGTTTGCCCATAAATGCAACTTTCAAAATTGCTCTAAACCCCTCAAATTTTAACATCATTTTCTGAGGGAGGTTGCATATCACACTGCACATGAGCTTAGAAAAGAAAAATCATAGAAATGCAACTAATATTTAATGAGTCCAATATTTTATATATATCTATATGGCTGAAAACGTACATGAAAAATTCTTACGATAGACCTTGGGAATACCTTTGATTATTAACAGCTTTACGTTCCTGCGACATCAAAATGAACAACACGTCAACCCTGAAGTGATGGTTGTTCCTAATCTTGGACGTGGTGATATGATGAGGCAGCAGAGAGTGAACATGCAACGTGCGTCTGCTAAGAATAGACGTCTAGCGTTGCAGATGGAGAATAGACCTGCTGTAGCTGCTGCTCTCAGGATTAAAAAGGTTTTTTTGAGTGGTTATTGAAGAATATTGATGTGTTGGGTAATTATGTGGGGGTTAAGTAGTAGAATTGGTGTTTGTTTTTGTTTCGTGGGACAATTTAAGCAGCTGATCCATTTAAAAAAAAAAAGTGTATTGTTTTAAGAAAAATTACTGTCCCGGAAGCATATTTACAAACCCTCTACACGTACAGCATAGCCTTTAAATAATGTACGCTGATTGGCCAGAATACGCGGAAGGGTTGAATTTTTTTTCATAAAATAGTCCGATTGGAAACGTTGAAGTTTAAATGTTGATATTGAAATAATTGTCCACGTTTTAACATCACAAAAGTCTACTCATTGTTCCCTATCGTGTAATAATTATTAGATGCTAAATATTTAGTGTCAAACATTTTTATTATAATAATAACAAGTTGTTTTTTCATACATTGTTGCCTTATTTTACAGAATTTATTTGTATATAAATACTTATACATGTTATTTCATATAAGATATTAATGATATTCATAGCGCAATGGTGTAAGTCTCTAACTCACCATTCGATTTTTTTATTAAGTATGGGTTCGAATCCTGAGAGTAGCAAACTTTTTAGTTTCTTTTTTTCTTCTATATAACCTTAACGTATGGATAAAAAAATGCACAAAATAACAAAGTCCACTAAAATTGAAATAATTTTATTTATTTTTTAATATTTATTTTTCTTTGAATTTATTTAATTTTTTTCGTACCATTTTTATTTAAATGTTGCAAAACTGACGATCATAAAAAATAGCGAATATTATTTTAGATAAATATTTAATATTAATATTGATTCCTAATTTAAAAATCAGGTAGAGAAAATCATTTAAAATATACACACAGCGTATGATTATATTTTATATAAATTTTTATTTGGATACAATATGTTTATAATGTATAAAATGACTGCTCTGGATATTATAGAAAATGAAAGTGTTGAATGTAAAATTCTTGTGGAATATAATCGATTTTAAGAGTACAAAATAAAAATAAGATCTTCTTATTCTTAAAGAAAATAATTCACAATACTGGCAATTACATACGAGTAAGGTGTAATGGTAAAGTCAAAGTCAACAATTAGATTTTTTTTTCTTTTCTTGCGTCCGAAGTCCGAAGTTTGAATCTAATCTTAATAATGAATAATAATAAGAAATATGGTAATAACACACAAGAATAGTTCTCCTTTCTATATAATTAAAATTTGGCTATGTCACTTTAACAACAAAAATTAAATAGCATCATATAGAGTCAAAGAAATACTGGTTGACTCTGCGTTGATGCTATTTAATTTTTGTTCTTAAAGTGACATAGCCAAATCTTATATAGAAAGGAGAATTAACTGCTTAAAATATCAATAACATGAATAAATGACAAACATATACGTATCATGTATTAAAGTGTAACTAAAATTTCCCTTCAATAAATATGACATATTACTCATGCAGTTGGGTGACGATCGCGAAGAACCATAAATTTTGAATGATATAAACCTTTCCAAATTTATTTTCCTATATATATTCTAAAGCTTCAATAACTTTGCGTAAATTACATCATATTTCTAAATATTGTATTCCTTTTGATACTATATATTCTTGTGTGTTATTACCATATTTCTTATTATTATTCATTATTAAGATTAGATTCAAACTTCGGACTTCGGACGCAAGAAAAGAAAAAAAAATCTAATTGTTGACTTTGACTTTACCATTACACCTTACTCGTATGTAATTGCCAGTATTGTGAATTATTTTCTTTAAGAATAAGAAGATCTTATTTTTATTTTGTACTCTTAAAATCGATTATATTCCACAAGAATTTTACATTCAACACTTTCATTTTCTATAATATCCAGAGCAGTCATTTTATACATTATAAACATATTGTATCCAAATAAAAATTTATATAAAATATAATCATACGCTGTGTGTATATTTTAAATGATTTTCTCTACCTGATTTTTAAATTAGGAATCAATATTAATATTAAATATTTATCTAAAATAATATTCGCTATTTTTTATGATCGTCAGTTTTGCAACATTTAAATAAAAATGGTACGAAAAAAATTAAATAAATTCAAAGAAAAATAAATATTAAAAAATAAATAAAATTATTTCAATTTTAGTGGACTTTGTTATTTTGTGCATTTTTTTATCCATACGTTAAGGTTATATAGAAGAAAAAAAGAAACTAAAAAGTTTGCTACTCTCAGGATTCGAACCCATACTTAATAAAAAAATCGAATGGTGAGTTAGAGACTTACACCATTGCGCTATGAATATCATTAATATCTTATATGAAATAACATGTATAAGTATTTATATACAAATAAATTCTGTAAAATAAGGCAACAATGTATGAAAAAACAACTTGTTATTATTATAATAAAAATGTTTGACACTAAATATTTAGCATCTAATAATTATTACACGATAGGGAACAATGAGTAGACTTTTGTGATGTTAAAACGTGGACAATTATTTCAATATCAACATTTAAACTTCAACGTTTCCAATCGGACTATTTTATGAAAAAAAATTCAACCCTTCCGCGTATTCTGGCCAATCAGCGTACATTATTTAAAGGCTATGCTGTACGTGTAGAGGGTTTGTAAATATGCATCCCGGAATCCAAGTTTTTTATTTTAGAGACACTCAAAATGTAAGACTTGCACCATGATATAAGGAGAGATGGTAGTTGCACTCCTATGCTCGGATTCGAAATAAAATTACGTCGCGGCAGCGCTGCAAGCGAGTTTCCCGCCTTCCCAAATCGATCAAGTGCCAATGTATAAGCATAGGGAAAAAGGACTAAATCCGTCATAACTTCTGAACGCGTGAAGTGTTAACAATAAAAATTGCACCAAATTAATCAGCATAATTTTCTCGATTTTTTGATATGCATTTTAGTTAACTTTGTTAATTATGTGAATTTTACAATAAAATTATATGCAAAATAACCGCAAACGTATTAGTTTTAAGTTCTGAAAAAATAAATGTTAACAATTCATTACGAAAAAATAGAAAAAATAAATACGAAAATTTCCTATGTTAAATTTTAAAATGTAATCGAAATGGGAAGCGCGCGAAGAGCAAGCGAGAGAGAGCAACTACGACAAAATTTTATTTCAGCGCCCCCTACAAACGCAGCATAGGAGTGCAACTACCATCTCTCCTTATATCATGACTTGCACGTTAGAACTCAAAAAGTCATGATTTAGTTATGGCCTGTTCACAATAATGCATACATTCACGTAAGTTTCACATAACAATCCAAATAACATTGTTTGTTATATCTTCATATGAAAAGTTACGTAAGTTTGCACATTATTGTGAGCTCGGGTCTTTTTTTTTTTTTTTTTTTTTTTTTTTTTTTTGTGTGATTGATAAAAGGTGTTAGTTAGTTTTATTGACATTGAAGATAAAGATAATTTTTGTGATGATTAGGAATGTGTTAAAAAATAAAAATAAATAAAAATGGGATAAGGGGGTAGGAATAGTTGTAATACATCCAATAATATCTCGCGCCCATCTTTTGTTATCAAGTTTGGATTTTAAAAAAAAAAAAAAAAAAAAAAGCTATTGAGCCAGCTATTAAATAATAAGTGAAAGTTTATGAATTTATAATAGAGCCTTATTGTTCAAAATAAAAAAGTTACGTATTCAAAAAATATTTTAAGAGATTAACGTTGAACCTATAAGAATATAGTAAGCCTACATAGTTAAGAAAGTGTAGGAGTACTTGGCTTAACATTAAATATAGGTATTATATTCTTTCATATTGCATAATAAAACCAATTTTATATAAGAGAAAATTAAGAAAAAAAAATCAAGGCTTGCGGATATTTTGTAAAATAATTGTACTTTTGCAGGTTTTACTTTTTTTTTTTTTTTTTATTATTTTATTGTTGTTGAACTTTTAGAGTTTGGGGGTTAATTTGTATTTTGGGATTAAATATGGCATGAGTATTTATTGTTGTTTTGTGTGGCATGAAGAATGTTGGGTGTCTAATAATTAAAAGCTACTCCAGCTTTTATTATAAGGTTCATTTTTTTATTAGAAAATAATAAACAATGGCCTCAACTAAAAGTGTGAGATATCTGTTACCTGCTTCCAAGCTGCATTCATATGGCAACTGTGTTTTGTCTACAACTTAATTGCATTAAGGAAATGGGTCACTGACTTTAAGGATTGTATTTTTTATAACTTTTCTCTACAGCTTGTGACAAGACAAACATTTATTTAAAAAAACCTTAAATCAACCTAACTTTGGTTTAGAAAAAAAAAAATGGCAAATTTACAAAATAGATTTAAAAAAAATGGTTCAGTGGGGAAGAAGAAGAAGAAGAAGAAGAAGAAGAAGAAAAAAAAAATCAAAGTACTAGCACATGATTTTGAGTTTCTGGCTTGATTCAACATATTTTCTTGTGTAGAAATGCAATAGCTATAACTCGGGTTTGATTTTTTTTTTTTTTTTTTTTTTTTTTTTAGTTTTTTAATGAGTTCTTCACTCATTGTGTTGAGATCATGTGTTTGGGATATATAATAACACAATAACTACTAATAAAAAAATGCTGTCATATCGTATATACCTCTTCAAAGTAAAATTTGCTAGCTCTAAGAAACACACTGCCATATGAATGCCCCCCCCCCCCCCTCAATAAGTTCAATATACTGTATTACTAATGTTATAATATTTGACAGCGTAACATGCGTCAACGTGTTGGCCTGGCTGCTGCTGCTCCACAAATGAACGTGAAGGAACGTCTGACGTTGTCTCCTCGTGCCAGGTTGGGCTGGCGTGGTCGTGGTGGCATGACCAGGGGACAGCAGCGTGGTAACGTGCAGCAACGTGGACTGCAACTGAGAGGTGAGGCTTACCTTTAAATACCTGGTGACTGGGGAAATTTTGTACTGTTTTACTAAAGTGGGGCACAGTCAAAAATTAAATTTTGCAGTGTTTAAATGGGAATACTATAATAAATATATGAGAGTGGGTGTTGAAGCAACCAAGAACTAGACCACATAAAACAGCATGTTCTTTTAATGATCAAACACAAAATGTGACTCCAAAACTGATGACCATTTTTACCAGAATGTAAATATAGCCCTGCCCGATTATATAGCCCTGCCACCAAAACCCAAGTTTAAAAGACTATATTAGTCAAGATGGTAACTAAAAACTCTATGTTGTTAGTATTTTAATCTAATTATGTACTACACAAATTAACATATTATGTTATTATATTTATTATATATTTGTATGTAAGAAAAATGTACACATGTTTTTGTGTTTAATAAACAAATAAAAAAAATATAGCCCCACAAGAGAGTGAAGTGAACATACTGTAAAGTATGCAATTCAAGTGAATATTTCTATTTCTGACGTCAGAAACATGCAAAATTTAGGGTAAAAATGTTGTGCAGGTTGCATAAGTTGAAATTTTCTTATCACTGCTACGGAGCTACAGTTTGGTTTTGAGACAAACTAAAGTTATGTATGTAAATCCCATCAAGTGTTTTGTGATTTAAATGCTTATGTTTTCTTCTTGTGTATGCCTTCAATTAAATTGTGTTGATGTTATGTTTTAGGGCGTGGTCAAGGTCAGCAACGCAGAGGTCAAGGTCAAATCATTCAACGTATTGGAGGAGGTCCGGTCATGCTCAACTCCATGAGGAGTGCAGGAAACTTCAGGCAGAGGGGGCAAAACAGAAGTAAGTTATTGATAGTAATGTTGGTGTAGCTTTTTTTTTTTTTTTTTTTTTTTTTTTTTTTTTTTTTTTTTCCTTTAATTTTGCTTTAAAAAAGAAAGTTAACCTATAGTTTTTTTTATCAAGTATCAAGTCAATGTAATAAATATTGATACAATATTAAGTAAACATTTTATTGCATATTTAAAAACAGGGATGAGTTTATTATGTAGGTATTTAAAAAATAAAAAAATTTAAACATTGCAAAATGACAAAAAAATATTATATTAATTTATCAAAAAAATGAGAATGAACCTTAAAAAAAAAAAAAAAAAAAAAAAAAATACAAAATTACAAAATCATACATGAATCAATTTGGAATAATTCCCAAATTTAGAATTTGTAATAAAACATGCTAAGGTGTTCGTCATTATCAGTTATGAAAGTGTCTTAATTTGAAATTTTGGTTTCATTTTGGACCCTTTTTTTTATATATGATTGTATTGTTTCATTCCCATCAGAATGTCAATTTCCGTGACTGTAAAATAAAACTAATGAAATGTTATATTTTCAGTGGTTCAGCATGGTGGTGGCTACTTTCTCTACAGAGGCACTGGCTTCTCATTCAACAACAGGTAAATATAAACTTGTAATAACATACATAATGTTGAACGTATGGTAGGCAGTAGAGTTGAAAAAAACTATGGACTGTGTGTTTTAGTTCAATAGGGGTGTGGCCACTTAGCCGAGAAAGGATTGTCCTATACTGATAGCTTTGGAGAGCTCACTAATTATTTATTTACTCAAGCTGTATGTACGATATAATTGATTTAAAAACTTTAAGGTGTTAGGTACACATAAAAATTATATCCAAGGTGCATCAACGTCTCTGTGCCACTTATATTAAAAGTTGGAATCCAATTCAATCTCTGCTAGCAAAGCAATCCTTTCTCGGCTCATGCTCATTTGTTTCAGTGTTGCCGAGTCTTTTTTTTTTTTTTTTTTTTTTTTTCCTCTTATGGTACTTATAAAGTATTTGTTTTGCTGGATATAAATTGCATAGATAGAATTATTGGGGTGACTTTGGCCTGCTGGGGCCAAAATAGTGCAAAAAGCATCTATTTAGTTTTTTTTTTTTTTTTTTTCATGTTTTTACAAACTTACGTTTGGGAGTACATAATTTTTGAAAATGACTCCAAATTCACCCAACTATACTAAAGAACCGTAACAAAAAAAAATAATTCTACCTTATGATTTAGGCAGAGCTGTAATATATAAAGAAGATTAGCAGATTAGAATACATTGCAGGGTAGTAAACTTGACTAATTCAATCAATTTAAAAGAGATTGTGTGGGGTAGCCAATCAGAATGCTAGAAATGTTGGGTACTTTTATTGGACTTTTCAAAACTCACTGGCAAACTTTTTGTCTCTTTGTAAAGTTTTCTACTCTTGACGGTATAGTAGGAAAAATAAATAAAATAGTTGCTGTGTGTTTAACTAATGGTGACCCTCAATAAGTTCCTGAAACGTAAAAAATTCCATTTCATCCGTCCTGTATCCAAGCTAAATGCCTCTTATTATTTCAGGCGTGGTCGTGGCAACTTCAGTCCACGTATGCGTGGAGGTCAACAACAACAACAACAAGTTCAAGGTCAGCAAGGTCAGCAACGTCGAGGTCAACGTGGTCAGGGAGGTCAACGTGGAGGTCGAGGACAACGAGGCCCACGTCGTCAACAACAACAACAGCGAGCAGCTGTACCCACCAAGGACGAGTTAGACTCTCAACTTGATGAGTACATGTCAAGTACGTAGGCAAGTAGTCGCAACGTTCTTACTATTTTTTATATGTCGTCAAGTAGTAAGCTTTTACTGAACATCACACTACATGTACTTATGTATTTTGCTCAAATATGATGCAGAAACTCACTCCCAAGTGTATGCATCACAGAAAATTGTGGTATTTCTTGTGAAAATACCTAACAAGTAAAACCATGTCTTGTTTTAACATATTTATATCATTCAAGACTTTGCTTGCAGACAAACAATCAAAATTAATTGATAATCTCAAAATAAATTTCTTTTGTCAAAAGTTTTTTTTTTTTTTTTTTTTTTTTTTTTTTTTTTTTTTTTTTAATTGGATGATTGGAAAAACTAATGATTGGAGCATTAGTATTGTGAGGTTCAGTAAAGCATCCCCTTCCCCATATTGCCTGGTAGCATGATGTATCCTTGTAGTGCCTATATTGTCCAATGTCCATATGGCCTGCGGAAAAAAAAAAAAAAAAAAATCTAGGGTAATCTTTTTTTTTTTTTTTCTTCTTCTTCTTCTTTTCTTCTTCTCCCAAGGTGTAGTGAACTATGGGACTCTCTTCACTAGGGTAATTTTTTGGTTTTCTCCTAGTCTTTTCTTTGCAATTTATCATACCTAACCACGATGGTTTACTTTTCTTCAGGGTGTATCCGCATGACGTAATACTTAATGCACTTGGAGGCCATACTGGAGTAGTGCATAACATTGCTCAGCATAGGACAAACTTCATTTAAGCCAATTTTCTTTGGGAAATCAGTTAATTTTAGTTATTGTTATTTTTCTCACATACTTGAGATACTAATTCAACATATTTACAACATCAATGCTTTCAAAAATATTACATAGTGTTTTTAAACTGGCAAAATGACCTATTTTCCTATGCCACCCATGTTATTGAGTTATCCATCATGGCGTCGACTTTAACATGAATGCATACACCCTTGAGGATTAACCTGAGACGAGATAGTACCTTTTTTTTTTATTATTATTATTTTAATTATCAGCATAACTACTAATAGCCTGTGCACCAAATTTTAAATAATTAATTTCTCCATCAGATTTTTAGGAAAAAAAAAAAAAAAAAAAAAAAAACTAAACCTAAGCCTAAACTGGAAAACATAGGATGCCCTGTGCTCACCATGTTATTTTTTTCCCTACATAACCAATAGACAGATCAATTTGAAATTTGGTACACATGCTGTTGAAGGCTTACTAATGCTGGAAAAAAAAAATGCATGATGAGGTTAATCATCCTAATATCTTAATAAAAAAGGTCACATTTTTAACCTATGTCTTAATTTTCAGGTACAAAAGCAGTGTTGGATAAAGAACTGGATCAATACATGAGTATCGCAGAATGAAACGATGACGACAACAATACCGATGTTTCTTCATACGTGTGTTTTTGTTATGTTTTGTTCCTTGCTACTACGACTGAACATTTTCACATTTATTTTAAAACAAGAAAAAAGAAAAGAAAGAAAAAAGCCATTTTGTCATTGTATATAAAAAATAATTTTTAATTATTATTTCATGTTGTATATTTTAAGATTTTTTTTTTATTATTGTAATTCTGATATAATAATAATAATAATATATTAATTTTTTTTTTGTCATTTATGATCTTTATTATTAATACTCTATTTGTCTATAATATAGAAATATTATTGTAGAAATAATATTAATAAATGTATTTAGTTTTTATTGTCTATACCTATATTATAATATACTATATGTATAAATATAATTGGAGTTTACTTATTTTATATACATTCCTTACTTAAAGCGACACACAACCCTAAAAATAAGTATTTTTTGTTCTTTCCTAAAACAATTCAATAGTAATCAGTCGTTTATTTGACTTTTCTAGTCCGCGGGATAAGCGAGCCCCGCGAGGGTAATGATATAATATAGAGTACACGCCCCTCTACTATGAGTGTAAAAAATTTGTACCCCCTGCTGTACCTGGTAAGCTTACCTGTGAAGGTGTACAGATTTTTTACTCACACAGTAAAGGAAATCTCTGACGTCAGAGATTTCCTCTTTACCCTCGCGGGGCTTGCTTATTCCGCGGGCTGGAAAGTCAAATAAACGACTAATTTCTATTGAATTACTTGAGAATAGAACAAAAAATACTTATTTTTAGGGTTGTGTATCACTTTAACATACCTAAATATTGAATAAGCTTATATTTTAATAATAGAAATTAGTAGGTAGCGATTAGAGCACGCTGGATTGAAAATTATTTAAGGGAGTTGGGTACCAACCTTATATCTCAAAAACTAGAAGTGTTTTGGGTCTAAATTTGGTGTCATTGTGTAGCTAAGGGTCACACCTAGCCGAGATAAAAATTTCAAGATGTTTGACCGTCCCGAAAAAAAGAATATTAAAATTAACATTGGGCTTTATAGGCTAAAAATTTCAAAAAAATCCTTTAAAATTAATTTGCACGGTGAGCCCCCTAAATTTTTGTATATTTGAAATTGTCTCAAGCTGAAGTATTCTTGTGAAAAATGTTAAATTTTTTAGACCAGAAAAGTTTGAGTCTATTGGCTGACGTCGCTCCCCTACTCCCTTAAATGCATACATTTTTTTATTTAATTGGGATTTGGAACCAAATGATTAGTGTAATGAGTGCTAGATATTACTTATTCCTTATTGGGGGCATAATCCTAGCTGTGTTGTCAAATTTCTAAGAACTTCAAGTTCCTTAATTATAATACCTTGTATCAACATTGGAAAAAATTACTATAACTATAAAGAAATTCTAAAAAAAAATATATATATAATCTTGGAAAATATGGAATGTTGAATTTTTGAGAAAGTGAGTGAGTTGGGTTGGAAAATTAGTAAATATCTTTTTGGGAGAACAATTTTTGAAACTTATTGAAAAATGTTAAGATAAAGCGTAAAGGATTATTGCTCTATTTTCCACTCTGACCTTGAAACTTTTCTGATCCCCTAATTATATGTTACTTTCTTAATTACAAATTTGACCCACAGTAGGCATATATTTACAACAAAATGTTTCCAAAAAAAAATTAAAAAAATTCACTTATACTTCAGCTATGTGGAGATAAAAACAGAATGATGGAGCTCTAATTAGAACAAATAAGTTACAAGCAGTTTTAGTGATGCAAAGTCGGGATAATGCACTCTAAGATTAAACACACTTAACCCTAAAAATAAGTTGTTGTTTTTATTCTTTTCTAAAACAATTATATATAGAAATGAGTTGTTTGTTTGACATTTCTAGCCTGCGGGAAAAACGAGCGCAGCAAGGGTAACGAAATATAGTATGGTCATTTTACTAAAAAATGAATTTCTATTTTCTATTGGCATATGGGAATAACATGTATTTAGATAGAGTTTAACGGCAACTGAAATCTCCATCTGATTGCATTGAATGCCCATAAGCCAATAGAAATTCATTGTTTAGCTATACACGCCCCTCTACTGTGAAATTAAAATTTTTTACTCCTTGCTCTACCTGCTAAGCTTACCTGAGAAGGTGTACAGACTTTTTACTTACACAGTAGGGAGGAAATTACTACACATCACATTTACACCTCACGGGGCTCACGTATCCCACAAGCTAGAAAAATCTAATAAAGGACTAATTTCTATTGAATTGTTCGTGGAATAATAAAAATATATCTATTTTTAGGGTTAAGGGTAGTATATAGATGGTTTGTATCTCAAAATTTAAAAAGAAAACTTCAAAACTTTATAATGCCATTTAAAAGTTAATAGTAACAGCTACCTATGATGAAATTTTCAGAACCCGTGACCATCAGATAAGAGAGAAAATAATTATTGAAATTAACATGGGCTCTTATGGAACTAAACGTCATGGTGACCTCCCAATTTTTTTTTTTTTACATTTTTGAAGATACCATAAATCCTATCCTAATGTATCACTGTGCAAAATTTTAGATTTTTTTTCTTTACAATTTTTTAGTCAATTCCCGCAGTACCTAATTTCCCACCTTAATCACGTTTTTTTTTTTTTTTTTTTACTAAAATATTTTAATTTTATAAGAGGTAAAATTAAACTACAAACATTATTAAAAAATGTACATCACTTTTATTATAATATAATTATTATTATAATTTACAATATTTTTTTATTTAATTTTTTATAATAATAATAATAAGTAATGAATACACCAGTAAAGTTTGATAGCATAAATAATAATAATAATAATGAGGAAAATTTTAATACTAAAAAAAAAAAAAAAAGATTATAATATTATTTTTTTACACAGCACAAATATTATATTTTACAATCAAAGACACATAGAAGGACTTTAAGAGAAAAAAAGTCCTGTTTTTTTTTATAAGCATTTTTTTTTTTAATTTTCAAAACTGCCCTAAAGAACACACGAGATAGAAGTTTTTTATATTATAATAATGTAATAGAAAAAAAGCACAAAAAAAAAAAAAAAATGAAAAAATGAAAAAAATTAAATATAATATTAACAATAATTATTAATTAATCAGTCAAACAGAACAAGCAAAATAATAAAGATAGAAGGCTTATTTATAGTTTTTTTTGAGGGGGGGGGGGACAATGAAATGTTTTAAGTTTTTTTTTTGTTAGAATTTTACATACTTTTTATAGGCGCTTATATGGAGGCGCTTAATTATATAACTTAATAGTTATGTAATTCAATTTTTTTCTCCTTTTCATTACTTAAGGGGGTAGGTGACCGACTGATATCTCGCAAACTAGACGGTCGCGAATTATTATATTAACTCAAAGTAAAGAAGAGATGTTACTAAAAAGTTTAGCTACGACAAATATGTGAAAACATGATTAAATATTTAAATTATTCCACTTCCAAGATTACTCGCAATTTTGGAAATTTAACGTTTAGCGGCAAATTTTAGTCCAATTAGAAACTTTTTTGAAATTAAAAATATTTTTAAAACTTTTTTCGAATCAAAACTTTTTTTTTTTTTTTTTTTTTTTTTTCAAATTCATTTAATTTTATTTAACATTATAGTATATTTTTTTCTGGATATAAATAATTTACAAATAATTATTGCGAAAATATAGTTCCCCTTTTGACCATTTTTTCGCACCAAATCGGTCACTGTCTTTATAATAAAAATACTCAAAAGAACTTAAAAAAAAAAAAAAAAAAAAAAAAAAAAAAAAAAAAAAAAAAAACACGATAATAAAAGTTCAACTTGCATTTATATTATAATAAGGGACACTTTTTCGCTACTAAAATGAAGAAGAAAAATTGCTATAAGAAAACGGGTAAAAAACATCTAAAAAGCACTCCAAATCATTGTCATTATATATTTTTTAAGAGCCCCCCAAAAAAAGCCTTCTATTTTTTAAACCAATAAACATAACTCCACACAGTCTATTAACACACTTAAATTGATTTTTAAAGCCATTTTTTTTTTTGGCTTTAAATAAATTTGAGATATTTTCTCAAAAGATATTGAGTTGAGATACACATATAACTTTGTTAATGTATAATAATATGAAGAAACATAGGGAATGTACACAGAATAATAATTAAACCAAACAAATCTCCAAATAAAAAGTAAGAAGAAAAAAAATATCCAACTTAAAATTAAAAACACAAAAATTAACATTTTTACATTTATAATTACTCGTCTTTTTTTTTTTTTTTTTTTTTTTTTCACTGGGAGTAAAAATTGCAAGAAATTACGTCCAAGAGCATACAGTATTTTTATTATGTATTCTAAAAGAATTTTATTGTTATTTTTAATTAATTTATCCAACTTAATAAAGTTTAAATACAAGTTGTTTTTTTCCCCGAAGTTTCTTTGAAAGCATTTTGCACATCTTATAAAAACCAGTAGTATGTTCAGGAAAAATAGCTAAAATGCGCTTCGACGCCATACTGAAGCAAGGAATAACATTGCTCAGAGTAGGACAAATATATTTTTTGGCAGCAGTAAATCAGATTATTTTGTGTTATTATTTGTCTCGCATAATTGAAAATCTAATTCAACTTATTAAAAACTGCTCTCAAAAACAGTGCTAAGTATTTTTAAGCTGGCAAAATGAGTCATTTTTGCCCATATACCAGCATATAATTATGGCATCAACTTTTATACAAATGCAACTATTCTATAATAAAAGTACTTGCCTCTTGTTGCAGCATTAAAAAAATAATTAAACAAAAAATTTCGACAAAAAAAAAAAAAAAAAAAAAAAAAAAAAAAAAAGTTGGAATAAATTAATAAAAAAATGAAGTTCTTTTAGAAAACTAATAATAAAAAAACTGCTTGGACATAATTAGAAAAAACAGTTAAAGCTTCATAAAACACACATTTTTCTTTTTCCCTCTAATTAATTTTTATACACAATCACATTTAAATATTTTTGTTGCCTATAATATGCAAAAATGGGGTGATTTTTAAATTTGCATTGATATTATATTTGATTCCCACAACAAAAATATTTTTGAAGGGAAATATTTGAGCATATATTATGCTAATTTTCATATAATATATAATATATTTTTTTTGTTCTAATTACAAATAAAGGCCTCTAATTAAAAAATTACAATTTGACTCAATATTAAGAGTCTAAAAAGACACACTTAATTATTGCCCATTAATAGTTTGGATTTTTTTTGTCTAATTATTATTATTATTGTAATTATATAAGCTCAAAAAATTGGCTTTATTTATTTGAGTTAGTTTTTATTATTGTAAAGGACTAGTATACATGATTTTTTTTTTTTTAATTCATAAATATAGAGAGAGAATGATTTGAAATTAGTGTTTGAATATAAAGTGGGAGAGAAGCCACAAGATAAATACAAGCATAATTTACAATATTTTTTGTTTCTTTTATCAGAAAAAAAAAAAAGTTGAAGAATATATATCACACATATGTACATATTGATTTTTCAGACATTTATATTATTGGTAGGCATTGAATACTTTATTGGTACTTTTTTTTTGTAGTCTTTTTAAAGGAATAGTAAAATAGTAAAAAAAAAAAAAAAAAAAAAAATCAAAAAACTAGGAATTGATGTAAAAATGCCTTTTTTTTTTTTCCTCCCCTTGTATTTTATTAAATTTAAGATTTCACGAAGAAAAAGTTGTAAAATCAATAATTTCCTTTTAATTTCTTATTTGGGGATTTGAGCTTGATTTTGCTTTAAATAATAAAAAAAATCAATAAAAAAAATCGTATTTTTTTTATTAATTTTTTTATTTTTTTATTCTTCCCCAAACGTATTTCTTTCTGATTTTTTTTAATTTTAAGCGCAATTTAACTAAAAATAATAAGAATCCTTGTACTTTATAATATAGAATAATTAAAGTATTAAAGCCCAGTAACCCATAAAAAATTTAACTTTTGCTTCAAAAAAAAAAAAAAAAAAAAAAAAAAAATAGAGCTATTATACCTGTTTTATTTTTTAGAAGTATGCAAAATTAAGACTATAGCCCTAAATAATTCTTATTTTCAGCATTTTTTTTTTAAGTTTAAGCAAAACCTCACAAAGGTAGGGGGGGGGGGGACAACAACTGAAATACAATGTGACCACAAAAACCACACATTTGAGCATTTTTATATCAATAATTTTTAAATATATATTTTTTTTTTACCTTTTAACTATTCCTTTAAAGACAATTAAAAAAACTGGGAACTACAAAGTGTGGCCAATAAAAATCATGTGATTTCCAATTGACCAATCAAGAGAATGCATTTTTTTAAAACACAATCTAGTAACCCAGCTATCTATTATAATTAATTTTATTTATATATAAATATTAAGTTTTTTTATACATATAATTTTTTCTTCTTAAAAGCACATGTTTGGGGGGGGGGGGGTTACATTGTCAAAACAAAATGATTTTTTCCCTTAATTATTTTACCATTAACGTTTTTTTTTATAATTTTTTTTCTTGCATTTTTTTTACACTTTTTTTTTTTACCAATTTCATATTTTTTTGAGACAAAATAACATATAACACAATATCTTCAATATAACATAACAAACACCGGGCATATTTAAAAACAACAAATTTGGGTTAAAAATTTGAACCCCATTGAAAGAAAAATAAAAGCACCAAAGTTTCACAAAATAAAAACATGAAAAAAAAAAAAAAAAAAAAAAAATCTCATTGCTGAGAAATTGATAATTTGATATTTATTTTTTTTCATAATAAAAATTAACTAAAATTATAAAATATCAATAATTTTATGTAAGCTTAATTAGGAAGTCTTATTATTAACAGTTGGGATTTTTTTTTTTAATTTCAATTTTAGTAATGTATAATTTTGTACAGCAAATACTAAAAAAAAAAAAAAAAAAAAAATTATAATAATAATTATAATAAAAAAAATAAATATTCTTTGCAATTTTTTTTCATTTTTTTTCAACTCGTATTGCATTAAAATAAACTCGGAAAAAAAAAAGTTGATATGACATTTTAAAAGTTTTACAATACGTACAGATTATTTGATGTAAAATTGCACTCAATTCCCTTAACAGAGACATAATAAATACTCCATAGGATTTAAAGAATAAAAATTTACATCACAGTTTCTGTACGATCATATCAATGCTATATAAACTTGTTGATTTTAAGATTAAAGTTAACCCATATTCTTGGTAAACCTAACCCATTATCTGTACTTTGCAATTTGCTCACATAAAACAGTACCAATTTAAGGGTCGTACTAAGATTGCATCTCAAAATCGAAAAAGAAAATTTCAGAACTTTATGATGCCATTTAAAAAAGTTAATAGTAACAGCTACCTATGATACAATTTTCAGAACCTGTGACCATCAGATAAGAGAGAAAATACTTAATGAAATTAACATGGGCTCTTATGGGAGTCAAATTTCAAAAAATCATAATTTTGAAATCTATGCCTTAAAATTGTTACATTTTTGAAGATAGCGTATCCTAATGTATCACTGCAAAATTTCAGATTTTTCTTTCTTTACAATTTTTTAGTCAAATCCCGCAGTACCTGATTTCCCTCCTTAATTGAGAACAGTATACATAATTTATGATATTAAATATGTTCAAATTTTTATAAATAATAATAAATGAACATAGAGAATCTATGTGATATCAACTTTTTTTTTCACAGTGTATGCATATAAAATAGTATTGCTGTACAAATATTAAAATGAAGAAATAAGGGTACAGTAGTTAATGTTTAAATATTGTTGGAAAACATAGACAGGTGCTTCAGAGAAGCCATGTTGGTGGTGAAAAATACATAGGTCAGATATAGGAAGAGACAGAGAAAGGGAGAAAAAAAAACTGAAAAAGTATGTTGTCATTTTTTTTTTTTTTTTTTTTTTTTTTTTTTTTTTTTTTTTTTTAAATATAGAAAAGCAGTAATGTTAAATAACCAAATTTTATGATTTTTAATGTACTGTAATTTATGAGTGAGGAAGAATTAATGCATCACATCATGACATCATTTTTTAAATTTCAAAAATTAATTAAATATACGTAATTAACTCAAAAATTAGAAATTTGAGCATCAATATTTTTTTTTTTAAATCTGGATGGCTCTGAAAATAATCCTTTTTTATTTATTTTTTTCCCCTTTCCCCATTTCATTAAAATTTTGTCCTGTACTGAACAATGTATTTATTACCACAAAGATGGCAACCCAGCAGAATACCTGACAAAGTAATTAACCCAAAGTTCTTTTATACATAACAAAAGAAAAAAAGTTACACACAAATTGGCTTTAAGATCCAGAAAAAAAAAAAAAAAAAAAAAAGTTGTCAATATTTGTTGTTATTTAGTGGTGATATGACACATAAAAAAAAAAGGGGTGTGACACTTGCCAATATTATAGTTCACATAAAAGCTATTAGGAATCCAGCTAACACACACATGGGTGAGGACGTAGAGTGAGGTCAGATAGAAGGTATGTCTTTATTGAGATGTGTCTCAATATCCACACGACATATCGGACATCGTTTGTTACTGGACAGCCATTGGTCTACACATTCAACGTGGAATAAGTGCATGCACGGCAGTCGTCTGGAAATAAGAGACAGAGAGAATAAGGTTAGAAATATAGGCATTGGACTCAGGCTAAATTAAAGTAAAATTTTATTTTATTATTATTTTTTAATTTGTTTATAAAATTTCATTCAATATAATAAATTGCTTACTGGTAAAGAGGTATAGGCAAAAACCACCGCAGTTGGTATTAATTACATTAACACTATACACTCATCCCTTTTAACGTCTATTTTTATCTAGCTCACGCTAGAATATTTGCATCCCAAGTCCCAATTTACTATATAAATTAGAGAATCTTCACCTTTTATTAAGTTTCAATTTAACGTGCTCTAATCTCTACTAACTATTTTCTAAATATTTACTGGTAAAGGTAGAGACAATGGTCAAAATATCCCGTTTTTATTGTGACAGAGATAAGAAACCAACAAAGCTAAAGGTAACGTAAGGCATCGACTGCGCATTTCGTGCGTCTGCTGCAAGATTTAAATCTTTATTTCTGGTATTTTTCAGGTTTTGATGGCGGGAAAATATTATCGTGTGTAATTTTTTTTGAAAAAATGAAATTTTACCGGAAATAGATCTCGTCGATCGGGCAAATTTGGAAAAGACGAACGAAATTCGCAGTCGTTGCCTTACGTTACCTTCAGCTTCGTTGTAAGAAACTAGCTCTCTGATTGGCTAGAGGCAACCCACTAGCCAATCAGAGAGCTAGTTTACTATCACTGTCACAATTAAAAACGCAATATTTTTAATCATTCTCTACCTTAAAGAGCAATATAATAATAAAGAAAGAGATAGAATTACCAGCGCTGTCCTTACTTAGCACAGTAGAAGTTGTATGGAGAGGTTGAAGTCTCACCTGGCACAGTGTTTTGTTATAAAATAAGTTTCATTTCATAACTTACAGCTTTCGTCACGTGTTAATGACAATATCAATCAAAGAAGAGATTTACTTGAGCACATCACTGTACAAGACAAGACACTGCTCAGTGATGTGCTCAAGTAAATCTCTTCTTTGATTGATATTGTCATTAATACATAAGAAAAGCTATCAGTTATGAAATGAACTTTTTATAACAAAACTGTATGCCACGTGAGACTTCGACCTCTCCATACAACTTCTACTGTGGCAAGTAAGGACAGCGCTGGTATTTCTATTGTTTTCTTTTTGATTATTATTGATCCTAACCGCGATGTTTCTTTTTCGTTAAATTAATAATACTAGTAAAGAGTGATACTGATAAGCAATTAAAAGTATCACAGTAAAAGCTTAGGGTCCCCTAGTCATTAAGTTGTAGGTGCTTGCTTACCTGACATCTTCATCTTCCTCAAACTCAGATAGACAGATGGTACATTTCTCAGTATTGTCATCCAAGTCATCATCTGTACTTCTCTTGTGCTGTAACATACAATACATTACTATGTGATTAAACGTTCAATATCTATACATCATGTTTGTATATCAATATCACAGTTAACCCCAGGACAGCGGTTGTTTCTTATCGCAATCTAGGCTCCGCCCCTGGGATAATGTCCATGAAGTTAGCAATGGCCAAACTCTTATCGCTGCGACAAGAAAAGGGATAAGAAGGATCGCTGTCTTGGGCTTTACTGTCAGTTTATTGTAGACAGCTACCACTAATAAAAATTTCAAAATAAATCATGGAAAAAAAAAAAAAAAAAAAAAAAAAAAAAAAAAAAAAAAAGTGTAATCCTATTAAAAAAGCAATAGCTGATTTTCATGTTTTTGGTGTGTTCCTGAACAAAAACAAGGCTTACAAACACACTTACTAATCCTCGTCACACTTTTAATATACTTTTTTTTCCCCCCTGATTTTTCTGATTTTTTTCCCCATAGCCCCATGGTAGCCCCTCAAACTTGCTCTCATCCTGCGAGATATGCAACCTGCTACAGTATTTGCTATAGTAAAGCCATAACTATGACGTCAAAGATACATATCTCGCAGGATGATCCCGAGTTTGCGGGGCTACACACGGGCTTTGGTTAATCATATGTGAGTTTATGAACAGTTCTTCTCATTATCTAACATTGAAGAAGCCATGTTGTAACCCCTGAACTGTCTCTTTATCTGATATCGCTCAATAAAAAGGCCTAAATTAAGATCAAAATGCAGCACTCACCAGCTTATACTTGTGCGGGAAGGTGCACCTCTCTATGGTATCTTGTGATGCACCGTGGTTCATCTGTGCCTGGCGTCGCTGCTCGGCAATCCTCATGTAGTCCTCCAGGCGTGACGTCATGTGACGTGCAATGAAGGGGAACGGCACGAGCTCTGGGTGCACCAAGGTGGGAGGGAACATCAGTTGTTCTGGCTGACGTGATGCAGCGATGGCAGCGGCTGCAGCAGCCGCGGCTGCTGCGGCGTGGGCTGCGTGAGCACCTGCTTGGTTCATGTGGGCGTTGGGAGGTGCTGTGTTTTGAGTCACCTGAATAAACAGAAACATGGTAATGTTAGTTACATGGTTGAAATAATTAAGGTTAAGAAAATGAGGTACAGAGTACTGGTGATTTGACTAAAGAGCATTCCAGCCAGGGTTTCAAACAAACCGTTTTTTTTTTTTTTTTTTTTTTTTTTTTTTTTTTTTTTTTAAGCCCGCGGGTAGTGTTTTTTTCTTTCTTTCTTTTTGTCTTTTTTCAAAAACTTTTTTGTGGGTTTTATTGGGTTAAAAAAAATTGACCCACTAGTTTAAAAAAAAATGTAAAAGCATTTTTTTAAGTGTTGTTAAAAAAGCAATTATATTTTTACTTTCAAATATTTTTCCCATTTACCGGTATATATTGTATAAAATTAAAAATAAACAAGAACTTTTTATACTGGGACATCATTTGTTTCACTAAAAAAAAAAAAAAAAAAGATTTTTTTTTCTTAAAGTGGTCAAAATTCTGAAAACCTGGTTCCAGCTGAAAACTTCTGAAGTGCACACTTGACCGTGTTGATATTAAAATGCCGAGTACTTACACTTACAGTGATAGGAGGTGGTGGAGGTGGAGGAGGAGCGATGCTGATGTGCAGATGATGCATACGCTGTGCCGCAGGATGATAGTGGTACAGATGGTGATGCACGTGTTGATGTGTAGCGTCAAGGTGATCTGCTCTGCCTCCTGCTACCATTATGTCACCATGGGGGTCTGCACTGCCACCAACCTGAAACAAATATCAAGTTAATTACTCAGTATTTGAATTTAAATTTTTGAATTTTTAAAGTATTCAATTTTTAGTACTTCTTTTGTTATTACAGTAAACTTTTGATTTTGTGAAGTCTCAAGGGACCCCAAAAAACATGACTTCACAATATCGAATTTCACTCAATCGATTTTTTTTTAAATGCTGTTTTTGGGGCAATAACATATTATATGTATATTTAACTAGTCCCAGGTAAATCTGATGCTTTTTTACAGTTTAAAATGGTGTATTATGATGTTTTTAATGACAATTAATTTTAAAGCTGTTGCTTCTATTTTTTCTCTATTTGCAATAATATTTGACAAAGTGGTTGGAAGCATTCCAAATTCTAAAGCAATATCTTTTTTTTTTTTACTTTTCATTTTTTTGTCCACTTTTAATTTTTGTCTCCAAAGTTATTTTATTTCTTGTTTTCTTGGTGATTTTACTACTCATTTAGCATGGAACATGTAAAAGTGAGTTTCAGATTCTCTATTTAAATTTTTTTTGGCCTTAATACAATTTGAAGTTTTCTTTCTTTCCTGTAATTCACTTTTTTTTTTATCTACAAGACCCTGAAAAACATTTGCAAGATTGAAGCCAAATTATAGATTTTTTTTTTTTTTGACATTATACATTTTATTTAAGCGCCCTTAATAAGGGTATGGATATTTAAAAATTTGTACTGTTTTGATGTACTCTTTGGCCCGATAGGGTGCCTTTATCCCCCAATTTAGACTCACTATTTATTATAAAATCATACAGTCTCAAACATATGTTTGTATTGATTGTGTTTCATAGATACTATACATAACTATTTACTTAACACAGGCTTTTTAATCATGAATTGTCTACCATATTTTGTTGGTTAAAAAAAAAAAAAAAAAAAAAATAGGCCTATATAAAAAAAAATGAAAAAATTAGGAAAAAAAAAAAAAAAAAAGAAAAAGAAAAAAGGTCAAATTGATCCCATAACGTCAAAATAGATAAATAAATGACATTCTTACCTGCAGAGGTACGTGATGTAAGTGTGCCTGTGGTTGAGCAGCATTACTTTGCGGAGGTTGATTAGGAGGTGGAGGAGAAGAAGGTAAGTAACGACACATGATAACTTGTGGATTAGGAGGTAAATCTGTACCTTCTAGACGTGTGATACCTAAACTATTAGGAGTACTAGTAGGTACTTGTGGTACACTAGGGTTGGACAATACTTCAGGTCTACTGTATACAGTGGGTTGTTGTGGGGTAGGTAAGGGTGGTGGGAGGGGACTGTTACGCATCACGTATACGCCTCCTGGTACCCTGAGAACATACACACAGAGACACAAAAATTAGCAACGACAAATGTTGACATTTTTACTATTCTTCCAAATTATATGAAATGAGCACAAACATTTTTTAAAGCATTTTCTGACCACCAAAATTGTTTAAGTAAATAATAAATTAACCCATACTAAATTAAAATTTCTTACGAGTACCACTATTGCTCAAAGGAATGGCATTACTGCACCTACTGTTTGACAGTACAATGTGATGTATCCTTACCTGTGCATATGATGTCCCATGGGATCCATACGACGCCTCTGTATCTCCTGGAGACGTTGCTGTGCGTGCCACAGTCGCTCATGTACTGGATTGATACGATGAGAGTAATGTAGCTGATGTGGAGCACCAGGGGGGTGGTGGTGGTGGTGACCTGCAATGTATCATTTAACATCAAGCTTTGTCCCAGAAAAACAAGACTGTATCTTAAAAAAACAAAAGTAAAAAAAAATTCTTAAGCAAAACTTAACCTTTTCTGTCCAATAATTCAAAAATTTCGAATTTAATACCGCCAATAGCTAAAACACTAATGCTGTTCGTAAACCCTGTTCTCTTGCACCAAAAAATGTGCATTCCATTTGATTAACCATAGCTGATCGTCATTTTAGGAGCAAAGAACAGGGTTTATGATCAGTATTATTAATACATTTTACAATCCCTATTTTCTGCTACTAAAATGTAAAACACTATTAACTTACCTAAAAAAAAAAAAAAAAAAAAAAAAAAAAAAAAAAAAAAAAAAACCAACTTGTAGCTAAAGAATTTATTATGTTAAGGCACTTTTTGTTTTCCCTATTATATTCTTTAATAGTATGTACATTCAAACATAACTAATATTCATTCGCTAACCTAATTATTTTGATAAAATGAATAGTATAGGCCAAGTGATATATGAATAGTCACGGGTTCTGAAAAATTTTATCATAGGTAGCTGTTACTGTTAACTTTCAAATGTCATCATAAAGTTTCAAAGTTTTCTTTTTAAATTATGAGATACAAGCCATCTACATACAACCCTTAATGGTGTTAGAATGCTAGGCAACTTGATGCAAATGACTCACCAGGATTACTCTGTGACGGTGGCTGTCCATGATGATTAAAAGTAGGAGCCCCTGAAGCTTGGTGAGCTTGAGGTGGCTGTGGTCCAAACCTGACGGTACCATTAGAGGTTACTTCAAAACTAGGGGTTGATGGATAAGGAGCCATGTTAGAGGTCATGTTGAGAGGTGGGGTTACTGGGGAGTACACAGGTGGGGGTGGCGTGGGGAACTGTTGACTTCTTGCTGGAGGAGGCTCGTAGTAGGGGTTTATGGCAGGACATCTGGAACATTGCGGTCAAAATTAAGGTTTAGTCGTTAAGTTTTGGATTGAAATAGTTTTATGTATGGGGGGAGGGGGGGGGGGAGGGGAGCTACTGTCTATTGCCTATCTGCGCATAAAGAAAATTTTAGTCACCTGGAAGAAAATAAAAAATTGCAGGCGGCAAATTGCAATTTTTGCCCGATACTTAAAGACAATTGGGGCTGTCAAAATTGTCAATCTGGCAGCAGTTTTCCCTTTCCTTGTTCACCCTACCTTTAGGCTTGGACAATTCAAACTTAAAAAATTGCATTGACAAAAAAAAAAAAAAAATAGGCCTAATAATAATAGGTAATAATAAAAAAAAAAAAAAAAAAAAAAAGTAACTGAGAAAGTTTTTCAGTACTTAAAGTAGTTTGAACGAGGTTGACAACAGCTGATTTTTAAATTATTTGAAATTTGGCGCTCAGTTAATTGAAATTTGATCATTAAAAACTTTGCCGTAATTGGTATCGAACCTCTGACCCTCGTGGTGCAATGAGCAGCGCTCTACCAACTGTGCTACTCTGGCTCATGATAAATAATCCGGCTGCTCATATATATATTGCTCTTTGTAACTATTTTCTAATCAAACACTGTTCTTTGCTTCTCAGTACATTTATTAATTAACTATAATGAAGTTAATACATATTAAGTACATTTGCAAGAGTTTTATTAACATTTATTAGCTAAATTAACGTATATATCTCGTTCCTCCCGCGATCGTCAAGATTCGGCCACTGCAGCGCCAAGCGTCACTGATAGCGGTAGAATTCAGAACTAATTAAAAGTACTGGTCAACCAAAAATTCTCATTTTCATCTCTTTTAGTCACAAAGTTCTAATTGCGTTTCGAACCAAATTTAGTTTAAAGCTTTTAAAAGTTTTTTTGTTTATCAAAGAGCTTATTTATCTGTTTTTGAGTCCATATAAATACATCTTTCGCTGAAATATGAATGATCTCCTGAGGAGGGAGCATAGATTTTTCAGCCATTAACCAATGCTGAATGAGGAAACTGCTCGACTTTGCGGCTAAATTTTTATGTGCGTTTCGAACTAAATTTTTTTGTATTGCATCAATAGGAGCGTAAAGAAATAAGGAATCTATAGGTACCACAAAAACAGCGTTTAAATAATATCAAAACTCGTTCAAACTACTTTAAGAGTGCATCTCATTTGCTTCAAGAGGATGTGGTCACTTACTCCCTCTCCCGAGAGCATGGATATATAAACAGGATTGGAAGCTCTTGTTGAAAAAACAATCCCTTAATGATGTAATTCAAATTTTCGCCTCAACAATGCCAGAATACAAAATTACGTATAAAAGTGGCACTGCGATCTGTGTGTGAATTTTAAAATTCACACACAGATCGCAGCGCCACTTACATTTTACATGTTGATTGTTGCGGTGAAAATTTGAACTACATCAACAAGGGTTCTTTTTTTAGTATAGGGCAATAACACAAGAGCTCACGGACTTGCCCCAGAGGTTTGATTGATTGATTGACTGTAGTATTTTCCCTGCAACGTACCTGGAATGCGCTGACGTAGGTGCAGAAATATGTGGATGGTGATGATGCAACATACCACCACACGCACGTGCCCCACTCTCCTCTCTGTTACTCCAAGTGCCATGTGGATAGTACTCATTGTTGGGCAGAGGTGGCAGTATGGTATGTACTGGAGCATTGGTAGGCACTACAGATGGAGAACTTCTCTCGTTAGGCAGACACTGACACCCTGGGCTGTTACTGCTTGGTGGCTGAGGAGGCTGCAAGTAACAACAACTTTAACTTACTCTCTGTTTATTTGAGGGAATATGGGATTAATTGATAATTAGGGAGCAGAAAAATAGTCTCTTTTTACATCAAAATAGTACCCACAAATTAAAAATAGTCTCCAAAATTGTTAAAAGGCAGGAAATAGTCTTGAAAATCTATATACACTCTGGCAAAAACAAGGTCGTTCCCGTCAAAAGCTGTATCCGTGGTGCTAAACCAATCAGAAAGCTTGTTATAAACCTACTAGCCAATCACAGTTGACTTTACATTGTTAATTACACTGTATCCGCTCGAACTAGTTTTGGGAGAAGTGTAGTTCAATAATGAATTTTTAAGTATTTGTTATTACGGTTATTAGTAGCTGTAAATAGGTCTTCTGAAGGGTTTTCTAAACAGTGCCTAAAAAAAAAAAAAAAAAAAAAAAAAAAAAAAAAAAATCAATAATTTAAATATTGGTCACTCTTCTATAGCTCTTTCATTTATTGGTAGAGATCGTTAAATAATATAAATATCCTAAGAAAATAAGAAAAAAAAAGAGGAGTTGTTCCTTTATAAGTCAATGGTAAGGCTCTTGATGGTTTTTATGCTTTTCTTTCAATGCATATTGTTATTGTCAGGGGTGTATTCAGGGGGGGGGGTGTTTTTAGGGTTCAGACCCCCCTCTCAATATCAGGTCTGAAAAAGCATGGGAAAATGGGGTGGTGCCCCCTCTTTGCCTCTGCTCACTTTAGGCTGGACTACTCCCGTTACAAAATCCTGTATGTCGATCATCACGGATAGTAAACAGCCACCAGGGTTTTCAACTTTACAATTTAAAATTGAAACTTTAAAACTTGACACATTTATTGTTCGATATGTGCACATTACAAGGGTGTTGGTCTTATTTTTTATTTTTATTATTTTTTTTTTTTTCAAATTTGTACTGTGGTGATATTACGATGTAAATTTGGACAATACAAAAATGCTGGTGGCCATGATAGTGAAAGTCGATATGCCCCTGGTAATATCCTGTAATTCCTACTATACTTTACTTGCCACAAAGTTGGTGACGAGAAGATGATACTTACAGGCAGATTTCTATTGGCAAAGCGTCCTCTAAAAAAGCTCTGTACCAAAGGTGGTATGGTATGGTAAGGTATACTATTGATATTTGCCATAGTATACTGAGGTGGTGGTCGATAATTGTAAGGATCATTGGGATGTGGGGCTGCTGCTGCTGCTGCCATCATAGGAGTTTGTGCTGAGGGGCTGTTGCAGTCTTGAGGTGGAAATTGGCTGTAAAATAACATTATTATCAGCTTTTTTTTTTTAATTATTATAATTTTTAAATTAATTAATTTATTATTAATATTAATTTTTTCTTTGTCATATCAAAAGCTTTGAGGGATGGTAAAAATAATAAATTGTAACTAAATTGACTTCAAATTCAGGAAAACAAAAGCTTGGAGGTTCAGTAAACTACAGTAAAAATTTCAACTCCGAGAAATAATTTTAACTCAAGTTATAGCTTCATTCCCCCATAAGAAAGCATGCTAAATGTAGACAGGAACACAAAGTCATCTACTAGCACTTTGTTAGTGTTGAGCTGTCAGTTTGTTTATTTTTTCACTAAACCTACTTTTGCAAACGTCTGCTATTGCAAGTGGTCCATTAATTAAAATAGATGTAATATACTTACGGTGACCTTTGACCTTCAGGTATAGTAAGAGGAGCTAGTGTTGGAGCCACAGTAGTAGTAGGTTGTACTACAGGCAGTGGTGGAGAAGGATTTCTATTTTGTACAAGAGCAGCTATGACCGCTGGTGGCGTAGGAGTTCTGATCTGCATGGGTGCACGTATCACTGAACTTCTACGTGGCAACTGTTGTGGTTGTGGTTGTTGTCGTGCACAGCTGGGGAGTGCTGTAGAATTACTGCTGGTCGAGGGTTGAGGCGTCACTGGGATAACATCATCGCTGTCATCTGATTCTTGAGTTAGATCTACGACAACTGGGCGTAACTGTGGTCTCCTCTGCAAATATATGTGACAATTACGTTAGTGGATTTGATCACTCTCTTTAGCTTCTATGTTATTGCCCTATCTTAAAGCCCTTGTCAACTTACTTTTTTATCATTTAGAACACTAGATTGATAATTACCATACCAATGTCCCTTACATGTCTTCCGACTCTCGGCTGATTTTTTAAACACACTGTTTTAAATTTCTCTCTCTAGGGAACACTGCGATACATTTGGTGGCTATCTAAAATATTATAAGGCTGGCGTCAGAAACAATATCGATTGTGTTGCGAACAATATGTGTAACTCGTATTTTGTCAGGCGGATCAAAATGTGTAAGTCATTTTTTGTCAAGCTAAGCAATATGCGTATCTCGTTTTTTGTCACTCGAAGCAATATGTGCAAGTCGAGCGCCATCTCCATTACGTTCGGGAACGACTTACACATTTTGCTCAGCTTGACAATAAACGAGATACACATATTGTTCGCAACACAATCTATATAATGTATGACGTAAACAGAGATAACTACTCGGAATTCTTGCGCTCAGGTGACAACAAGACGTCAAACCTCGTGAAGCAGTATTAGTAATAGTAGTTTTAGCTGCCAATCACAGCGCTAGAGTGTAAAAGCTTGAATCATGCTTGTCTACAAATTTATACAGGAAGTCAACATGTAAGGGACATTGTGAAGGCTAGAAAACACGAGCTTTCTTGCCTATTATTATTACTGCCTATAGGTAAAACAGCAGAACTATTGTAGCATGTACCTTATTTCTTGCCCCGACGACGTTGACCACCTCAATGCCAGAATCGTCGTCACTTGAGTCACTGCTAGTTGACGACAACCAGTCTAACTGCAAGTCTGGGGCAGTTGGAGCGTCTTCAGTTAGGCGTGCTATCCTAGGATTTTCACCGTCGCCAGAACTTTCAGCCTGAAATCAAACATAACACACATGTAAATTAGAGCTATTGTTAATAGTTTTAAGAAGGTGAAGGACTTAGGCAAACACAGTATAATTTTATTTAGAGACATTAATTAGAACTTTTGAGTAAAATATTACTTGTTGTAGCGATTTGATCTCTACCCACAATCTAGTATTGTTTGGGTATAATATATGCAGGGATTAAAGTAGAAAAACTCTTTTACCGGAGCTATCAATGCTAAAAAAATCAACATAGCTCCGGAGCTCCCATAAGCGCAATGTTAAATTTTTAAATTTTTACCGGAGCTCAGCTCCGGATAGCCCCGACTTACTTTTAGCCCTGAATATATGCTAAACCAAGATCGTACCCAAATTCGTGAATTGTGGGTTTCACTAAAATATGATACTATCCTTCTATGATAAATGATAAGGATCTCGTATTTTCACTTACAAAAAAATCCATTTAAAAGAAAATGACGCGCCAGTTATGGTATCCATTTTGTGGGCCATGGGCCATGGGTATTGGGCATCCATGGGATATTAAAGTATTGAATAAATAAATGTCATTATTACACTTATATAAAACGTATTATATTGAAATCATCCTTATACCCCCCCCCCCTCCCTATGTCCTTAATTGATTCGACTTCATTTGCAATTTATTGGTTCATTCAATCATTCATTTCCTTTTTTTTAGGGTTAGTCAACGATGGCTTATTTTTAATAGTGATTATCGTGTCTTAAACTTCCCGAAAACGTGATTTTATGCTGGATACTTTTGACGTAACATTTACGTTATATTTTTACAGCTACAGATAGATAATCATAATATCTAGCTAGCTAGCGTGAGAGGAACATTAGCTGTGACGTAGGTCCAGGGTCGCTGTAACAACTTTTGCTCTTAGCGCGTTAATTATTAATATTTAGAGATCGCGTTTTTGGGAGGTTTAAAAACACAACTTGATTTGATTACTATTTTTAAAAAAGCCATCGTCAAAGGGCGAGGTTTATAGGCCTTAAGACACGTCTCACCCTCTCTTACACCAAACCCCAACCACACATACAATATTATAAAAATATATCCACAATTATATGATTTAAAACAAATCACACACAATTAAGTATAGACGATTGTTTAGAATAAATTTGTTATATATATATATATATATATATTGTACAAAGTTTTTTAAGATGTAAAGAGCTAACTGTTTACCACTGAAGAAATAACGTTTATACCAACACGATTCAAACCGATTTTCAATTCAGTTACCAGTTTGTACTGAAGAGTTACATCTATGTAACTGAATAATTACTCAAATTTATGTTTTTCGTGTATATAACTACACATAATAAAGAAAAATCACTTTAGAAATACTGTACTGTAGAACCTAATTAGTTTGCGGTACTTTCACAAGTACTTCTTTCCTCCTCAAACAACGGATATATGACTGTTTTATTTGTGCAAGACCATAATTTTTTGTAATGCAGTAAATATGAGTATGCTGTCTATTTTTAATATAGTGTATGTGTAGGCGTTTTGTTGCTAGTTGAGGGAGCTAGGGTATAGTGCATACTTTTAAGTAATAATTTTTTGAGGTCATGTATGTATGTAATGTAAACACGCGCCGTGATTGCGATATATTTTTACAATTCTTAAAAAAAAAAAAAAAAAAAAAAAAAAAATCGGTATTAGTCACGTCCGTTGTTTAAAATAATACTGTTCGTAAAATGATACTTGAGCTCGTTCTATAAACTACACACAAACTCGTTCTGTAAAGTAAAGTGAATCTCAATGACAGTGATTGGCTGACCAACCAAATAAGACACATTCATTGGTTGATCTCGTTTTTTAAGTCAACAAAATTGAGTCGCATGAAGAGCATGAAACTTTTTTTTGGGAAGTTTCTTTCATTCTTATCAAGTTCAAAGTTCTAAAAGAAGAAATAACAATGATCGACCATAAGTATAAACGTAGTAAACATGTAACGACGTCATAACCAGCTGTTTTTAACAAAGGAACATTTTCGAAGCTGGCTCAATATTTGTGTGTAGCTTACAGAACGAGCTACAATTTTTGAGCCAGCTTCGAAATTGTTCCTTTGTTAAAAACATCTGATTATGACGTCGTTACATGTTTACTACGTTTATACTTATGGTCGATCATTGTTATTTCTTCGTTTAGAATTTACACTTGATAAGAATGAACGAAAATTCATTAAAAAAAAAAAGTTCAATTCTCAACATGCGACTCACTTTTATCGGCTCAAAAAACAATATCAACCAATGAATGTGTCTTATTTTGTTGTTCAGCCAATCACTGTATATGAGATTCACTATACTTTACAAAACAAGCTTAAAATGACATTCAACTATTGTTATTTAAATGAAATGCAAATTTGTTATGCAAGAAAAACAGGGTTTACGAATACGAAAAATACTATTAGGATACGAAGAGCAAAAAAATTAAAAGGAAATTCATACAGAGAATCTATATACTTTCCAGTTTTGCGACAAAACTACACTTTCCGAGCAGCTCTGTAACTCGACTAGCAGCCATAAACTTAACATTTCAGATGCTCGTCGGCGGAAAGTGTAGATAGTCGTTTTGTCGCAAAAACTGGAAAGCGTAGATGCCCTCTTTTGAGGCGGAGGCATCGATATACTGTCTATATAATCAATCATTTGTGTGTTGAGATTGAGAGCATTATACATTTATTTTTTAAGTTTAGTGTACTCTACGCCATTAGCGGAAAATTTGATTGAAGGGACGATAAGGGTTTTGTATTTAGATAGCTTGTATCTCAAAAAATAATAACAATACTAAAAAAATTTTAGTAAAAAATGAGAAAAAAAAAAAAAAAAAAAAAAAAAAAAAACACGAACTTTTTTGTTGACGTTTGAAAGTTTATAATAGCTATACCTATATTCAACTCAAAAAACCTGGGTTACCTGCCTTTCGACCTTTTACGGTATCGCCCAGCCGCCCCCCTTCTCCTCAAATGTGACAATGGGCGATACTTTAAGCATGCCCAATTTAAATCGACCGAGGTTTTTTGAGTTGAATATATATAACGATAATATTTTCAGAACCCGTGACCATCAGATAAAAGAAAGAAAATATAATTATTAATATTGAAGTTCTATTATTAAATTCAAGGAAATCCGAGAACACAAAGAAAAAATAACAAAAAATAATTATTGTAATCAAAACATTAATTAATATTATAAAAATAAAGAAAAGGGAAATACATAACCACGACATGGTATCAAAGTTTATATTATAATGGAACAAACCGGTATAACACGCTAACCATAGGTCTTCTAATTTTCTATTTTAGTTTTGCAAGTTCATGTTTCTAGTAATTTTTCTTCCCCTTATTCTTCGTGGAAAAAAAAAAAAAAAAAAAAAAAACTGCACTGAGGCCATACAAATTTAAATGGGGGATACAAGATACACTTTTACGTGTTATAAGCCAATAAAATTAAAATTTAAGTTGATAAGACTATTTTATCACTACAAGTGTTCCTAATTACGAGTTCTATCGCCAAAAGAAGTAAAAATTTAAAGTTGTTTATTTTATTTCTTTGTTCTACAATCAGAATACAAAACATTGCATAGCTGTTATTTAATGTTAACATCTACAAAAACGTAGATATAAGCCTTTTCAATCATGCTTTTCAGTCCCAGAATTTTTTAAAAAATTATTTCAGTGTCGTAGATTTTAACCACGTTTTTGTGCGGCTCTTAGAATTACAAAAATTTGCATTTTCTTTTATTTCTTAAAAAAAAAAAAAAAAAAAAAAAAAAAAAAAAAAAAAAAAAAAAAAAACTAAATTTTGCGTACCCTCTCAAAACAGCTTTAAAAACGCGTAAATTCGAGGGCATTTAATAAATAAAAAAAATAAAAAAATCTGATTACTGCTATATACGGCACTAGTAGGGTTTTGAGTTAAACTAATTATATTTATAGGGTGTATGCATTCATGTTAAAGTCGAAGCCATGTTGGATCACGGGCAGCATATAGAAAAATAAATTATTTGCCGCAGTTTAAAAACCCTAAGCAATATTTTTGAGAGCATTGGTGCTGTAAATATGTTGAATTAGTATCTCAAGTATGTGAAAAAAATAACAATAACAAAAAATTAACAGATTTCCTAAAGAAAATTGCCTAAAACAAAGTTTGTCCTAAGCTCAGTAATGTTATTCACTACTCCAGTATGGCCTCCAAGCGCATTAAATATGACGTCATGCGGATACACCCTTATGTTAAGTCCCATCAAGTGTTTTGTGGTGTAAATGCTTATATTTTATTCTGGTCTATTCCTTTAAACGTTTAGTTATGCCAAACACGAAAACATAATCAAATATTTATGTCTTTTTTATTCCACATTTGAAGATAATATGAGAATGTAAAAAAAAAATAATAATAATAAACAAATAAAATGTAACATAAAAAATAAAAAATAAAAAAAAATACAATTTTTTTATACTACCAACTTTTAAATTAAAAAAATATATAAATATGACAATTTGCAAAAAAAATAAAAAATAAATAAAATAATTTCTTACTGAATATTATTGTGAAAATACGTGTTTTAGTTAAAATACGGTTTTCCCTAATTGCACAGCCCTAAGTGTGCCTTAATCAGATAAAACCACAGAAAAGTCGGATATCCTTTCAATAATTAAGAACCAATTATTATATATTTAATTTAGTCATTCTCATTATAGTCGGTGTGTAACGATGACTTGGGTTAAGCAATGGAAGTACTTAAGTATGGTATTGATACCTGTTATGTTAGTGCTAATGTTACTACCTTTTCTACTGCCAGCTAAGTCGAATCATTTGGAAGAAACTGAGCAAGTAAGTTGTATTGATTTATTGGCCTTTTTTGTTTTACTTGCAAAAGTTGCGTCTTGTGAAAAAAAAAAAAAAAAAAAAAAAAAAAAAAAAAAACTTAAAACCCAACAATACTAACAAAGTGCTAGCAGACGACTTCGCGAAGTTCATAACTTGATACTTTTTTATTACTCTTATTGGGAATTAATACAGCTTTATAAAGGCATAGAATTTTTTTTTTCTTTTTTATCATTTATAATAATAATAAAATAATAATTGAGGTTATTATCGGTTTAAAAAATTCTTAAAATTTGTCTATAGCTTAAAACACGTAAAAGTATGTTGTCTAGTTTATAATTTAAATTTTTCCGAAATCAGTGGAGTAGTTTTCTCAAAAATTGGAAAAAATCATGTTTTTTCTGCATAAGCGTAATGTTAAATTAGGGAACCCTTAGCTTTACACGCGTCTCCCCACACAATAAACCACTAAGCTCCATTAAAATAACTTTATATCCATAAATTAGACATGAACACGTTGATTTTGTATTTATTTTCATTGTGACGGTTTATCACTAATCTGACGTCACGATATTATGAGCTTATAACTTTATTCTGATTGGCTAATATACAAGTTCCATATAATAAAGAGGTTGAGCGCAGCACAAAACTCGCGCAGTTGATTTTATTTTGTGATGGATGTACTTGATTCTAAGCCAATACGATGCCGTTCACCAGCGTTCACCAGTTACGTCACTGATAAGGTGAATAAAAATACACCCGGTGATATGACGTCTTTGGTGAATTCCTTTAAGCTGCGCGACCTTGGCCAAAACTTTTCCCGGAGCATCTAACCTCTTATATATGGACCTTGGCTAATAAGGCAAGGGGAACGTTAAGAAAACTAAGCTGACATTTTTAAAATTTAAATCCTGTAAACTTGATAAGGTAATTTTAATTTTCAGAAATGGCGAGCGAGGAGAAATGAATGCAAAGAAAATGGTAAGACAGAAATTAAAACAGACATATTTAGTAAGCGTCAAGCAAGCTCTACAGTATTTAAAATAAATGCCCTGTTTACATATGCTTATCCTCGATATCTGGGTATACCATTGTTACAATTATCATTAAGTCATTATGCAAAACTGTAGACCTGTAGAGTGCATTGTATCTATGTATGTACAGCTCTGGCCAAAAGTTGGTGGCGGCTGCGTTTTCTCATAAAGATAACATTGTGTGGTTGCAGGTTGCCTATGCAAATCGTTCGGGAACTTTTGGCCAGAGCTGTATAGTACACCTTGCACGGAAATAATAAATTACGTAACTTTATGCTGCATTTATGTCATTATAGCACAAATTATGCTAAATTGGAACACAAATAATTATGCTGTAAAACATAATATTTATGCTATGTAACATAACTATTATGAAGTATAGCATAAATTATGCTCTGTAGAACAAATTATGCTCAAAATGAGTCAGCACAATTATTAAGTTGTTATTTTTGTACATGTGGTGTTTAATAAAGTAATTAATTAATTGTTACAATGAACTTAAATGTTAAAAAAAAAAAAGATTGTCCTATGTTGAGCATTATATATGTTAAACAATAATAAAAAAAAATTAGCTGCAAATAGCCTTAAAAAAAAAAAATCTGCGTCGATCCGATAATTTTTTTAAGGGGTACTACAGATTTTATAGTAGAGCACCCTTGATATGTCTCAGCAAATTTTGTTAAATAAATGAAAATTACTTTTTATATAATTAATTCACATTTTATTTGTTTTTGCAGCATTTAAATCCAATATTAATCTGACAGAAATTCAACACAATCTCTACTTCATTGGAAACCAGGTTTGTAGTTTATCTTGTACAAGAAGAGGGGGGGGGGGGGGGGGGGGGGGGGGTGAAATTCCTAATAAATAATAATGCATTCACTTACTAGAAAAAAATATGCTTTTTGTTTTGTTTGTTACTGGGACCTAATTTTCAAAGCAGGGATATTGTGAAAACATGCTTTTTATTTATACTTGAGACCATAGTCGCTAAAATGAAAATCTTTGGTTTCAGAGCAAGAGTTGGTATGATGCTACAAAAGCATGTAAAAATCTTAACTTGGATTTAATAAGTACAGAAAATTGGTTTGAAAGAGATGCCTTCAATTCACAGCTTCAAGGTAAATAATAATAATACTGTATTGGTTTTATTATTATTATGTTTGTTCATTTCTATTACTTCATATATTTAGGATATGAAGCTTGTCCTGACATTTCGTAGCTAGTTCAAAGTCAGTGAATGGTTGAGAGAAACCAAGCACATAATAATAACAAAAAAAAATATATCCATTTTTAGAATTAAATTTATGTATGGTAGTAGTACTAGTTATTGACAGGCTGCAGTTATCAGCAGTTTTATTATTATTTTTTAAATGCCTTCAACTAATTTTAGGACTTTGAAATTTTAGCACAAAAGAGATTCTAAAGCAATTTCTGTGTAAAAATTTCATACAAGCCTGGGTTAGAATATTTTCTCTATATCGCGTCCCCGTAAGTCTATATCTCCGTTGCAAAAGCGAGCATCTACACATGCCAGTTTTGCAACAAAACGACTATCTACATTTTCTGCCGTCTAGCATCTGCAATGTTAAGATTATGGCCACTAGTCGAGTTGCAGCGCTGCTCGGAAAGTGCAGATAGTCGTTTTGTTGGAAATCTGGAAAGTGTAGATGCTCACTTTTGACGCAGAAACATCGAAGTGTAAGCTTATACTATCTCCCCATTCCCTAATTTTTCCTATATATTTTTTTTTTAAATATATATATCAATCTTTTAATTATCCATTATCGCATAGATGATTTTTTCCTAATATTTAGAATCTTAATTTTGTTTCTATTTACAGAAGGCACATCATGGAGCAGTGGAGCTAAAACGACCACAGACAAATGGCAATGGGTGACGCAGCAAGGCATACCTGAACCTCTGATATATAACACTGGAGCAGATAGAGACTGCCTACTTCTCCAGTATCACAATGCTTCACTGAGATTACAAGCCAATGTGTGTAGTACACAACATCATTATATTTGTGAATGTAATCTTGTGTTACATAACAACTAATAACATTTTATTAGTGATAAATGTGCAAGTTTGTTATGTGGTGGCCTATGTACTAGGTACCACTTACTTCAGTGTCCATCTCGGACCCTATCATTAAGTCAATATGCAAAAAATGTAGACTTGTAGAGTGAAATGTAAATATATAATATGTATAAGTACACCATTGGTGTTTAATAAATAAAATAATAAATAATTTTATTTTTGTCAATAATTTTGTAACGCTTGAATTTTTTTTACTAAATTTTTATTAAATATCATGAAATAGCTGTTTGAATTTCCTTTAATATATTCCATGTTTTTAGTAATCAGGAACATAAAATAGTGTAAAATTAATAGACCACCCTAAGCAATTAGGTTCTAAGATTTAAAAAAGGGTGTGCTTTTAGTCAACTGGAAGAAAATCATAGGCTGCAAATTGCAATGTTGCTTGATGATTAAGAAAATTAGGCCAACTTAGCCAATCACCCCTCACATGCCACTTCTTTCCACCAATTTGCGTGTTAGGGTGACTTTGAATTTTTATTGTTGTTTAATTTTTTTACTACCCTTACAGTTCTTGGAATTAAACCGCGTAAAATAAGAAGTGAAGAACTCACTGCTACCACTTGTTTCCTCACTGCTGCCTATAGCAGGAGTATAGCGATACTCTATCCTTATTATATTAAGCAGACCATATTCCCTAGAGGTAAAATCGGGACACCCTAACCCAAGCAACTTGGGACAGGGGGAGGGTGCCCTGCCGGATGTGAAAATTTTTCACAAAGGGGGCGTGGTCCCTTATTTTTAAGCGTATTTTGAACGTTTTTCGAATGGATAAATGAAAAAATTCCTAAAAATAAACATTGTAAACGTAACTTTTCTGTTCATTAGAAACAAAAAATTATAGCTATGTTTAACTTTTTTTTTAAAGAGTACATCATAAAAAAAATAATAGATTTATATTTTTTAATATTTTGAGCTCCTTTTTTTTTTTTTTTTTTTTCTTCAAGCAAAATCATAAAATTTGCTCTTTAATAAAATAATCACAATGTTTTTGTGATAAAAACCATAAATCACGTGTACTTTTTAATATAGCCTACACATATATATATTTTTTAATTAAATTTTTATTATTCTCTTTTATTGTATGTTTTCCCTTTGTGAGAAATCGGGACATTTCAATTTTTAGCCAGGACGAGATGTCAAAATCGGGACTGTCCTGGGAAAATCGGGACGTCTGGTCTGGTCAGCCTATATTATATAGATCAGTGTTCTTACCTGATTGCGTGTGGTACGTTGCTCTGGTTGATCTGACGTGGTCTGTGACGTCTCCTGCTTGACACCACGACTCTCTGCCTCTCTCTTACGTCGCTCCTCTTTGCTTCGAGACATTAGCAACCACCTGGAGGGAAATATTAATGATTTAGTGCTGGGTAAATAGGTAATGGTTAGAAAAATTATACAGCATTACAATTTATATAATATTATTAGCTACAGAACATTGCTAAAACTTTTAATTACGGTATCTTAAACCATATCTAGTAACCCTCATTTAAATATTTCCTGCCTTGGTGGAGTATTTCAAGTATTTGTCTTAAAATTAGTTAAAAATATGGTCTAGAAATGCTTAAAGGTACCATCCAGACCAAACAACAAGCCATTTTAATTTATTTAACACAAAATAGAATATCTAAAAGCATTACGATGCCTCCGCAGAAAACCGACCTATCTATAGTCTCCGCGCGCCTCAAATTTGGAACATCTGCGCTCTCCGCCTCTCCCAAAATTGAAGCATCTGTAATGTAGCGCAGGTAACAGATGCTTCAAGTTGGGAGAGGCGGAGAGCGCACATGTTCCAAATTTGAGGCGCACGGAGACTATAGATGGATCAGTTTTCCGCGGAGCCATCGATAATCATTTGTACAAATCACACAGAAAAGCACAAAAAAAAAAAAAAAAAAAAAAAAAAAGTGAAAAGTAAAAAGAAGGCAAAAACTAACAACTTCGGAACAATCCTGAAGGCAGGACTGTCAGCATACAATAGAAAAGTTGTGAGGGTTGCACAAGTCAAAAGTTTCTTTATAAATTTAAGGTGTCACAAATGGATTATTAGACAAAATAATTGCAGTTTTTAAAATCCCATTTTGAGTTAAAAGGTAATTTTATTTGCCCTGGATGGTTGTCTTATGCCGTGTTCACAATAAGCTTTTTCTAATTGGAATTGAAAAGTGAGCTCCTTAGGAATGCATGTTATTTTGATCAAATAATTAACAATTCCAATTACAAAAAGCTAAATGTGAACATGACATTAAGCATAGAAAATAAGGGAACCATAAGATTTTCCTGTGCCCACAAATAATCTGCATTGACCATTAAACACTCAACTAAAAATAATACAGTAATAATAATAATAATAAAATATAAAAGAGCTGAGCTGAGACGTACCTCCTAAAGTTGCTAGGCTGCCACTGCTGCTCCTGCTGCTGTGCAGACACCCCAGGTGCAGGGTGCAGAGGTGGTGGTGGTGGAGGCTGTCTCCACTCCTTGGGTCTGGCCCCACTGGCCTCGCCCCTCAGAGGTGGAGAGTACACATGTGAGGTACGGCTACAGCCAGGTAGGTACAGCGAGGGATGATCTCGAGATGTACTGGGCTGATCTGCTTTCTTGGCCTTGTGACGGTTGCCACTCTCTTCTTGTTGGGCTGTAGGCTTGTTTTCCTGCAAGTTACGTAATAGAAGTGGTCAAAGAGAGCCCTAATTATATTGCCTTAAAGCTATAGAACACTTTGAACAAAAAAAAAAAAAAAAAAAAAAAAAAAAAAAAAAAAAAAAAAAGTCTAGTATGTATCCTAACATACCTACCTAAATATCAACGTTAATTTGTCTAGAGTCATTGATTTCTAATTTATTTTACATTCACAAAATGTCAGCTGAATGTTTATGACATCACAGCTTGCCTGTTTCCACGCACGTGGACTAGTAAGCTGTGACGTCATAAACATGCAGCTGACATTTTGCATACCCCATTAACTATCAAAATTAGAAAAATTTTCTTTGCATTATCTTTCAATACATAGTGCTCTTATTTCTTTCGTTCTATTTCAATCATATCAAACAGTCAATTTTTCCCTACAGTAACTCTTCTTAATGCTATCAAACTAATAAAATACATAAATAATTATAATTTGTAGCTCCTCTCCAAGTTTGAGGAATGCATGAACTCTACCAAAAGCTACCAATGTTTTTAATACAGTATCAAACACAATTTTGACTGAGCTAGATAGAATACTTCTCTAAACTATTTCGCTTCTTTTCTCTATCTATTCCTTAAATCAACAAAATTTTCAAATGTAATAAAAAAAATTAAATACTCACTGGTTCTTGAGAAAGGAGTCGCTTATATTTCCTCCGTGGATCCTCCAGTATCGCAACTGGTTCCGTATCATCACATTCCATGGGTGAAATAGCCCTATTTTCCATAGGCTCCAATGTAGGGGAGGTAGGAAGTAGAGGAGAGTGAGGAGACTCTGGGATGAGGAGAGGGGAGAGAGGGGATGGAGGAGAGGGTGGTATTAAGTATGGCATGAGACGTGTAGGGGGTGGGGAAGAGGAATCAGAAGATGAGATACTGTGGAATAGACGATAGAATGGAACTGACGATACCTGGAACATTAAAAAAATACTCCTCAAGTTAGTAAGTGGCTTAAATTGGGAAATATTGAAGTAAAAGGTAGAAATACCAGCAAGAGCCTTAAGCGTAGGACAGAGGTCAATTTCTTATCCTATCCCACTAAAAGCGATAAGAAATTGACCGCTGTCCTGCGCTTTACCATATTAGAAGGAGAGGTTTCTCCTTTAATGGTTTCTCAAGGTTGAGGAGAGACCTTGACCTCTCTCCACAGAACTTCTACTATGGTAAGGCCTTTGCTGGTATTTCTACCCTTTACTTTTAGGGAGTATGTGATCATTACTGATAGGTGACCGGCTGTTATCTGACAAACTGAACGGTCATGAAAATTAACATCAAGTAAAGCTGAAATGTTACTACTTAAGTTTTATTTGTACTCTATAATCTAGTATTTATTTTGTTGGATATAATTAACATAGGATGTATTATTGCCATGTGGTGTAGTGGTTAGCGTGCTCGTTTGACACGCTGGAGGTTCGGCGTTCGTTACCAAGCCGGGCTGGCCTTGTAGGCCAGCTTGTAAGAGCGATGGTTAGAACGGTGAAGTTTCAGTGTGTTTCAATGTGTACGTTTCCGCTGCAATGCGTGGGTTGGCCAGGCAGTTTGACCACCTCTCGTCCATAGTGGCGAGTGCTGCCGTCGTAAGATTTGGTGGTCCGAGCTGCACAGGTCTGGTATTAGGAGCCCAGAGGAGTGTGGTATTAAGGGTAGAGCCTGTGGTTTGGTAAGCCACAGATCATTGTAAGCCCTCTTACTAAAAAGGATTCGTCCTGGCCTACCCCGAAAGGGATTATGGCGTCATGATATGTATGTATGTATGTATGTATGTATGTATTGTTATGTTAATCATGTTCCTTGTTTGACTATTTTCTCTTCAAGTCGGCCTACAGTATGCATCCCTCCCCCCTTTTTTCTTCTTCTTCTTCTTTTTCTTCCCTTCTTTGTATATTGCATTATATTGGAAAATAGTAGAACACATACTGTAATTAAGTTTGGAATCCCTTTTCAAAAACATCTCTATATTATTTTAATGTAGAACGTGACCAACTTGGACCGTAAATCGCTAAAAGAAGAACTATATTTTCACAATATTTTTTTGTGTACATTATTTATTTCTAACAAAACAAACATTATAATTTTCAAATAAAATTCAGTAAATTAAAAAAGAAAAAAAAAAATCCAAAAAATCTAAAAAAAGTTTTAAAACCCTAATATTTTTCATTTAAAAAAAAGTTTCTAATTTGACTAAAATTTGCCACTAAAATTTTAATTTCCACATTAACATGTTATCTTTAAAGTGGAATAACTTAAATATTTGATCTTGTTTTCACATGTTTGACTTAGTAACTAAACTTTTTAAAGTGGAATAACTTAAATATTTGATCTTGTTTTCACATGTTTGACTTAGTAACTAAACTTTTAAGTAACATTTCTTCTTTATTTTGTGTTAATATTATAATCCGCGACCGTCCTAGTTTGCGAGATATCAGTCGGTCACCTACCCCCTTAAAACAAGTAAAGGTGTCTTGCTTAAGTAGCTAGTGCAGCAGGTATATGACACTCATCATATGTCTTTACTAAATAGCAAGTAGACCTACCTGTTCTTGACTGGGGTTTGACGACGACGGCCAATTTCCAGATCCAAAATAAGGTTCTTCTCGACTGACTTCTTCATTAGCAGCTCCCACTGGGCTACCTAGGTACTGTAAGAAATCAGAACCATCTCTTGCAGAGGCAGAGAACATGAAACTGTCTGCAGAGGCCTGGGGAGATGAAGGTCCTGACCCAAGGCGTCTTGAAGAGAAACTTTCCAGCTCTGGGTCCGCAAATAAGGGTTCACATTCCATCTCTGTAACAAAGTATTACAAGTTATTATCTTTTTGTACCAATAATTAAATCATAATTAAATCATAGTTAAAAAATCTAAAAAAAAAAAAAAAAAAAAAAAAAAAAAAAAATTAATTTTTTTTTTTTTTTTTTTAAATCTTAAGATTATTTTGTTGGTCCACTGACCTGAGCTACAGTGATCTTGAGGAGCTGTATCCACACTGGACGTGAAGGCAGTATCCAATATCTCTGCCAGGGACGCAGTGGGACTGTCTCCAGATTTACCCTCTTCTCCGCCTGTTTCTCTCATATCTGATTCTCTGTTTCTCTCAGGCGATGTGGCAACACTATTTCGTTCCCAAGGCCTATGTTTACTGCTAGCTGAGGCTATGTCTTCCATTTTACATCATCTGAAATATCATAACATTGTTAGCAAAAATTCACAACACTCCACAAAAAAAAAAAAAAAAAAAAAAAAAAAAAAATCTTAAAGGGAAACTGAATTTCAGGGAGTAGGGTACCAACGTCGGCCATTAGACTCAAAACTTCTCCCGTCAAAAAAAGCTGAAATTTTGCACAATGATACTTCTGCTTGAGACAATTTCAAATATATAAAAATTTTGAGGGGTTCACCGTGCAAATTAATTTTATATGATTCTTTGAAATTTTAAGCCCATAAGGCCCAATGTTAATTTCAATAAATTTTTTTTCAAGACGGTCAAACATCTTAAAATTTTTATCACGGCTAGGTGTGACCCTTAGCTACACAATGACACCAAATTTAGACCCAAAACCCAAAACACTTTTAGTTTTTGAGATATAAGGTCGGTACCCTACTCCCTTAAGTCACATGGTTTCCTTTTCCGTCACTTCCTTTTCCTGTTATATAGTACATAAACATAAGCACTCAAATTTACATAAAATGTCAATAAAATAAAATAACCTATTTTTTTATAACACCACAGTAGCTATACAGTAGGGTAGGTTATCTCCTATACTGAGAATGTCAGATCAAATGCGCGCCATAATTGCGACTGGGTGAAGCCTGCAGAACTAGAAGCCGTCATTTGAAGTAACGTTATGCAGAGATAGCCTACTGTATAATATACTGTGTTATAATATAAAATAGTTTAATTCATTACCGCCACTGTTACCACACTGTTACTGAGCACAAGAATGAAGGGGAAGGAGGTAGCAGGTGGGTGTCCCCACCCCACACTGTCCCATATCACCTGTCATAAAAATATTTACGACAGTATTTTGAATAGCAAAATAAATACGATATGTAAACAATACAGTATTGTTCTTTTGTCAATATAATTATATTATATATAAAAATATATTAAATAATTAAAATTATCACTGTGTAATATACACGTGTTGTATTAAAAAAACAAAGAGTGACATTTATATTTTTGTTATGCATACTTATTAGCTTCTAACATTACACAGTAATATGAAATCGTTTCATTGTACAACTTATATAATTAGTAAAGAGCAATTAGCTTTTTTTTTTTTTTTTTTTTTTTTTGAGAATAACTAACTTTTATCCTGACTTTTTTGTCTATCTAAATTTTTGACTATTTTTTATTTAATGTTGAAATAGCACACATTTATTTGATTACTTTAACAAGTATTAACTAATTAATTAAATTCCATAAACAACTTACATAATTAGCTTTTTACTACATACTTCAACATTTCCAACTATATTTAACATATTTCAACTTCGAATTTTTTCCCCTTTTTTTTTTTGTTTTTTGTTTTTTTATGTTATTTTGAAATTAGTACCTACACATACATTTTGTAGATTCATTTAACAATTAACTCTGTTTTTTTTTTTTTTTTTTTTTTTTCTAATTATGTAGTTTGCATTGCCTTTAATAGGATGTGTGCACCAAATTTCAAATCGATTTTTCCATCGGTTCTGTGGGGAATAATAGCATGGTGAGCATAGGATGACCTATGTTTCCCATGTTGTTTTTCCAAACTCTAAACAAAAACAACGAACAAATCGTTTTGAAATTTGGTATGCATGCTATTGAAGGCAATACAACTTATGTTTGTTCGTTTAAAAAAAAAAAAAAAAAAAAAATCTTAAGTAAAAAAACAAAAAACAAATTCTGTCACAGCTTAGGTTCTTAACAACTAGTATTCTATCAGTATTGGACGGTTTATGAATGTTTGGTTCATCTTGAAGAGAGAGAGAGAGAGAGAGAGAGAGAGAGAGAGAGAGAGAGAGAGAGAGAGAGAGAGAGAGAGAGAGAGAGAGAGAGTCTAAAAGCACAATTTAAGTTAAATTTTTGTATACTAAATGAGATGAAATTTGAGAGTGACTTACGATAACCTTGAAATTTTTGTCTAGGCATGGTGCATAATTAATAGTGATAATTAAATTTACATTTCTCTCTCTCTCTCTCTCTCTCTCTCTCTCTCTCTCTCTCTCTCACTCAAGGACTTGTAAAACTTTTTAACTGAACAACTATTTTAATGACCTCTTGACATAGCTTACTACATGTGCACTGTAATTAAAGTTTTTAAATAGAGTCGCTCTCTCATGAGACATACTTCCAGGAGACATACGTTCACTTGGCATACACAATTTAAGCCCAAAGTGTGCAGTGGAAATACGTGCACTTGTCATACACAATTTAGGCCCAACGTGTGCAGTGGACATATGTTCAGCGGACATACGAGCACTTGGCATACATAATTTAGGCCCAACAAGTGCAGTGTACATCTATTTTTTTTATCCCCCTAATGAGGGAGACCAAACAATTTTTATGTGGTAATTTTATTCCTAAATTCTAAAAGAAGACATCGCCCTGATATGTGAATTGCTAATTTTTGACTTCAGTATGAATTTTTACGTACTGTACCCTAAAAAATGATAGGACTAGAGAACTTTACTTAAATGCATATGCAGAATTAAATTAATAATAATATTGATCCAGTATGCATATAATAATATAAAAAGGTGGTTTTATAGGTATATTCTGAATTTATGCATTATACAAAATTCAGCTATTGTAATGCATCATTATTAAAACAGGATGAATTTTGTAGAGCAAAAAAATTCAGAATAAGTAAAAACACCATTACCGTATATGCATATAATATGTATGTACCCCATGGAAATAAAATATTTGCTCAACTATGGACTGAAATGCAACACTAAAATTGCAAGTTATTCATTTCAATTCAGTACATACATACTTGCAAGAATTATATCAATATAGTACAAACATCATCAATATAGTACAAACATCATCAATATAGTACAAACATCATACGTACGCAATATTTGAAAAAAAGAAGAGAGAGAGAAAAAAAAAAAAAAAAAAAAAGAGAAAAAAAAATGCTGTGCATACTGCATACCATTATGTTACGATTCGAATTTTTCGCGATGATAAAAGGCAGTCAAAAATTCAATATAAATTTTTGTTCTTTCATTATAGCATGGCAATGAAATAAAGACTGCACTTCATTAATAATTTGAAATGAAAGAGAAATGCAAAGGTTTGACGGACAGAAAAAAAAACAAAAAAGAGGAAAAGTCATCATACATAATACGACCTAAATTTTACTACGAAGATGTTTTTCATAAAATCGATCAATAAATCTTTGATTCTATTACTAAAACTCCATTACGTATTACACTATTATATTAAATATCTAAACACATTACCTTGTACTTACATTTTTAAATTAAAATTATTTTAAAAGGCTTAGAAATGGTTAAAAAGAAAGAATGAGAAAAAAAAAAAATTTACTACGATATGTGAAAAATTTCGCAATGTTTTGGTCATGAACTTATCGATCGTTGCGTGTCAAATTTATAATTTTAACAATATTTTAATGAAAATGAAAGACATAAATCTTTACATTACAATATAATAATTATAAAATCATTAATTTAAATGCCAAAAAACTATAAAATAATAACAAAAAAATTAAAATTATAATTTTGGAAAAAATTATCAGCTGATACGATTGAACTGTCATTTAAACAATAAAAACAAAAATAATATGATTTTATAATGAAAAAATATACTTACATGATAAATAAGTATTAAAACTTCTTGATAATTGATATATTTATGCAAATAAAAGAAAATATTAATGATTTTGCACCGCCATTGCATTTCATTTTCCCTTTTATCCTGTTTCCTCAGTTGATAAAAAAAACATGGCGGAGATGAGAGCCTTTGCTACTGTAGGCACGACCCAATTTGACAAATTTATTGAAAAACTAACAACATCTGAGGTTTTAAGTGTAAGAAACACTATATTTATAAATTACATTATATGTAGAATTATAAACTAAAGCATTTTATACGTTAAATACAGGTTAAATTAGTTAAAATTTAACTTACAACTGTGAATTTTCTCTCTTGATAGTTTGACATCACCACACTAAGCTTACGTATTTATTATTTTTATGAAAAATTTACGTAATCTTGTAAAGTCAAGTAATTTTACGTTAACCTTTTTAAAAATTGAAGGTTTCTGCGGTAAAAATTTAAAATAAATCGTATTTCACAAATTTAAAGCTAATTTGTATTGTATTTTTATAATTTAATTAAAATTAAGAAGATATTATGTCAATTTTTGGCATATTTTAATGCCTATAGATAATCAGCGCAAAAATTTTACTAGATAGTTTGATTAAAACAAAAAAAAAATTGATGGTTCGATTTCTTCATTTTTTTTTTTTTTTTTTGTGCATTTATTAATATTACTAATTTAAGTTGCATATTATCATTATTTAAAACCTTTCTAAAATCTTCATATTTCAATATTTTAGAATTCTTTTATTTATTCATTTTTTTATAATTTATTTTTACAGATTTTAAAAGAAAAAGGCTACGGAAAATTAACTATCCAAATTGGTAACGGAAGTTTTGAACCTCCAAAGAGTAACATAAATGGAGTAGACATTTCATTCTATCGCTTCAAGAACTCATTACAAGAAGACATACAAAGTGCAGATCTAATCCTGAGTCACGCTGGGGCAGGAAGTTGTTTAGAAGCACTAGAAGCTGGAAAACCATTGTTGGTCATAGTTAACGAAGATTTAATGGACAATCATCAGACTGAATTAGCGGAACAATTTCATAAAGAAGGATTTCTATACTATTGTAATTGTGAAAAATTGTCTTATACTTTAAAAATTTCTAATTTTAATAATTTAAATTCATATGTTAAAGGAAATCCAAAATTGTTTACACAATTTTTAGATAATGTTATGAATTTTTCTCCTAAATAAAAATGTTTTAAAAACGTTGGTAAATATTTGTATTATTTAAACCAAAGATCCTTTTTAATTATAATTGTATGTATAGTTGCAAGTAAATAAAATAAAAACACAAAAATTGGGGAAACTAGAAAGGATATAAATTGAAGTGATGTAATAAGTTTCATTTTCATTTTTCCTTTTTTTTTTTTTTTTTTGTTAATTTATTTATATTTTGCGAAGTTGTTAAAAAGTTAAAGTTAAATGAATGTAGCATCTGCAGCTTCACAAAGTCAATTGTTTGCTAATTTAGTTAGGGAGGAGTAAAAATGAGGAAAAAACAGTTGCAGTTGATATGGGCGCAAGCCTGTTTTTGGTTGACAAATAAATAAATATAGGTATATTTAAAAAAAATATGAAATGTAAATATTTAAAGATAATTATAGCAGAAATCCAGCAAGGACCTTGCAGTAGTGAAGAGAGTTCCATAGTTACATGAAAAATTTGCTAGCACAGATTAAAAAAAAAAAAAAAAAAAAAAGAGAAAGAGAAAGAGAAAGAGAAAGAAAGAAGAAAAAGAAAATTGAACTGTGCCATCAAGATTGCAAGATTCTCACCAAACTATGAAACTCTTCACTACATTATGACCCGTGCTAATTTTCTCCTATCTTTTTCTTACAAATTTATCATACCGAATTGCAAAAGCTTATTAAAATTGCTATTACTGTACTTATCAAAACTTTTCATTTTTTTTTTCTCTCCTAAAAAGACAAACAATAATAATAAAGTTTACGTAACTTAAACAATTTTATTCTCTTGTAAAAAAACATCAACAAAAATGATAAAATATAACAATAGGTATAAAGATAAAATCAAGTATGAATATGCAGATAATCACAGATATACATATTTTATCACAATGCATAACAGGTAGATTAGATTATAACGACGTGTGGTATCTTTGCTATGTACCAATTACTTCAAGGTACACCAGTTTGGAGACATGACGTGCAAATTATCTGTACTCCTTACTGTATCCTGTCTTCTGCTTCACCAAGGTAAGTTATCCTGTAATCATAGCATAGTAGAACATTGATTAGAGTCTTAAAGCCATAGACCACATATATGTGCTTTTTAATGAATAGACACGAAATGGGATCTTCAAAACTGTTAAGAATTTTTACCAGAATGTTAATGTAGCCAGTTTCAGTTTCATATAGGTTTTATTATACAACATTAAAGCTCTTGAAAATACCCATGTTAATAATTCCCCACGAGAGAATCATGTATCATGATAGCCCCTTGTATCAAGTATAGACAGCCGATTTTTTTCCTAGATTATTAAATACTAATAAGATATGATTTGCTCTACAGTATGGAGTGCAGCCCTCGATGATCCTCACATAATTGGTGGATCCCCCGCCACCCTGGGTCAAATCCCCTGGCAAGTATCACTAAGAATCAATGGACGTCATGTATGTGGAGGTTCTATCATCAACAATAAGTGGGTCATCAGTGCCGCACATTGCTTCTCTGGTGCCTCAGGCTCGGAACTCACGGTAACTATCTCTTATTTGACAAGACTTGGACTTAATATAGCAATCTTAGGGTATTGTGTACGTCACAGGAAAGAAAACAGTTCAACAATTAAAACACGTTGCATATTGATGTTGTTCTGTTATATTGGCCGATGTTCATTTGGACCTTGAAATATTTAAAATCGTCCCAGTGACCTCAGCTTTTTTTTTTTTTTTTTTTTCAATTTTGGGCTATTTGAAGGAAAAAGTATTATGTAATGTCAAATGGAAGTTATTTAATATAGCAAAACAACGCCAATATAACTACTCTCTCTCTCTCTCTCTCTCTCTTTTTTTTTTTTTTTTTTTTTTGCTTACTTTTTTTTACTTTTTTTTTTTAAAAATAATGTTCAAGTCATATTTTTAATTGCTTAACTATTTTCATTCTTTAGCTTTACACTACAACCTACCATTTGCATATATTTTCCTACAATGCAGTTTGTATTGTAAATTAATTGATTTTTTTTTTAAAGACACATTACTAATTTAACAATTCACATTTGTAGTTCAACATTCAAAGTAAAATTCAAAATAAAACACTTTTAAGAAATTTTCATTAAAAAAAAAAAAAAAAAAAAAAAAAAGTATACGCACGTAACAAATATAAAAAGAAGGGATGAAATGTAAATATTTCAATAATAGGCCTATATATGATTTACTGCATGGTAAAAAGTTCAAGTCAATTCAGGTTGCTGCTGGATTTCTGTCAATCTCTAGACCTGAGGCCAGTCAGCAGACCATCAAAGTGGCACAGTTTCTCATACATGAGGGATATGCATCGTGAGTACCTTAATCATATCTTTATAGGATAATGAATAAATATTTTTATAAATGTGAAGGAAAAATTGAAAGAGAGATAACTGATACTTGATAGATTTGATAGAAAAATACATAGATTATAATAAAAAGATTTGATGGAAAAAAAAACACAGATAGATTAAGGGTTGATAAATAAGGTTGTACCTCAAAATCAGAAAACTTCCAAACTTAATGATGCTATTTGAAAGTTAATAGTAACAGCTACCTATATTATGATAAAATTTTCAGACCCCGTGACCATCAGATACGAGAGAAAATAGTTATTCAAATTAACATGGGTTCTTATGGGAATAAAACTTCAAAAAATATCATAACTTCAAATGTAGCATGGTGACCCCCCCCCCCCCTAATCAGTGTAAAATTTCAGAATTTTTTTGAACAACTTTTTAGTAAAATCCCACAGTACCTGATTTCTGGCTTTTAATAGAAAAACCCAAGGAAATATTGTGAAATAGGTAATAATGAGCTTAGGCATCACACAGCTTGTTTTAAACTAACATAGCAATGTTTTGTGATTTGCACAAGCACATAAAATTGACTATACTACTGTACTAGCAACTTTTATTTTCAGAGTTACTGATGAGAATGACATAGCTATGGTGGAATTGGAGGGAGCTTTCACTTATAATTCTTATGTACAACCTATCATGTTACCTACTGCAGGCTATGACCCTATTGGTTGGTATCATTCAACATAGTACTTAAAAAAAAAAATAAAAAAAAAAAAATTAAAAAATTCAAATATATTTTTAATGACAAAAAATATATTTGAAAATTTTTTTTCTTTATTTTTTTAAGTAAGAATATTTTACATAAAAATTCTTTTAATAAACATTTAGATTGTAACGTAATGAAATGAGCTAGAATACTCTAAAATAAGCATTCAACCCATAAGTGATATTGTTCAATATTATCTAAAAGTAAATTGTACCTACAAAACTATGAGGTTATTTAGGTCAAAATTTCAAATTTTCCTTTCTAACAAAAGCTCATAGAAATGTGAAATAAAATCAAAAGTAAAGCTTGATTTTTAAACAATTTTTTAGTTTTTGTTTCACGTTCCTATGAGTTTCAATTAGGAAGTAAATAATTCTTGAAAATTGAGCCAACTTGATGGTGACCCTAATGTTTACCTGCATCAGGTGTTGGAGTTGTGAGTGGCTGGGGTACCACAGAAAGCTCTCAGCCCTCAGACAAACTGATGTGGGTAGAACTGCCTCTCATGGACGATGACTTCTGTAGAGAGTTTCTTGGTGGTATCGTGGTAGACTCCATGCTATGTGCGGGGTATGAAGACGGAGGCAAAGACGCTTGCAGTGTGAGTATTCTATAACATACAGAAATAACAATATTATTAGTCTATCATTGAGGAAGGTGAATTTTTTTAACCCCCACTTTTTAAGACATTTTTGAAAAGAGCATTAAAAAATTTGGAAGCGCTATTTTTTTTTTTTTTTTAGAACAATTGAAGATCGACCTAAAAAGACTCTAAATGACCTAAAAGAATTTGTTTTAAAGCTTTTTCCAAAAATATCATAAACTCAACAAAAATATTTCAATTCACCTTCCTCATTTTATATGTAAAATTAAGTAACTTAATGATATTAATTTTTTTTTTTTTTTTTTTTTTTACATTAAAATTTGAGAATGTTACTATAATAGAAATGACTTGTTATTGCAGGGTGACTCGGGTGGTCCACTTACATGTCAAGAAAACTCTCAGACTGTGTTATGTGGTATTGTATCTCGTGGTCTAGGATGTGCAGAACCAGAAAGACCAGGCATCTATACTGAGACCAGTTACTATCTAGACTGGATAGCAGCTACCATCAACAACTGAAAATATACATTTGTGTCTCATGTTTGTAATACTTAATAAACATAACACTATAAACCAACTTTTAAAACTGATTTATACATGGACATCTTAATGATGTTCGTAAACCCGGTTTTTCCTGCCCCAAACCACAAAAAAAAAAAAATAATAATAATAATAAATAAAAAAAATATATAGGCCTATTATATGATGATGATCACATTGATTACCTAATTCTTTTTAAATGGCATTGCTCACTTTTTGGTGTAAGGCAACAGGGTTTATAAACATCATTTTTATTTTTTATTTGTTCACATTTTAAGAGATCAGAAATTCTAAAATTTTGTGGCAAAAGCTGTGGACAAAAATTAATAAAACTAATTAAGTTTTTTTTCTTTTTTTCTTTTTTTAATTTTTTTTAAGATTGACTTAAAGACACTTACTTCTAAAAATATATGTATTTTTTTAGTCTTCTTCCAAAAAATTTAATAATTCATTTATTTGACTTTTCTAGCCCACAGGATAAGCAAGCCTTGCGAGGGTAACAATAAGGGAAAATGTGACATGGTATTTCCCCTTACTGTGTGAGTAAAAAGTCAGTACACCTTCTCAGGTAAGCTTAGCAGGTAGAGCTAGGGGCACATATTTTATAATCTGATAGTAGAGGGGCGTGTACTACATCAAGTTACCCTCAAGGGGCTAGCTTATCCTGCAAGCTAGAAAAGTCAAATAAATGACTCATTTCTATTGAATTGTTTTAGAGAAGAATGAAAATAACTTATTTTTAGTGTTAAGGGAGTCTTTAAGGCGATTTCGCTCACATGTGCTTACGTTTCAAAATAGAGCATGTTGATCTTGTTGTGAACAAAATGTCTATCTCGTTTTTTGTCACGGTAAGCAAAGTGTCTATCTCATTCCCGAACGTAATGGAGATGGCACTCGAGATAGACATTTTGCTTCAAGCGACAAAATACTAGACAAACATTTTGCTACCCGTGACAAAAAAGGAGATAGACATTTTGTTCACAACAAGATCGTAGAGTAGTATGTAGAAACAGAAGCAGTTGTGAGTGAAATTGCTTAAAGTCAGCCTCAAAAAAGTATTTTCTTTATTACATAGTAAATAGGCAACCTATAATTTTCTCTACAGAAAAACATTTGGCTATTGAAGGCAACACATGATTGGGCACACTTACTTACTTGAAAAAATACTGAAAAATTTATTAGTATGAAAGTAATTTCGTGCAGTACAATAAAGCTCTTTTCACACACTGCAATAAATTTAATTGCACAAAATCTCAATTTAATTTTCATGCAATCAAATCTGTTGCATTTTGAAAATATTGGACGTGGCCCAAAAAAAAAAAAATAATAATAATAAATAAAAAAATATATATATATGCAATTAACTTGTGTATACATAAATTATCTTACCTTAAAATAGAATTCTCAGTTCAGTATTTAGTCAGTCCAAAGCAATACTAAAACAGTAAATTTATACATATTACACAACAAATTTCCATTTTTATGAATGGAAATTGCGTCAAAATACACTTTTGTTTGTTTGTTTGTTTGTTGTTTTGTAATCCCTTTCTATGGCCTTCCTTTTGTATATTATCTCTTTTGCCTTGTTCCTTACTATTTTTTAGGAATTCAATAAAAAAAAGTATTTTTTTTACGAAATTTGCGTTTTTTTTTTAAAACTTTTTTTTTAACTTTTTTTTTTTCTTTTTTTGGGGAAAAGTATATTTAAGACGCAATACTGTCATTCTAGAATAAACACTAACAAAAAATCAACAGTTTAACAAACTAATTAATAAACAATAATAATACAAAAAACCTTAATTAAAATTTATTAATTAATATTTTAAACAAAATTTAAAGTCTAAAAAATCTTTCTTTTTTTTTCTCAATGTTAAAAAAAACAAAACAAAACATTTACATAATTAATGAAAAAACACTACTAATTAAATTAATTAGACATGAATCCTGTAAAAAAACAAAGATACATAATGTCCTACCTTCATGCTGCCCATACTGTAGCTCTCTCTTTCTCTGTCTCTCTCTCTCCTCTCTCTTTTATTTTTTTTTTTTAGCTCTTCCTAGATTTTTTTTTTCGAGTGCAAATTTTCTAAGGTAAATTAAAACAAAATAAAATCTCTGGACTACCATTATATATGAGTATATTTATGGTTTGTGATCCTAAATCTTTTTACTACTAATACACAACATCTTTTTTAACACAGAAAACAATGGCTGTACACAATTACATTTGTACTTAAAATTATACAAGATAATATCTTAATAATATGAATATTGATATGTAAATCCATATCATATCTACTTTCCTACCGAAAGGTAACATTTTTATAATAAAGAATTTTAAGATATTGATATAAATAATAATATACAATTATAAATTATTTTTTTTCGCATTTAAAATTATAAATCATTGCATAAAATATTTTTGAATATATTATAATTTGATCAATTTTTAATCAATTAATAAATAATTAATTTAATTATTGATTGACTTCCACCTTCCACACATAATAACTTAAGTAACGCTACAATTCCATTTTTTACTACATCTGATTTTTATATTCTGTATAAAGGTAAAATTTGTTTTATTGCCATTTGCCATAGTAATTAGCTAACAGTTTTACAATCATGGGAATTAGTTACTGAAGAAGGCAAAAAATAAAAAAATAAAAAAGCTTTTCTAAAAAAGCCATACTTGGCAACTATACAGCTTCACCACTTTTTATACAATTCTTGCATAAATGAGGAATGTTAGAAACTCAAATGTAAAGACTTTTACGGCCTTTGTCAACTTACTTTTATATCATTTAGAATACTAGATTGATAATTACCATACCTTATTATCCATGAATTAGACACCATCAAGTTGATTGAGTATTTATTTTCATTTTGACGGTTATTTCACGCATCTGGCGTCACAATGTACCGATGGAGCCTTATAGGGATAAAGAACTTGAGGGAGGGGCTTAAATTTATCACGTGACGAGTGCGGTGACTGTGATTGGCGGCGGTACATTGTGACTTCTGATGCGTGAAATATCCGTCAAAATGAAAATAAATACAAAATCAACTTTTGTCTAACTCATGGATAATAAGGTATGGTAATTAGCAAACTAGTATTCTAAATATTAAAAAAAAAAAAAGTAAGTTGACAGGGGCTTTAAAAGTATTGCGACACTTAAGAATATGAACACATTAGCACTCTTACATATAAAAGCCTCTTCATAGAACTTTTCCAACAGAATACCTTAAAAAAATATCTAAAATATTCTTATAAACTAAAAAAATCGATACCACAAACCAAAAATAAACATACTCAAATATATTTGTATTAAGTATAGCCAGAGATATTTTGTAACTACCTTACGTACCTATCTCATTAAAGAGAAGAAAAAAAAAATAGTGGGGGAAAAAAATAGGCAGCACATATATATAACTACAATCAACAATAAAAAAATTAAACCCAATTTCTTTTTTTGTTTGTTTTTTTACTTTTATTCATTAAAACTTATATAGTTTAAAAAAAATCATCATCAGATACATTAAAAGTTTTTAGTTCATTATAATTAAAACTTAGACCATGGTTTCAAAGCTGCCTGCGTCCTAAAATATATATTTATTGTTACAACCCCGGAAAAAAATAACTCACTCTTCCTTTTTTTATGTTTAAAAAAAAAGGACCTTATTTTTACGGAATTTTCTTACTTTTTTTTTTGTGTGTATAAAAAAATTTAAAATCTAACTTTGAAACCATGTCCTTTTTTAAACTACAAAAAACACTACAAATACATACTTTGAAATTTTGGTACTAACAATAAATTAGTACTTATTATTATAATTTTAGTCAGTTATATTATACGAACATTGTTTAAAAAAAAAAAATGTCCTAATTATAATATTATATATCTAACAGTTACTTTATTTTTTTAATTTTCACAAATACATTAATATTATTACTTTGTTTCTTTGTTATTTTTTTTTTTTTTTTTCTAAAAAATACCTGATTAAATATATAAATAGTTCATTACAACGCCAAAAATTCCCTTTAATCATTTTATTTATTGAAATTTAAGGAATTACTTTTTTTTTATATACTATATAATATTTTTTTAAGAACATGTTTAGTAAATAATTTTTTAACAAAAGTTTGGCAGGACTGAGAAAAAATTAATTAAAAAACATGTTAGTTTTTTTTTTTAATGTAGAGCTTTCGTAAGTGTTGAAAAAAAAAATAGTGAATTCTTAAAAGTGTAAAAAAAATTTGTCTTTATCATAAAATTTTAATACTTTTTTTTTTCTGACGTTAATAGGTGTTTTCAGATCTTTAAAAACTACATTACTGTTTTAATTCAAACTTGAAATGTATGCTTTAAATGTTGATTTATGATAGATCTTTTACCATAATATATGAATTTGCAGATGTTTATTTTATCACCCATTAAAAAAAAAAAAAAAAAAAAAAAAAAAATCTCTTTCAAAAAAACATTTTTCTCCCATCTTAGGACCTATAAATTCAGCTCTCTAATTAATGATACAAATGAAAAAATTCCTTAAATTTCAATAATATATTACACTAACAATTATATAATATAGTTTTATTATTTTATGAAGATACCTGTATATTTAAAGACATGTAAATTACTTTGACAATTATGTAATAATCCTATATAAAAATTACACACCAACAAAATTAAAAAAAAAAATTACTAGTTCTACACAACGGGGGTAGTATATAGGGGTTGATTTGTTGACGAAAAACGATGATAACTTTGTTTGTTTGTTTGCTTTGTTAAAAAAAAGGTCTCTCTCCTCTTTCTTATTCACCTGCCTATTTTTATTTCTGCCTTCCTCAAACCTCTCTCTTTCTCTCACTCTCCCTGCCTATATGGAAAAAAGAAACAAAAAATTCAATGTTACCTATCATATATAATATAATATCTATGATAATAATTAAGATATTGGTGTTGAAACAGGTATTATATAGGTGGGGAAATGCAGTAAATATGAGTATCAGAGTGCTGATTCATACCTCTCACCCCCTCCCTTCAAGAGAATCGATTTTCATTGCATCTCGAGCATCACTATATATAATATATATATATTTTTTGCTAGCCATATTGTCATTGTGCTACACCCATCTGTCCCAGTCAAGACATAGTCTTATCGACAGGTAAGGACTTTCCAATTAATAGAAAAGCACACACGAGCAGGCCACGGCCTAAGTACACAGCCCGGCATTCACCATGACAGCCTAGAGAAACCGTGGAAACATCTAGGCAGGCTGGTCGGTGCAATCACACATTTACAATTAAGAGCATCGATATCTAACCAAAATCAAGGTTTGTATCTGGTAATTTAATGTTGAAAAGAGCAATTCAAAGGAGGATAAAAAAGTCCTGGTGAGTTTATTATTGATTCGAGGCAAAAATGGCCAAAAGTAAGTTCCTCATAACTTTTTGAGTTCTAGCACGCTTTAGTATTTCATTTTGAGCATTTATTTAGGAATCAAACACTTGATATATTTCAGGCAGCCTAAATCATTAGGTTGTCACTTCTCTATCTAGGTGCTCTAAAATATAAAAACACATGCAACAAAAAATTTACAATGGATAAACTAAGTAGGTAGAATGTAATCAAATGAAAAATACATGTGAATGGCTCCATTTTATTAAATTGTTCTAACTATCTTTATTCTTTGATGCCTGTTGACGTACATAACTTTTACATTACACGTGAAATATATTTTCAAACTACGGAATCGTTAATGACACACACTTAAGAAACATAGCCAATGCTATGCCCTTATTCCATTAACATTACCCCTGGTCAACTTCCTGTTAAACTTAAGTAAGGCCCTATCTGTTACAATGCTAAATAAATGGTTATCTTAAATAAAGACTGATACAATGTAGGTGATATTTCATATTTACTGCACTCAGGGTATGAAGGTTTAAGTTTTGAAGGTTTAAATGATGACGTCACTTACCTTGCCTTGATGTTTATAGTTTTAGTATCTGCGACCTCCTCCACCTCCACCAGTACTGTAACCACCTCCTGGGTTACCATAGCCACCTAATAACAACAACAAAATATCTTGTTATAAGAGGAAATTAACGCTGATTTGACTTTTAGTTGAAATGGTGATTTTTTTAAATCAAAGGGTCCCCAAATTTCCCATTGTTTAGCAGGGACAGAACCAGAGGCGGGTACCCCACCCCCTCCCCACAAACTGGTCAAGATACAATACAGGTATTACCACCCACCTCTCCCTAAGATAGTATGTAGTATAAGTAATCGCCCCTCTAAAATTTTGGGCTGTTTTTGTTCAGCATAGAAGACAAAGATGACTTGGCAACACTGTAGCAAATGTGTGCACGCACGCATGCCGAGAAAGGATAGCAATGACAGCCGAGATAGGATTTTGACTTTAAATCAAAGTGACAGCAGCACAGAAACGTTGATACACCTTGAATATATTTTTTATGTGTACCTAACACCCCAAAGTTATTAAATCAATTATCACTGTGGTGATATCGTAAATACAGCTTGAGTAAACAAATAATTAAGAATGCTATTGGTATAGGGTAATCCTTTCTCGGCAAAGAGGCCATACCTCTTTTGAACTAAAACACCAGAAGGCGCATCCATACAGTCCGTGCCACCTAAGGATGTGACAGGGGGAGACACAGGCTCTTGCCGCTTGAAGAAAATTTTAGTCAGCTGGAAGAAAATCGCAAACGGCAAAATGCAATGTTGCCTGATGTTAAACAAAATTAGGGCTGTCAAACTCGTCAATCTGGCAGCATTTTCCCTCCCCTTGTTCACTCTGAGCTACCCTTCAGCCAATCACCCCTCACACGCCTCCTGCTCTCCACCAATCCGACTGCCAGGGTGGATTTTAAATTTTTTACTGCCCTTACAGTTCCCGCAATTCTGCCGCCTGCGATAAACATTGAAGAACGCGCCGCTACCAACTTTCTCTTCACTGCTGCCTATAGCGGGAGTATAGCAATGCTCTATCCTTATTATATAGATCAGTGGGATGTGACAAATAAGGGAACACCAAAAAACTATGCATTTAGTTAACATTACCCCACCTCTTAGTGACCTTGAGCCCTTGAGCGTCTTTTGGCTCCTAGCTCGATTTCAATTAATCGCTAACATCCTTAGGTGGCGCGGACTGTAGTTTTTTAGCTCCATTGTAGAACACTGCTGTTCAGTAAACTATTGCATTGAAGCCTAAAATATTTAAATGAGGAATACTAAACTTGTGTGTTTCAAGTCACAACAACAACAAACGAATTTATCATTGATAACCTATTTAGAAATACCACTAATTTGACAATAATAATAAATCAATCAACAACAACAAAAAAAAAAAAAAAAAAAAAAGTAAACTCATTTAAAATGGTGACTTACCTCCAGAGTTATTATTCTGGTAGGGTGCAGACCTGACGTTAGAAGAGTAGTTCCTCATTGGACCACCCCCACCTCCTCCTCCTCCCCCTCCATATCCACCTCCCCCCTGATTGTAGCCACCTCCTCGATTGTCGTTACCATCACCCCAACCTCCTCCTAAAATAAGACAATAACAAATATGTCTTCTATTATCACAAGAAATTATACATCACAAATGTTTCTAAATTAAAAATAATAAAAATGAATTTGGTTTTAAAAATGAAGCTATGATGAGAAAATTTAGTTTACATACCACTCAGAGTGCGATGAAAATGTTTCAACAATCCAAGAGTGTAATTATATTACCTAATTTTCTACATATTTTTTTATAATCTACTAAGATTTTATGCTTAAAAACAAAAAAAAAAATGCAGCAAAACTTGTTTTGATACAGTGAAATTGCATATTAAACCAAAATGTTTTTTTCTTTTCTTATATTTAGGTATATTATTTCATAACAGAAAAGTAATTTTACATGTAATGCCAAAATTTATGATCAAATTTCATTACAGCAAAGTAAAAAAAAAAAAAAAAAAAAAAAAAAACGAAATCTAATACTGATGGTAGCACGAGTGTATAACGTACCTCCTCCACCACCTCCTCCTCCGTAACCTCCTGGTCCACCTGGTCCACCCCAGCCTCCTTGATTACCTGCAAGTGAAGTTTCGTATTCATCTTTGGTATCAGCTTAAAAACAAACAAATTACACACAACTCAAAAATAACAAGGTAACAGAGACGAGGCAAGCTTTAGTAGCCAGCAAATAAGAGGCGCCTCTTAGGAAATTTAAGAAAAACTGTCAATGACAAAAAGAAAAGAAAAAAAAAAAAAAAAAAAAAAAAAAAGAAAAGAAAAGAAAAGAAAAGAAAGAAATTCATTGAATTTGCAAAAAAAAAATTATAGATAGATAGATAGATAGATAGATAGATAGATAGATAGATAGATCGATAGATAGATAGATAGATAGATAGATAGATAGATAGATAGATAGATAGATAGATAGATAGATAGATAGATAGATAGATAGATAGATAGATAGATAGATAGATAGATAGATAGATAGATAGATAGATAGATAGATAGACAGAGAGAATGGCTACAGCTTAATGAAACTTCGCAAATCATAGGGGAAAAAAATATTTACAGTCAACAAAAATTAGAAATATGAAATAATAATTTTTAAGTCTTTATAACTCATGAAAATGAAATCCACACATCTTCACCAGGTTTTATTGAACTTGTTATTGAGGCTCATAGCTATAGCACAGAAATCAATATTGATTGATGCTAGAAACTTCAGTAGCAAGTTCAATAAATTAGCTAATCACTATGATTATCTTGAATTGACAACTTTTTCTCCTATCTAAAAATTGACTTCTGAAAAAGACCCTATAAATTAAGTAGTGAAACAAGCTGCTTTTAAAATATAAACTTTTTCGTTTTCTTTTTCAATTCTCTTCATGGTTATGTATTTTTATAGTAATTTCTTGCTAATGCTGTAAAAAAAAAAAAAAAAAAAAAAAAAAAAAAAAAAAAGACTTGATGCAGATGAGTTTTTATTATATGATTTAGCCAGCACTAAAAGCAAGCACAGTTTTTGTTTTTATTTAATTGTCATACCTCCGCCATATCCTCCCTGGTTTCCAGGTCCTCCCCAACCTCCTCCTTGATTTCCTTGGTCCCAGCCACCCCCACCCCCACCTTGATTATCCCAAGGTCCATTGTTGTAGCCTCCTAGAAACATAAACATTTCACTTAGACACACAAAACATAAAATAATAAAGAAAACAAATACTTGACGAGATGTATCAGTAACTTTTTATAATATTATCCATCAACTAAACAACTTTCATTTAAATATTTGTCATACTATGCTTCTTGCTTTCTTTTGTAATTTGTTTTACTGATTGGCATTGAATTGCATTGCATTATTGTTTTTTTCTAATTAGCTTATAAAAATTTTAGTATACGCAAAACCAAATAACAAAAAAGAAGGAAATGAAAAAATGCGATTTTTTTTTTTTTTTTTTTTTTTTTTTTTATGCAACATTTTGTTTATTGGTTTTTTTTTTGTCTTCTTTTTTATATGCCTTTTTTCAGTGTGTTTTTTCTTTCTTTTTTATATGCATTTAAAAACAGTTTGTATCATCTATGCCAAGTAACTTATAAACTTTAAAATTTGTTTCAATATTTGCATAAATAGAAGGAAAAAAAAAAAAAAATAAAAAGGTGAGATATCAACAACAACATTGCACCTTTGTACTCTCTATTTTAAAGAAAAGAAAAAAAATCTACTGCACCAAAATTAGTAATATCTCTTAAAAATGCTAATAATTGCTATTCACTGATAAAGGAACAACTGTTTTGAAGTCGACTATCAGCAATTTCGCTTACATTTCTGTTTCGACATACTGCACATGCGTAGTAAGCAGAAACGGAAGCGGATGTGACCGAAATCGCTTATAGTTGACTTCAAAACAGTTGTTCCTTTACTAGTCAATATTGTACCATTGCTAAAAAAAGATGAGAGACCATTTCAACCAGAAGCACCCCCTTTCTCTTATCCTAATTGAGTTATAGTTATCAAATTTCACTCATATTAACTTCAATATTACTTTGATTACCAGTAAAATTGTGGTGTTAATCAAGGAAAAATTGTTTGAGAAAAAAAAGTGTGCTAAGAATCTCTGATCTTGATTTTGCGATGGTGTATGATATAACATAATATGTTATGCATGATGTGAATTTTTGTCCAAATCATCTGCTGCCACGATGCTATGATCCAAGTTAAGTATTTCAGTCATCTCAATGTGTATGGGGTTGAAGGAAGATACAATGGTGATGAAAGCTCTATTTAAGCTTTAAGAGTAGAAAAAAGGGAATTATTTTACTATTTAAAATTGTAGACTTGCTATTTATTTCTCGCAAAAAAAAAAAAATATATATATATATATATATCGAGGGTGCTCCGCTATAATGTCCTAAGTCCATTTGACCTTGAAAAATATTTTTTGCTGCAAATGACCTGAAATGGATAAATCCAAAATTTGGGGTTGATCCGACGATTTTTTATTTTTCAAGGTCAAGTGGACTTAGGACATTATAGCGGAGCACCCTCGATATATATATATATATATATATATATATATATATATATATATATATATATATATATATATATATATATATATATATTACTGTTTCCATTATAAAATATTCATCTTTATTTTAAAATGTAGGAAAAATATATTGCATTATCTATTTTGAGGCTGCCCTTAAGCGATTTTGCTCACATCCATTTCTACATTGAAATGGAAGCGGATGTGAGTGAAATAGCTTTTAAGGCGTAGAACACCTTGAACAAAAAACTCGTCTAATATCCCAACATACCTAAATATCAACGTTGATTTGGCCAGAATCATTGCTTTCTAATTGATTTTCCATTCACAAAATGGTAGCTGCGGGTTTATGACATCACAGCTCACCTGTTTCCAAGTGCGTGGACTAGTGAGCTGTGACATCATAAATTCGAAACTGACATTTTGTGAATGGAAAATAAATTAGAAATCAATGACTCCAGCTAAATCAACATTAATATTTAGGTATGTTACAATATTAGACAAGTTTTTTTTTTTTTTTTTTTTTTTTATTGAAGTTGTTACACCTTTAAGGCCACCTAAAACAGTCAATTGCTGCTTTAGTTGTCAAACTTACAATTTTATGAGTTCAGAAAAACAAAATTTTGAATTCTGGGACATGGAAAGCTTTCATAACAGCTTTATGAAATATGATCAATTTTTGCGTTAAATAAATAGTAAGCATAAAATTTTAAAAAGATGATCATTTTGCTTTATGAGTGGATTAGACTCTTTTTTTCCTGGGACCTTTGTGGTATATTGCATACACCAGATGTTTTTTTTTTATCTCTATCTGCTAAGCTACTGTGTGCTACTGTAAAGCTTAAGTGCTAGATTTAAAAGAAGAAGAAAAATGCCTTGCCTTTTCCTAGAGGGTTGCAAAATTGATTCAAGCTTTTAAAAAAAAATCATCCATGCTAGTGTAGCACAAGAAAACCGTGCAATTTCAAACTTTATAAGATCTAACTACCTTATAAGCATCCAAGCTATTCTTTCACTTGCTTCCTAATTATATATTTATGTAGCTAAAGTCGATTTGTGCAATTTTGTTTATTAATAAAGGCAAATTAGGAAAAGTAAAATTATAATAAAAAAAGTTTGCTTTTTTATTAAACTTTTTTTTCCCCTGTTTCTTTAAGAAAATAATACTGTATGTCTAAAAACATACCTGAAATCAACATTGATTTGCCCAATCTCTTTGATTTTGTATTTATTTTCATTTGTTACGTTAAAGCATGTCCTATATCGATGTTGGGATGCAGAAATGCGACCGATGAGAAAAATCATGAGTAAAAACCTCATGATTTTTCTCATCGGTCGCATTTCTGCATCCCAACATCGATATATGAAGTCATAGCCGCGCAAGTTGAAACTTGTCCTTGATTGGCTGCCATAGTAGAAAAGCATTTAAAAAATTGATTTCAACTGTAGCAGCAAATCAGAGTAAACTTTGAGCTTGCATAGCTGTGACATCATATTATACAGGATATCGAGGGCTACTCGGCATTTTGGTACTTGTGCAATCTCCGCGGGTGCAATTTTGGCACATGTGCAATCTACGCCACACCTACTAATGGCACATCTGAACAGGCTAACCGTATAAAGATGTTTCAAAAAAGGTGAGCGTGGAGAATGCACATGTGCCAAAAATGCACCCGCAGAGATTGCACTAGTACCAAAATGCCGCGTAGCCCTCGATATACTCCAATGTGGAAAATAATCAAAATAAGTTGATTGACTAAAAAAGAAACAACTGTTTTGAGGCCAACTTTAAAAGATTTTGCTCATGTTTCGACGTACTGCGCATGCGTAGTACATCAAAACGGAAGCGGATGTAAGCAAAATTGCTTAAAGTCAGCCTTAAAATAGTTGTTCCTTTATCAGTCAATAACTAGCAAGATTAGCCAAATCAATATTGATTACACTCGTTAGGAAATTAGATTTTATTAGAAAAACTTTGCAAGAAAATAACTAAAGGTAGACAGTGGTAAAAAAATATTGCGTTTTTATTGTGACAGCAATAGTAAACTAGCTCTCTGATTGGCTATAGGGAACCCACTAGCCAATCAGAGAGCTAGTTTACTATCGCTGTCACAATAAAAACGCGATATTTTTACCACTGTTTCTACCTTAAAGGCCATAAAATGTCGGCGCCTTTTTTTTTTTTTTTTTTTTTGCCCAATTTTTGGTTGCAAACCATAAAGAACATTACTGATTTCCTATCTTCCATACTATTACACAGTCCAAAATATCTTATTTCCACTTAAAACTCACTTATTATTGCATCAAAATCAATATTTTCTTTCATAAACAAAGTTACTGTTCATACTTCAAAACCAAAATTCATAAAAATGCCTTTTAATATAAAAAAAAAATCACACAAATCTTCTATTATTAAAGCTATCTATTCTAAAATATCTCAAAACATACCAAAGAAAAAAAAATTAACAAGCTAGCTAATATATAAATATATTTTTTTTTTTAATCTTATTTTTTACGTGCTTAAATCCATGCAAATAAAATTTCATGAAAAAATAACCAAAAAATTATAAGTTAAATTATTATTTTTTTAATGCATCAAATACACAAATAGCCCAATTTTTTAAATATAGAGCACATTTTTTTTGTAATTTTTTTTAGGCTTGCTTTTAAACATCAGACAAAAATTATTAAATTAGTACCTTAAATGAGGTATACATGATAAATATATTTCCATTCAAACTAAAATTTGAATGTATTAACTATATGTAAAAGAAAGATATAAAATATGGTAACATTTAAAAACAAGCCTACATATTTTTATTAATATTTTACAAAAATATTTTTTTATTTTTTTTTACTATTATATACATAAAAAACTCAAAAAACGAACACAATCTATGGCACAAAATATTATTAACAGCCACACTTTATTGATAACTTTAGTAGGATTTTTTTATGTGTGTTTTTTTAAGATAGGGAAGGGGGAAATTATGATACAATTTTAAGTTACTATGGTTTATACAGGGAATACAGAATCAAGTGCAGTAGGTATATAAATGATATAATGGTGGGTGGTGATGAGGGGGTGATCAATATATATGTCAACATAGGGAGGAAAAAAAAAAAACTTTAATAATAAGTTATATTAAAAAATAAATAAATAAATTGATGGAAAATTAAATAAAATAGACCATTGATAATATAAAAAAAAATTATAGAGGAAACCATCAAGGGCCTTACCATAGCAATGAGAATCCCATAGTTTGGTGAAAATCTTGCTAGCAAAGATAGCACATATGTTAGTTTTTTATGTCTGTGCTAGCAAGATTTTCGTCAAACTATGGGATTCTCTTCACAAAAAAAAAAAAAAAAAAAAAAAAAAAAAAAAAAAAAAAAAAAAAAAAAGCTTTTAAATTTCTTATCTTTTGTTTTTTCCCCTATGCTGTACATTAGACAAAGATCACAAAGATGGAGAATAAGCATAAGGATAGTATGGCTGTAATATCATACATTTTTCAAGTCAAAAATAAATGGAAAAAAATAATTGGTAACTGAAAAATAGGGGATAGTTTCAGAAAAAACATCTACTGGCATAATAAACCAGTAAGTATAATTACAAAATAAAAGTATGTATATTAGAACTTTTATTTTGAGACTTTTTTCTTTTTTTAAAATGAGATCTAAATCTTCCAAAATATATAATTGTGGAGAAAAAGAGAATGACTTTATGATGGCAGCATAAAGGTACTAGAGTAACATGGTTAGATTTTTGTAAGGTAACTTAAGTAATTATTATTACTTTTAATGCACTGTATGCCAAAGATCATATTAACAAATCAACTCTAGATTAATTTAAAAATTAATTTAAGGTGCAAAATATTACTATAAAAATCACTAAAAATTATATTAAAGAAATAGAACAAATTGAACAAAAAAAGATGCCTAGAATCCTAACATACCTAAATATCAACGTTAATTTGACTGGAGTCATTGATTTCTAATTTATTTTCCATTTACAAAATGTCAGATGCATGTTTATGATGTCACAGCTTACTAGTCCACGCGCGTGGAAACAGGCAAGCTGTGACGTCATAAACATGCAGCTGACATTTTGTGAATGGAAAATAAATTAGAAATCAATGACTACGGCCAAATCAACGTTGATATTTAGGTATGTTAGGATTCTAGACATGTTTTTTGTTTAAAGTGTTCTATGCCTTTAAAAAATGCAGTCTTTTATTATTGAAATTAGATCAATTTGCACCTGGATCCTGTAATACAGGAAATTTACCCCTTCCCACTTTTCTAAATTGCTAATTCTAATAAAAAAAATGATCACGTTAAACCAGTACACATTAAAATAAAGTAACTCAAATTCCACATAATGCAAAAATATTGGTAACCAAAATTGTTGTTTTCTTAATCTACAAAATAACATTCACACACAACAAAAATTTAGTTACAAGCCAAAAAATTATATAAAAATAAAAGACAAGGCAAGCAGCTTAGCACCATAGAGTACCATGTGAAGGGTGGAGGTAGGGGGGTAAGAGATCATGCTGAATATGAATTTCACCATAGATTGTCAATAAATGAGGACCAGGAAGAGTTAAATCAATATTAGTCGTTTCAACAAATGAAAATTTGAATCAATTGAATCAAAGGAACAACTATTTTCAAGCTGGCTTTAAAGCCCTTGTCAACTTACTTTTTTATCATTTAGAATACTAGATTTATAATTACCATACCTTATTATCCATGAATTAGATTACACCACATTGATTTTGTATTTATTTACATTTTGACGGTTATTTCACACTTCTGATGTCACGTCACAATATACCGCTGCCAATCAGTCACCTCTCTGGTCCTGTGCCCCTCCCTCATGCTCTTTGCACGCCATCACATCCCCATGGGTACATTGTGACATCAGATGAGTGAAATACCCGTCAAAATAAAAATAAATACAACATCAACATGTTGTGTGTCTAATTCATGGAGAATAAAGTATGGTAATTATCAATTTAGTATTCTAAATGATAAAAAAGTAAGTTGACAAGTTTTTTTTTAAACAAGTTTACTCATATCCGCCTCCGTTTCTACTTACTACGCAAGCGCAGTATGTCAAAATGGAAGCAAATGCAAGTGAAATTACTTATAGGGGGCCCCAAAACAGCTGTTCTTTTACTATTCAATCGAGGCAACTTGTATTGTATTGCAAACATAACAATCTTCCAAAAATGAGTTTACAAATTCAATCATGACAATTTTTATAGCCAAATTCATACTCATAGTCATTTTTTTCCCAAACCACAAGTATAAACTCCCAAAATAAAAATCTGACCACAGCACTCATGTTTATAACAAATGGTAAACATATTTATATATAAACATATCAGATTTTTTTCAGGGATAAGTGTACACATTTTAATCAAATTGCTGAAAATATAATGCTCTCCTCACTTTGCCAAGCTGATTGCTAATGAAAAATAATGTTGTATGAATGTGTGTATGTGACAGATCATGAAAAATGATGATTTTTTTTTTTTACTTATTTGGTACAAAATAAATGTAATTAATGATTAAAGTGACATCACAGTGTGAAGGGTAACCTAATTACAGCCATGCTATAGTACATTTAATGAAAATTTTACTAACACATCTCCCCCCCCCCCCTCCCCCCTGAATTAAAGGAATTATTTTAAAAATTAGGCGTGTACTTTTATACAAAAAATGTTATAAAGTTTGCCTTTAAGTATTATTTATAATTAATTTAGTTTTCTTTTAGTAGCTTTAGTGCCCTTTAATTGGTAACTAGTATCAAAAATGACTCTTTCCTGTTATTATTGTATAAAATAATAATACGTAACTATAAAACTGAAAATTTAGAAAAAAGAGAAAAATTGATAAAATATTACAGCTAAGCAATGAAATTTAAAAAAACAAACAAATAATGATCTATTCAAGCTAAAAATGTACACACCAATGACCTGTTTTACCCCCCCCCCCTAGTGCCATATGGTTTGTTTTCAAAGTGGGTTAAATCCACATATCAATAAGGCTCAAATTAAAATAGCCAAATATAAACAAATTGATCTTATGAACAAGTGAATCTAATGGGAGAAACAAATATCTTGAACATGTATATACAAAATATAATATGATTAATCGTTGCCCCTGTATCAAAAAGAAGCACTTTCCAGTTTTGCAACGAATGGAACTTCTACACTTTCCATGCAGCATGGTAACAGGACTAGCAGTCCATTCACTTAGCATTGCAGATGCTCCACGTCGGAAAGTGTAGACGTGCCACTTGTCTCAAAACTGTAACGTGTACATCATATCTATCGTCTCAAATAGTTTCATGTGAAATTATCACGAGCGCTTCAAACGTTCCATCTGGCACAGCAAACCCTATGTAGATGGAGCATTTGACGACCTCGTGATAGTTTCACTTGATACATTTTCACGCGATAGATATGACATGCTTCTTTTTTTGGCGCTAAGTATTTAAATATCTTACTACTATAGCATGGCTAATATAAAAAAGGTTATCATTATTAAAGTGTAATTATTAACGCTGCATATAGAAATAGAAGCAATGAGGTGCAGTAGGTAAAGTAGGTGCAGTAACATGCTGGTGTTGATGATGATGATGTTGTTGTTGTTGTTGTTGTGGAGGTTGTTGTTGTTGTTGTTGTTGTTGATATCTCATGGCACTAAAGTTGTTGTTGTTGTTGTAGCTAGTATGACGTTGAGCGTATACTTGTTGTTGTTGTTGTTGTGGTTGTACTTGTGGCCAAGCATAACGGTACCCACCTGTGACCCAACAAAACACCATACACCATATTGTTATATTATAATATACCAACAACAACAAAAACATACAAAAAGTTAAAAAGCCCCTGGCCTCAAAAACAAAATTTCTCTCGATGATAAATTATCAGATAGGACTATTAAATAAATACACATATTTTGTGCCTTAAGGCAGGGCCACAATTAAACTGGAAGCATGATTTCCAGCCATGTGGTACTAAAATAGGCCGCGCCCACAAAACTGACCATTCAGATAGCTTAAAATCAAGCTTCGTTTTAATTGAGGCCAGCACATTAACCCTTCAGTACTCTTACAAACTAGGGAGAAAGCTTGTAAAGTAGGCAACCTGCGCTACAATTTCTATTGTAGACCCAGAATTGATGACGCCATGAATTCCTTAAGTTGCCTACTTTACAGTTTTTCAACCCCAGTTTGTAAGGCTACAGAAGGGTTGAAGGATATAATATGTGTATCAATAATGGTCCCATCTCATCATTTTTGTGTTTTTGATTAATTGTTTGAGGCCAGAAGCCCTTTAAGGGAGTAGGTTACCGATTTTGGGCCACTATTGGAAAAATAAGGACTTTAATTTTTAGGACAATTCATTTATTTAGCACAATTTATTGACAGATAAAGAAGCAACTATGTAAAGTAATTTTGCTCACATCCACGTCTGTTTCAACGTGCTGCGCAATTTGTAGTACGCCATAGCCTTAGGGGCTAATCCACTATTAAAAAACTTTTTTTTTCTTTTAATCTGCTGATTTTATTATTGTTTTTTTAAGCAGAAATTACCAACAGTAAGTTTATCATAACTTTTTGAGTTCTAGCGTGCCATAGTCTTAAATTTTGAGTATTCGGAATCCAAAATTTTGGGGTGGGGGGAATATAAACCTACTTTTCCCTAGGTATATGAGCATGAAAACCTAACAGGTATGAATTACGATGTGCCATGTACTATAGTTTCAGAGTACCAACAAAATTAGATACAAACTTTCCTAATATATTCCATGCACCAAATGATGGTGCAGGTTTAACCCAACACCAAAAGAATTGCGTGATTTACCTCCAAAACAAAGGCATCAAGATTTCTACCACTACCTTCTAGAAACCAAAGACCATACACCCAAATACTTAACATTATGCTCTAATGCGTCTAATGTGTATGGAGAAACTCTAACCCATACATTTATATCTGCATATTCTGCATGAAATAAACAGTCCATGCCATGAAAATTGGTTTCTGTAAACCATAGCTTGTAGTATTTCCTAACATATTGTTTCTGATTTTTACAGTACATTACCTAGATTTTGAACATCTTAACGCAATTTCTATAACAATAATGATTAGCCTCACAATTGAGTGCAAAAATTGTCTCTCAATAAAACACTACGAGTGTTACATCACAAAGTGTAGCATATCTTTCTCTGATTACAAAAAATCATTACATACAATATGATCATATTATTGAACTATCTAAGTTCCTGCACTTTTTTTTTTTTTTTTTTTTTTTTTTCTTCTTCTACTTCTTTTTCTTTAAAGGCGTAGAACACCTTGAACAAAAAACTTGCCTAATATTCTAACATACCTAAATATCATCTTTAATTTGACCGGAGTCATTGATTTCTAATTTATTTTCCATTCACAAAATGTCAGTTGCACGTCACAGCTCGCCTAGTCCACGCGCACGGAAACAGGCGAGCTGTGACGTAATAAACCCGCAACTGACATTTTGTGAATGGAAAATAAATTAGAAATCAATGACTCCGGCCAAATTAAAGATGATATTTAGGTATGTTAGGATATTAGGCAAGTTTTTGTTCAAGGTGTTCTACGCCTTTAACAAACTCCTATACCATTCATATAAAAAATTGCCTGTAATTATTATTTTTAATGAAAACATCACATTTGATGAAATTCAATACAATTTTAAACTTATGTTTAACGAGTCACTTTACTTAACAGAGAGGATGATTCCTCAATGCTAAATAAATCAGAAGTGGGAACAGGCATATTTCCCTCATCATTTCTGATTAGTTAGAGCGCTACATCAATAATGTATCAAGCCTAATAAGCTCTGCAGCCTAAATAGATGCAGGGGAATAGGGAGCTTGATCTACTTTACTATAGCAACCTTCAAATTGAACCAAATAAACATGATATATGGATCAGAGTGCGGCTGCATCACCATCCTACATAGTGAGTGATATAAAACACAGCAAAAAAAGTGCAAAGCTGCGTTGTGTTTGCAAAGTGTAGAAATCAAAATAAAAAGTGGCTCAATAATGCAAGCTGACAAGAGTTTTGGCATAGACGATATGAACTACATTACGATACACGGGTGGTAATTCTTTAATGTGATATTCACACTTAAATACTATACACTGGATGTAATTTTGATTGACATTCTGGCTATGAAAATAACAGCCTTGCACATTAACAAGGATAATGTATACACTGGCCCTAGAAAAACCTGATTGATCGAGTTATACATGCCAACTTGAACCTGCATTTTTCTCATAAGAATAGCATTTGGCTGTAATATGTTTTGTTTTCAAACTTTTGTCCAGAGCTGTGCACTTGATTGGAATAATATATTTTAATAACTAATGCTAATTTTGCAATGCTATGAGAGAAACTGGTGCTGAATTTATGATAAAATGCATTGTCACAATCGTGTGCACATGCACTGAAAACTAATACAGCTAATATAAACACGTTGACCTATTTGCGTGGGCCCAACACACACAAACCCTGACTGATGGACTGACCGATTTCACCCATCATAATACCACTGACTGATGGAGTTACAAAACCACAACTAACATTAAATGGAGTGACTTTGGCCAAATAAAAAAAAAAAAAAAAAAAAAAAAAAAAATCATTTACTCCCTAACTAAAGCTCACAGCAATGTGGAGCAAAAACTAAAGTAACGCTTCATTTTTGGGCTATCTTTTCGTTTTTGTTTTACATTTCTAGAAGCTTTAGTTATGGAGTAAATAATTTTTGAAATTTTTGCCAAAGTCACTTCCCTTGATCATACTTGTCAGTAACTATTGATTGCAATAAATAGTTCAACTGCATTGCCAGCTATACCTATGAATGTGAAAGTGTCTAGTCGTCAACATTTTCTAACTTTTGTTTAACCACAATAGTAGTTATACATGAATGATACTTCACGAAGATAAAATAATGAAAGTGTCGACTCACCTCCTGCATTACCCCAGCCGCCTCCTCCTCCTCCGCCACCTCGTCCCCAGTCTCCACGATCATTGTTTCCTCCCCAGCCTCCTCGATCCCCTCCACGACCACCTGGTCCTCCACGTGGACCACCTCGGTCACCTCCTCCACGTTGTAGGTTGGACATCTCAGTCTTACTGAGAGCTTTCTTCACGTCAACACGCTTCCCACCCACGGTGTGACTTTTGTGTACTGAAACATTACATTTGGTTCTTGTTACTTTGTGTCTCATTGAAGTGATCTAGAATAGAACATGTGCAAGCATTGGTCGTAGTGAGAAAATAATCAACAAAATCAGAGCACAAACAATACTGACAAAAAGCTAACGCTAGCAGACAACTTTAGCTTCCTCTCTTAATTTAACATTATTATGGGAGATTGAAGCAGCTATAACACAAGTTAGACAATTTTCTACATTCTGAAAATTGTACTTTAACTAACAAAGCTTCAGTTTTTCTGAATTTTAATCAATTTGGTTACAAACATTTTTTTTTTCTTCCTCCAATTGACATTAAATTAAAAGAAAATATTTAGTAAAAATTTCAGCATGAAGAACAAAATTCTAGCTTGAGTTAGAAGTGATCATTCTCCCATAAGAAAGTACTTTAAATTGATAGACAAAGTCGTCTACTAGCACTTTATTAGTAGGCCTATTGTTGGATTCTGAATCTTATTTTCTCACTGCAACCAACTTTTGCAAGTCTTCTTATAGACAGTAACAAAATTGTTTAGAGCACAATTTGAAATGTCTCATGTTATTGATGGACAACTTCCATTTCAAAATCTTTATCTTTGCAAATCTAATAATCCAATTTAATGAGATCACTATGGCATAGAAACCTTATAAAATAAAGTCTCTAATGAGAGATTAAAGGCACAGAAAACATAAAACTCATTCTTTTTAATCATTAAACTCAAAATGGGATTTATAAAACTAATGATAATTTTTACCAGAATGTAAATGCGGCCCCACAAGAGAGCGTGAAAAAACTGTAAAGTGTGCAATTTGTGTGAATATTTCTGTTAATGCCATCAGAAACATGCAAAAATCAGTAAGAAAATTAATGTTGCGTAAATTGAAATTTTCTTATCACTGCTACGGCGCTACAGTTGGGTTATGAGGCAAGCTAAAGTTATTTATATCAGTCCCATCAAGTGTTTTGTGATATAAATGCTAATGTTTTCATGTTGTCTATGCCTTTAAGAAAATAGCATGTAACCTAGACTACTACAATACTAATACTTAATGATTTGATACTTACACACAACTTTGTCGACCGCATCATAATCGTCAAACTCGATAAAGGCGAAGCCTCGTTTCTTGCCTGTCTCTTTGTTAGTTACGATGTTAACAGAGACGATATTGCCGTAGTCACGGAAGTAATTACGTAGCTCCTCTTCTTCTACTTCGTCACGTAGACCTCCGACAAACAGTTTCTTTACTGTCATGCCGGCTTCAGGCTTACCAATATCCTGCAATGATACATGGACGATGCAGGTCAATAAAGTTTATATTTGACATGCTACTTAAAACTTACATCCTATTTTAATTCTACATAACATTTTGAGATGTGTGATTTTTTTTTAACGAGAATATTTAGAATATTGGACGTGTTTCGACCTAATTTTGAAAACTTTAAAAGTTAGCACATGACATCATTGAAAAATGGAACTAGTTTGATTTCTTTAATACACTCTTCTAATACTAAAATTACTCATCAAAGTGATGCCGCTTTCTTCAAAAAATGGTTAAAATTTCATCTTTAGTAACATCAGCGTTGCCAGATTTAACCTTCACTAATGGAGCTGCAGGTGTTCCGTGACGTTAAATCTGACAACGCTGCTGTCACTTAATATGACATGTTGACCATTTTCTAAAAAAAGCCGCATCGCTTGAATGGGTCATTTTAGAATTGGAGGAGTGTACTTGCTATCGGGCAGGCCGTAGTTACCGGCAGAACGAGTTGTTAATTGGAATGTTTTACTATATTTTATTTGAGGTGGGGTTTCTTGCAGATTGTGTTTTAATAAAATTGCTATCTGCCGATAACTAGTAGTCATCGTAATATATACCCCAAGTATAATGTATCAAGCCTAATAAGCTCTGCAGCCTAAATAGATGCAGGGGAATAGGGAGCTTGATCTACTTTACTATAGCAACCTTCAAATTGAACCAAATAAACATGATATATGGATCAGAGTGCGGCTGCATCACCATTCTACATAGTGAGTGATATAAAACACAGTAAAACTTTAACAGTACCGTGTAAGAAGAAACAGGTAAAAAGAGTTAGGAACTAAAAAAAAAAAAAAAAAAAAAAAAAAAAAAAAAAAAAAAAAAAAAATCCCACAACTTGACTACAGGAAAATATTTCTGTTTGATAACATTAAAAAAAAAAAAAAAAAATTGAAATATATTATTATAAAACCCCTCACCCTCTCTCCTACCTTCACTTTCAAAAAAGTAGGAACACAGTTTTGGAATAAAGTCAATTACCTTTTCCCACCCCCCTGCACATTTTTACTGATTGAAAATTAAAGATTGTGTCAAAGTCTTACCTCACGAGGCACTGCTCTCTTAGGTTCTACTTCACGTCCATCAACACGATGAGGTCTTGATGATTGAGCATCGTCAACCATGTGAGCACGAGAGTAAGTGATGAAGCCAAAGCCACGAGACCTAAAACATAACATCATACAGAACATCAGTCTACGAATACATGGGATCTACAAGTGAACTTAAAAATAGGCTCTAGCCTTTTTTTAAATGTTTAATAGACTTATTTAATTAATAGTGACTCCATGTGTTATTTCAATGAAAAAATTTAAGCCTTACGATATACTTTCAATTTGAGATTAAGTGACTCGAGGAACTTTGATAAAAGTGTTATTTAAACACTAATTGCATGAATCCATCCCCCCCCCCCTTCACATTACAATAGAAGACGTTGCAAAAGTAGAGAGAAAATATACACACTCTCAGCTTAACAATACTAACAAAGTGCTAGCAGACGACTTTGCATTCCTGTTTCAATTTAACATGCTTTCTTATGGGGCAACAAATCAGATATAACTTGAGTTAAAATCATTTCTCAGAGCCAAAAATTTTACTGTAGCTTACCGAGCCTACAAGCTTTTGTTTTCCTGAATTCCAATTTATTTGATTACAAAGTATTACTTTTACCTAATTGACTTAAAATCCAGGTAAACAAAAGCTTTGAGGCTCAGTAAGCTACAATAAAAATTTCAACTTCGAGAAGTAATTTTAACTCAAGTTATATCTGATTTGTTGCCCCATCAGAAAGCATGTTAAATGTAGACAGGAACACAAAGTTATCTGCTAGCACCTCGTTAGTATTGTTGGGCTGTCAGTTTGTTTATTTTATCACTAAACCTACTTTTGCAACGTCTTCTAATACTCCCAGTACATAGCCTCTTCTCAAATGAAATACATGATATATTTTTGATTGCATTTTAAGTATTATTACGATGGGGAGTTTTCTTCAATCCCCCCCCCCCCCCCCCCTCCAGCATAGCAATATTTATTCTCTTTTTTTCTTCTCTCTATCAAACCTCTAGGCGAGGTACAACTTTATTGAAATAAATTAGTAGGCCTATAATATTTGTGATAGTACAAAAAAATTCAATAAATAAATAATAAATTATGCACAAAATTGGAATATGTGAAAACACTTTTAAAGTGCAACAACAATAAATTAGTTATCGTAAGTGTAAAATAAATTAAATTAATGGCACATAAATGGCTTTTCACATGTCAATGAAATAAAAAAGTATAATCTCAAGTTTTGCCACAGTAAAAAATTATTGATTTGAGATCAACTTTGATGCCAACATCACATCTAATACTAAAGCCTGGATATCCAAATTTTTATATCTTATCTCTCTGACTTTATTATTATTATTTTAACAAATAAGGCCCCACGCACGCCACATTCAGTAATTAATAATAATAATTGGTTTTTATTACGAGGCCAAAAAAGGTACATAAGTACATACCTACTTACATGGTCCTCTGACTTATTTATGACATAATTACGTCAAGTTCAACATAAGAACTACTTGGTTAATGATAGATGTTTTTTTTTTTTTAACAAAACTACCATTAGTAGTAGATAAACAATAATCAATAGAAGACTTGCAAAAGTAAATTTAGTGAGAAAATAAACAAGCCAGACATTACTATAACAAAATGGTACAGTAGCAGATGACTTTGTGTTCCTGTCTCCATTTAGCATGCTTTCTTATGGCAGAATAAAGCAGCTATAACTTGAATTCAAAATTTTGTTCCATGCTGGATATTCTTGCTGTAGTTTTCTGAGCCTTATGGCTTTTGGTTTCCTGAATTTGAAGTCAATTGGACAAAAAAAAAAAAAAAAAAAAAAAAAAAAAAAAAAAAAAGTCAAAATTGAGGGAAAATAATAGCTTTGAACCTCAATAAGCTATAGTACAAATTTCAGGGTCAAGAGCTGATTTATAGCTGCTTCATTCCCCCACAAGCACATATAATTCAGACAGAAACACAACGTCGTCTGCTAGCCTAGCACTTGTTTGTTTATTTTTTTTCCCACACTCTTTTTTCATGTCTTCAATTGAGCTGTATCAAACATAATAAGCTCTGCAGCCTAAATAGATGCAGGGGAATAGGGAGCTTGATCTACTTTACTATAGCAACCTTCAAATTGAACCAAATAAACATGATATATGGATCAGAGTGCGGCTGCATACAAGACATAAAAATTGATACATACACATCATACATGTAAGCTAACATCAATACACTTTGACCTAAGTGATTGATCTTCATAACTTTCTATTCTTGCATACGTCACTTGTTTTACCTAGATTTATATATAGAATAATAATATAGGCCTATAGGGGAAAAAAACATCGCGGTTGGTATTAGTTATGTTTAAAAAATATTCAGATAACTAGTTACTATTTCTTTTTTCTTTTCTTTCTTTTTTTTTTTTTTTTTTTTTACCTAGACTCATAATTCACTTCATTTTTTCTTATTACAACTAGCATCCCTATTGTGGAGTTACTTGAATAGTTCTGGTAATGTTAATTGACATAAACAAAATTATTTATGAGACACTGCATCCATCTTGTGAGCCTATCTTCATTAGACTATCTCATACACCTAGTACTAGTGTTATTTGTAAATCCTGTTCTCTTGCACCAAAAAAATGTACATTCCATTTGAATAACCATAGCTGATCATCATTTTAGAAGCAGAGAACAGGGTTTACAAATAGCATTATAACCTACCTGCACACTTTTTTTTTCCCCTCCCTACTTTAGACCACAATGTTTTTAAACCCTGCCCTTTTCTCTCCTCAATATTCTGATATGAAGAATCATACTATCCCCCCCCCCCCCCCCCCCCTAATCCTCTTATCATTCCCACATGACCAAAACATTGAAACATTCCACATTCTATATATCGATGCCTCCGCGTCAAAAGCGAGCATCTACACTTTCCAGATTTCCAGGTTTCTTACACTTTCTGCCGCCGAGAATCTGCAATGTTAAGTTTATTGCCGCTAGTCGAGTTACAGCGCTGCTCGGAAAGTGTAGATAGTCATTTTGTCAGAAATCTGGAAAGTTTAGATACTTACTTTTGACATGGAGGGATTGATATCTCAATGAGAGCTATCTGATTGCGTGGTTTCCAAACCTTTATGACCATGTTAGCACCTTATTAAGTGCTCATACAAGTTTGCTTTCAGTTGATACACCTAGGATTGAGCAATGAGCCTGCAGAAGTGCCATAGAACCTTTCAGTGCTTACAACATTAAAATGTTCTTCTAACGAGACACCACCATACCACACGTAAATTTAATGTTCATATTCTTTTAAACAAGAGACCTACTACAGTATATCACAATTTATTCTTACCTCTTAGTTTTAGGGTCTTTCATGACGACTACATCCACGATCTCTCCCCATTGTTCAAAGTGCTTTTTTAAACTATCATCTGTTGTTCTATAATCAAGACCTCCGATAAAAAGTTTACGGAATTGTTCTGGTTCATTAGGCTTCCCATTGTAAGATTCTCCGTTGTTCTTTGTTTCTTCCTGTAACAAAATAAGAGAGAAAAAGAGGTGAGATAGCGATTAGGCTGATAAAAAAAAACTTGTTGACTGGACAATATTATTATTACACGACAGTCAATTATGAAGTATTCTTATGTAATGAGAGTACACTTGGTGTTTTCTAGGGACTTAAGTCTAGACCAAGGTCTAACAAAACTTAACATTAGAGCATGTTATCCAATCATATATATCGATGCTGTGATGAGCAAAATGTGTATCTCGTTATTTATCACTCGGAGCAATATGTGTAAGTCGTTATTTGTTACACGTAGCAATATGTGTAGGTATGTTGTTTTTTGTCAAGCTAAGCAAAATGTGTAAGTCCTTTCCGAACATTAAATAGATGACACTAGACTTAAACATATTGCTTCGCATGACAAAAAAACAAGTTACATATATTGCTCACAACAACTTCGATATAGAAATTGCGAGTAAAGTCGAGAGACCCCCAATTTCTTTCAGCATTGAAAGATCATATTTTTAGTTTTGTGAGGGTGGGAGGAAGAGGAGGGAGAAAACTATTGAACTGTGGCAAAAATATTAAAAAAAAAAAAAAAAAAAAATGGTTATAAGACATAAATACTTGGATTTTTTTTAACACTATTGTCACATTTAACAACTTCTATTGCACCTCCCAAATCCTCCTTTCCAAAAAGTGCATTATGAAGCCTGCCTGGTCACGGCTCGACAGAGTGGTTTGTAAGACGCACCCTTATTTCCTGTCTTTAAGTTAGAGTAACAGTGCCGTAATGAGGGTGATTGTGGTGGTAGTTATGGGGATGGTGGTTAAAATAGAAATTGTACGAGCCTTTGCAACACAAGTTACTAAACTTAACTACTGTAACACCTATAAAAATCCATTTAAAGTTTATTTAAATGGAAAAAGTTACCTTTCCCAATGGAATATATTGACTTGGGGGCAATACCCCCCCCCCCCATTTCTTTATGTTCATTAGTTCAGGGGATACATATACGTTTACTAATAATATTTTGCCCATTTATGTTCATTAACAGATGTGTCTCAAGTCTCCAGCACCTGGGACCCTAATTTTTAACACATGTGATCATAAATGAGAATGAACCATTATGGTGTACCTTTGAACGTAAAGGAGCGTGAGAAAATTGTGAGATGCAACAATTACTGCAAAAAATTTAATTACGTTCAAGGGGGTGAAATTTTAGAACCATAAATAAGACTCCATGTTAGTTTGTTGGTGACCGCAACGCTGAAATTCATAATGAAGTCCATACTGTGCTTATTTAAAAGTAAAATGTCAATTTTAATATAAATATATACGATTAAAATCTGTATAATATTTGAGCTCTGACGTGTCCTCCCATAACATAATATTCCTAAAAAGTTATATTTTCCTATCATAAATGTGCGTTTTAATGATCGATTGAAATACTGTATCCTGAACGCGTGGTCACAATTTTTCCTACATAAAAATCTTGTTTTATAAAATATTTAAAACGTTATAACTTGTTATTACAGTACATTGCTCTTAGGTTAATGAAATGTAATTAGGTTAACATACAATACATACATACACTTACTCTATACTCATTACATATAAAAAAAAAAAAGAAAGAACTGTGAGCATACCGGCATTTTCGTTTTAACTAAACGTCATTGGTTAGGTCAAACACCCGCCATGTTACCAATCTTTTCTTTTTTTAAATTTTACGTGATTTTAACTCATAAAGTTACAAATTTTAACTATTTACTAGAGCTACAGTATTTATTTTACACTTAAAAACTATTATTTAATTATAAAAAACTAAAAATAGGAATAAAATAGGTCAAAAACCTTATTTGTAAATAATGGCGGTCGGCATTTAATCGAATGACAGACCAATTTTTAAATACAAATTTAAACATGAATTACTTCTTGCATAGTTAATATTTTTACATATTTTGATGCACAAATAAATTATTTACTGATTTTACATATTTATAATCTATTAAATAAGGTATTTCATGCAAAAACTTACGTCGTTGTTTCCCATTGTGTACCCCCGTGTGGATTTTTGCTGGAGATCCAACACAAAATGGCGTCACTTCGAAATGACGTCATAGAATGCTGAAAAAAAACTTGAAAAGCAGAATTTTTTCTGCGTAGATGTAAAGTTTTGCTTTGTGCGCAATCTTTTTTACAATTTTATTTTAGAATGGTTATAATTTTAATAAAGCTTTTTATTTTTGCGGGAATATTAATATTATTGATCAAAATTTAAAAATATATTATATTGCTTTTCCCGGCTTTTCCAATCCCCTTTACAGGGACATCAGGGACATATTGATTATAACTCACTCCAACTGTATTGATTCCACAACTTATGGAGTTAAAAAAACAAGAGCAGTAACATATATAAAATCTAAAACAAAGATAAAAACTTCAACATTTTAATTGTACTAGTATTTTTGTCATTTATTGTTTTTTTCATTTATATATTATAATAATTTTTACAATATATTATATTTTTTTGATGCTAAATATAAATTAAGATGGATACAAAAATAATACAAAAACGTATATTATGTCAATCTGTAAATAAAGAAATATTAGATTCCGCATTCAGACTTTGTATTATCCTTGTAATCTTTTGTTATATTATTATAAGACACATTTACTCAAAATTGCATTAATTTTTTATTTTATTATTTTTTTTTTTTTACATCTTATGTCCAATTTTAAGTATAAGGTATAATTTTATTAGAAGACTTGCAAACATATGGATACATAAAAAAAGGCAGGAACCTGATCTTAGGACTGTTTTTAAAAGAACCATATCTGAGAGATTTTTTTTTTTATTAGAGAAAGTCCTCAAGAAACGTTGTCAGTTGTGCTCGTTGTGCTATATTTTGTGAAACTTATTTACAACAAAGAGCAGAAATACGCATTTTTAAACATTTAAATCATATAATATGCACAATGGAATACAATGTTGCAGTGGAATGAGGGGATAGAACTTCTTTTGAATATCAGGATGGGGATGGGGCAGGGTCAAACTGGCACTCAAGGGGCCTCGTCCACGAAAGGGGTGTAACACCCTTTTTAGGGGCCACAAAAAGAGGCATAACACCCTGGTTACGTCTTTTTTTGGGCCTTAGGGACCTTCAAATAGGGGGGCCACGTCCGCTGTGCTCTTATGGCCAGTCCGAGTCTGGGATGGGGGTTCAGAAACAGGAAACTAACATTTTCAGTGATACGCATAACTGTCAAAGAGTTACATAGAATCAGATTTGAAGCCCGTTTTTTTAAAACCACCAGGCACTAGTTTTTAAGGACTGGAACCAACTCCAATTTATATGAGAAATTATAAACATTCATAACGACAGCTTTTTTTTTTTTTTTTTTTTAACCCATCAATTAATAACATTGAGCATTTAAATTATGTTTATCAAAATAAATATATCCTATAATATTATTTTAATAATCTATTACTATATTTGCAAATCTTCCATTTATTAGGTGAAAAATATAAATAATACATTATTCAACAACAATGGGTTACAGAAACAAATCAATATACAGCATTTTTATTTATATTACCTGGGTTTTACAATCACATTTAAAATTTTGAAAAACAAAAAAATTATTAATATTACAAAAATTATGACATTTAAAAAAAAAATCCTATTTTTTTTTTTGCAAATGAAATATTACTATATATTCTTTATTATCATTTTATTCTAATTTAAAATAGGGTCTTAATATTGCATTTTTTTTTTCTTCCACCAAAAGAAAACTTATATAAATCTTTTTAGGCTATACAATTAAGTGTAGTTCACTTGGTGTAATGTTTTTGTGTTGATTTAAATTTATATCATATAATACCTTTAAGCCATGTTCACACAGTACGTAATTTATGTGTAATAAATTTAATTTATTAACATTAACATAATTTAAATCAATTAAATTTTCATGCAATCAAATTTATTACGTCATATTGCATTATGTGAATAGACCTTTAAATGCACATGAGTAGTTGAAACTCAATGATATATATTTTTTATCAACATAGTTTTGATGTCACTGTGTGACTTCATCTTTAAAGTGCTATTAAATACATTCTTGCAACTGATAAATTGAATTTTAAGCAATAAAAAATAATACTACCGTACTTTTAATTTTTCCACTCTCACAAATTTATAGACCCTATATTTGACAACCACATTAAATTTCTATTGTTTTTTTTTTCTCTTTGCTAATATTTTTGTACCATTTTATCATTCATATATAAGTGTTACATATTATCTATTATATAAAATAGTCCATTATAATATTTATTTTAATCATATTTTGGTTAACAATACTTTGAAAATATTAACTTTTTTTTTTAATGATAAAAATTGATTTCTTTTATATGCTAATCAAAAGTTGCAATAAAAAAGTTCACTTTTTTGTATGGTTTAAATGCATCTAAAGTGTGTGTGTTTTTTAAATTTTTTTTCAATTACTACATGTAAAGGTGTGTTCAATATGCGCCATTTTAAATTTTCTGTTCTGTCTCATAAACTCTGTTAGTTTTCTCATAATATATTGCTTAAAGGACAGTAACTAAAGGTTTTCCTGCTGTTTTTACACGACGCACTTTTGATTTTTGACAGATAACAAGCATTATAAAGCTTTGAAAGTAATGGTTTACACACTATTACATGTTTGATTTACAGTACACTTGATTTTGATAGTAAAGTATATTTTACCATTCAAAAACTGGCACTAAATATGCAACTTGAGGAAATCATGCACAGGTTATAAATGGTAAGATATATTATCACAATCATGTACAGCTCTGGCCAAAAGTTTGAGAACGATTTGTATAGGCAACCCGCAACCACACTATGTTATCTTTATGGGAAAACGCTGCGGCTGCCACTGCCCCATTCTTAAACTTTTGTCCAGAGCTGTACATGAAAAACTTAAGACAATTTTTTAACCACATTTAACACCTAGTCTTTTCATTGCAACTTTTTAACATGAATGAAAACAAATGAATGAAAATTTTCAAAACAAGCCTGAATTGTTCTGTGATACTATAGTTAAAAAGTGAGTGCTTATTTTACTCCTACATAACTACATATATTATAAAAAAAGAAGCTATATTAATTATGAAATAAATAATAATAGTATGCTTTTTTTTTTTACTTAATGACATTAAAACAACTAGCTCAATATATATCAAATAGGAGCCAATCACAAAGCTTGTTTATGGCCACATATTATATAACTATTAACCAATTAAATGTTGTGAACTATTGCTTGTAAATTTATATATTTTTTTAATATTTTTACACGTGTATAATTATGAAATGTTGAGGTTTTAAAATGTTTCCCTGTTATTATCACTATAGTTAAAGGTGCATTTATATAACGTGTTTTTTTAGTCACACTAGTAATTTCTATTTGGTTACAAAAAAAAAAAAAAAAAAAAAAAAAAAAATCTATAGGGGATTTATCTTTATTTTCTTTAATTGAGAGCTTCAGAGTTTTTCTCCAAATCTGTAAGGACTGAAGATGGCACATATTCACTCCATTTTACTCTTTAAGTTTAGTGTCTAAAGCTATACAATGTGCTACTTATCTTTTGATCAAGATTTGTCACCAAACTATGGGACTCTCTTCACTATAGTAAGGCCCTTGCTAATTTCCTTTATCTTTCTCTTTCAAAATTATTGTACTTAATCGCCATTTTTTTTTCTTTTCTTTGATATCTCCTATTTTGAACAGTGATAACTTTTTATGTCAATATTATGGTTTTATCTAAACTAGACTAAAGTTTGCGTTAAATGACTTGAATCATGAAAAATGAACATAACTTTAAAGATACACAGTAAATGCAAATAGACCAACACAGTTAGGTATGTTAAATTTGATAGAAAGGGATAGGAGAAAACCAGCAAAAGGTCTTACTATAGTGAAGAGAGTGCTATAATTTGGTGAAAAATCTTGCTAGCACAGAGATAAAGGAGTGAATGATTGGATAGCTTTTGGTAACAAACTCCAAGAGAAAATAGAGTGTGATATGCCTTTGTTAGTCCTTATAGACTCAGAGAGCAGCTATAAATGATAACTATAGAGTTCAGAAAAAAAAAAAAAAAAAAATGAATGAATGAACAAACAAATGAATGAACATATAAAAAAATTATCAATTGCACGGAAAACATAAATTTAAGAAATTATTCAGATACATATCAATAACTCTTTAGTACTAAACAATAACAATCTTGCAAAAAGTTTAAAGAGTAACTCGTTAGTATAAACGTAATTTCTTTAGCGGTAAATATTTAACTGTTTAGATTCTAAAAAGTTTAGTATGTATCTAAAGAATTTATTATGAAAAAAGTCTAAATAGTAACTAGTTAGATAATTTTTTCCGTATGGAAGTAAAAGAAAAGAACAGACACAAAAGACACAAAAGATGATCTCGTTATATGAATGCACCCCAAATTGGCAATAACAAATTAACATAAGTATAGTACATTAATATTAAAACAATAAACACACATATATATATTTACAATGTCTTCTTCTTTAAATTACAGTACAAGTAAATACACATTAAACCTCATATTAAAAAATCTTTGCAGTTTAATAGCAAAATTTCAATGTTATGTGCATGAAAGATAAGAAAAATTTTGCTCAAGTGTATACTGTATTACTTAATTCATCTTTTAAGTGCCACTTTGATTTAGGTATGTAAATTGATATTTGTTTTCTGTGTGTGACAACAATATTAAAATTAAAAGTTTAGGATTTACTTAACATCAATTATTGCAAGATAAATAATAATTGATAAATAGACAAGTTTAGTAAAAACATGTTTGTTTTACTTGAATTTTAAATTACTGTAACTTGCATTTTTTTCCAGCATTTTACGACTTAAAAGTATTTTCATAATTTAATCTCTGGTGCTCTAAAAAATATGACATATTGTCATTTCGGAAGGGACACCATGGTTTCCGTAAAGGCGAATGCCAGGAAAAATTTGCTAGGCCATGACCGCAGGTCTAGGGAGAGCCTAAGCCCTAAGTCAAATGACTGGGTTTTGGGAGTCTCGGGTAAAAATGTAGAGTCAGTGGTACCTCCTGTAGGTTTGGAAAAATAATAAACAGTAACATAAATAATTAACAATTTTCTTCAAATATCTTTGATGATAAAAATATTCTGGAAAAAAAATCACATTTTTAGCTTAAGGGTTGTATATAGATGGCTTGTATTTCAAAATTAAAAAGAAAACTTTAAAACTTTATGATGCCATTTGAAAGTTAATTGTAACAGCTATAATAAAATTTTCCAAACCCTTTACCATCAGATAAGAGAGAAAATAATTATTGAAGTTACCATGGGATCTTATGGGACTAACACTTTAAAAAATTAATAATTTAAAATCTAGCATAGTGACCCCTTAATTTTTTTACATTTTTGAACATACCATATCCTAATGTATCACTGTGCACAATTTTAGATTATTCTTTCTTTACATTTTTTTTAGTCAAATCCCGCAGTACCTGATTTCCCACCTTAAAAGTGAACATAGAAATCAAACCTACATAAACAACAATATTTTACTTAACTTGTCTACTATAGGCCTACATTACTTGAAAAATATTGGTCATCCTTATTCTTATTATTAGAGTCCGTTTAACAGACATTGTGTGATAAAAATTACATACATTTATAATACACAAAGAATAATGTCTATATTACGTCACTAAGACACACTCAAATGTTTGAAATTAGACGACAGATGATCAGATTGAGGTTTCTTTCTTTGTTGATGTCCCGATGAATCTCTCATGATTGCGAATACTCTTCTCTCTCGTTTACCTTCGGGTGCATCAGAGAGACAGATCCTCTCGTTGGGTAAGAGACGACCACCGTCAGCGGCTAGACGTAGTAAGATACGTGCGATGTTACGTGCGTCATCCATGCCACAGTGTGGTCTACCTTCAAATTCTAAACCTAATTGGTTTAGCATGTCTCCTAGGCTTACCTGTTAATATGAAAGTTGATATTAGTTATGGTCAATTTAAAGAAGAAAAAAATGTGATTAGGATCAGTAATAACAAAAAGGATTGAGATACTAGCAAGGGCTTTACTACAGTAGACGTTCTGTGAAGAGGTCTAACATAGCTCAAATAGTTAAAAATGTTTATATAAATGAGAGCATTTGTTATCATAATGACATTATCGATCAAAGGAGAAAATTACTTGAGCACAACACAGAGTAGCATGTTTATTTGTACTGTACTGTGATGTGCTCAAGTAAATCTCTTCTTTAATTGATAATGTCATTATGATGACAATAGCTCTCAGTTATATAAACATTTATAACTAAAACTCTGTGCCATGTGAGATCTCGATCGCTACATAGAACGTCTACTGTAGTAATAAGGTCCTTGCTGGTAATTCTATATTTTTTTGTAAAATTGTCTTTAGTTATTTTGATAATTAAGTTTAGGTATTATTATTACAGTAAATTTTCGATTTTGTGAAATTGCAAGGGACCCAGAAAATTGAAATTCATAAAGTTGAGAGATTTAACATTGCCAAGCTTATATTGAAATCTGCTGCGGAACAAACTGAGCATTTCACAAAATCCAGAAGTTCATAGAATTGAACTTTACAAAATTGAGTTTACTGTATTATTATTGCATACATCTACTCTATTGAAAGATTGAGGCCCTTTGCGACAATTAACTTAAATAATACCTACAACTGGTTATCCCACCACCCCCATCAGTAGGGGCCGGATTTCTAGTTTTTACGTTTTTGTAAATACGTGTCTTACAGCAATTCTGACTTCAAATGTCCACGAATCATCAAGTTTGATCGCCAAAAATGCAAAAAAGTTTGGACCGAAAAAAACTGTTTCTTGAAAATTGAAACCGTTTCAGTTTTTTCCAGTTTTTTTCAGTTTTTCCAGTTTTTTCCGGTTTTTGAAAACTGAAAACGCAGTTTTGCTAAACACTATTTTATAAAAATGAATTTTAGACAATATTAAATTCTCTAATTCTTTGAAATTTTTTTCCCTCTTTTAGCACGTGTTAAAAATAATATTAGTTATTCCTGCACACAAATATATTTGTCGTAGTATACTGTTTCCTGCGTAAGTATTTCATATTCTTACGATTTTTTTCTTCACTTTTCTGAATTTACTAACCTTAAGGTACTTTACCAAGTACAGTAAAACCTCGTTAAACAAAATTCAAGGGACCTCGGGAATCGCCACTTCATTATTATAACGAAATTCGCTATTACGAAATTGTATAGAAAATGCCGATGGATTTTTGCTCCAATAAAGCAAACTAAAATAAGTATTTCATAAACTTCTTGAAAGAAATGATACACGCTACAGTAAAAAAAAAATATATATATATATAATAATAAATACAGTACTAGATAAAATTACCACTCAATCGGAAAAAATAATACTCCGCGCCTGTAAAGTATGCAATAACGGAAAGCAAAAAAAAAAAAAAAAAAAAACTTGAAAGAAAAAATGTAAAAATTTTAATATTTGCAGGATTTGAAGCGATAAAAATGCTCAAAAATAGGAGAAACATGTAGAAACTCTTTTCACTTTTTTTTTTTTTAGCATGCTTAATTTACACTTGGTGCACACTTGTACAGCATATGTACGCAGCAACACGTCGCGTAATTTTAGCTCATTATATTCGCGAGATGGCATTTACTTTATTCAAATTTGTTTGAGTTTTTATTTATCACCCGCGTAATTTCCAAAAGAATTATCGTAAGAAAGACCGTCGAAAGTTTGGATTTATATTACCTATTTTTGGCTGAAAAAATGAACTTTTTTGACTTCGCTATACCGAAATTTTGTTATAACGGGGTTTCAATATGCTTTTACATGAAATTACATCCTATGTAAGTGAAATTATGTTAAATAAATGTATTTTATAAATGTATTTTGTGGAAAATCATTGTTATTCTACCTAAGAAATAAAAAATATAATTATTTTAGCGATATAATATATTTTGAAGCTAAAAATAATGAAAACTGGATTTAACTGATTTTGCATATCTGAACTGAAAGTGGACTGATTTTGCCCAAAAAATAGGACTGAATTCGGTGCTGAAAATCCGGCCCCTTCCCATCAGAAAGCATTTTAAATCAATACAGGAACACAAAGTCATCTGCTAGTACTTTGCAAATATTATTGGGCTTTGAGTTTGTTTTCTCACTGAACCCCCTTATTGCAAGCTAGCATTGTTATTACTATGTCCCAATGTAACTTACCCTTTTTGACTTGTACAAAGTTGCAAAGGTCTTTCTCACGTTCACCCACTTCTTACAGAACACTGGATACGTAACAGAGGAGATCTGGAACATAAAGCAATGCGAGTCAAATATACAGTTCATTTGATTACATTAAAGTCTACAGTCATTGCATGGTATTGTGTGCAAGCACCATAAGAGAAATTAAATTCTATTTCACAGCATAGAAAAAAAAGAGTCATTATTGTTTGTTTTTTGTTTTTTTTTTTTATTAAAAAAGAAAAAAAAAATTATTATACTAATTTTATCATATTTTTTTTTCACTAATTTAAGCAGCTCTTCCTAATTTGCAAGCATATGATAATTAAGGAGAGGAAGGAAACTGAATTTTGATCGTCGATTGAGTAAATGGTTTCATAGAAAAACAGATAGATTTGAAAAATTGGGGAATGGGAGATTTAGCTGCAACTGAGAAAATCACATTTGCCCATAGAAATTGGATTCACAATGAGAAATTTTTAGTCATATAAATTCATTTCTGCACTTTTTTTTTTTTTTTTTTTTTTTTTTTGTCAATTTTTAGAAAGCACCATGAAAATCCACCTTTACATGTAATCCTTACCTTGCATTGGCCAAACAAGAATCTTCCCATATCCCAAGGACCATCTGTGACGACACATGACTTGACTCTGGTCTGTCCTAGTAGACGATGATGATTGAGCCAAGCTTCAAATCTTGCCAGTACTTCAGGGAATGTGGAGGCAGAGTCAACTTGTTCCTAAAAAAAACATACATAGTTATGAATTATGATACAAATTGATGTTGTTGCCAGCAAAATGTGTATCTCGTTTTTTGTCACACAAAGCAATATGTCTAAGTCGAGCGCCATCTATGTTACGTTTGATAACTACTTACACATTTTGCTAAGCTTGACAAATAATGAGATACCGTACATATTTTGCTTGCAACAAGGTGGAAATGTTACATTTTTGCTTCTTTTTTTTATGGTCAAATTGAATTGCCATTATATAATTTTTTTTTTATTTCATTCATGAAATTTGAACAAATATATCGACCTTGTTCCAAAGTTAACATGACTTTGAAAAATAAAATTTCATCTGATTGACCCTGCATTTTGGATTTTTCCATTCCATATCATTTTTGCAGTTTAAACTACGTATATATCGTCTCTATTGCGGCAAATTGGTTCAAGTGAAATTATCACGAGCGCACCACATGTTTCATCTGACACAGTAAAACCTATGTAGTTGGAACGTTTAACAAGGTCGTGATAATTTAACTTGGTACATTTTGATGCGATAGAGACAATATTTCAAGGTCAAATGAACTTTGGACATTATAGAGGAGTACATACTCTAAATTTTTATTATCATTTTTTATTAATTAATAAAGGAACAACTGTTTTGAGGCCGACTATAAGTGATTTCACTGACATCCTCTTCCATTTCGACATTCTGCGCATGTGTAGTAAGTAGAAACAAAAGCGGATGTAAGCGAAATTGCTTTAAGTCGGTCTCAAAACAGTTATTCCTTTATTAGTCAATTGTACACCTCTGAACAAAAGTTTCTGAATGATTTGTATAGGCAACTAGCAACCACACTATGCTATCTTTACAAGAAAACGCAGCAGCTGCCTCAGCCCAGTTTGGAAACTTTTGTCTAGAGGTGTACAAGATACTGTAGCTTTGAAAGCTCTTCACATTGAAATATATCATCTCTATAGGGGCAAATTGATTCAAGTGAAATTATTACGAGCGCGCCAAACTTTCCATCTGACACAGTAAACCTTATGTAGATTGAACGTTTGACGATCTCATTTCACTAATTTGACGATTGATGATCTAATTTCACTTGATATATTTTGAAGCGATAGAGATGATTATTAAGAAAGAGATAGAAATATTACCTGTGTAATTCCAGTAAGTTCAATACAAAACTTAGAGAGCTTGGGATTTAGGACAGGACGACAGTAAGCATGAAACTCATCCACGATATCTTGAGACTGTGTACTGACTAGGATGGCAGGGAATTCAATGATCTCATGACTGAAACATACAATAACGTAACACATGTTTATTACATCCTCAGATCTTAAGGCTGCGTTCTTAAACAGCTCCCGCTACCTCTGAGCCAGATTTGCATATCTTTTTAGTACCTCCCGCCCCTCCAGTGCAGCAATATAAGAGGTAGCTCTGCAGCTCAGTGCTTTGAGGTGCAGTTGGCGGATTTCAATGCATAGCATATGGCATTAGCAATTGCTATGCGCCGGAAACTAGAGCTACCTATAGCATTGGAGGTGCAAAAGCACAGTTTTCTGTATTTTTAGTCGCATGAATATGACACTCTCATAGTGAGCTGTGAACCAACTCTGGGAGGTGTTGGAAGTTGTTTGAAAACACAGCTTTAAGTGCAGATTAACAATTTATTAGGGGGGGGGGGGCACAAAAATTAGCTTGGATCAAGTCCGCATTTCAACAACTTATCAAGATTTCTGTGATTTAGATACAAATTCGGATACATAAGAGTAACCAGTAATTTTATATTTAGATACAAAAATTTTCATTTTTTCCTCTTACAGCTTTAATTAATATAAGACATCCTTCAATCGCGATAAATACTTACGGAAAGTCAGGTTCGTTAACTTCTTCACACGTTGCTTCAAAATCAATGATAACATAATATGGATACAAATTACTTGTAACTTGTAGATTTTCATCTGCTAATTTCTTTTTTGTATAATAATTCTTAAGACGTTTTTTTAGAACTTCACCAGTACCTTCTTGGCTTAATTTTAATTTCTTCAAAGTTCTCAAAATTTCTGTTTTACTCATTTGATTGATTTTACCATTGATTTTAGATAATTCTTTATATACAGCATTACTGAATGGTGAATGATTCATTTCTTCTTCCATTTCCCATTTTGGTAATTCCTGAAATTATACAAAATAAATAAAGTTATGTAAAAAAGAAAGAATGTTTAAAATTTGTAGAAAGTAAACATCGATGGAATGTCGGTTCAGAATGTCTAATTTTTTCTTCGTGATTGAGTTTATTCTAAGTAAATTTTCTAAAAAACATTAAATTAGTATATATATTGACATATTGAGTGTAACTGTATTAATTAATGATCTTTAATTAATCTTAATCAATTTAAAATTACAAATTATTTGAATATAACGTCGATTCACAACGACCAAACATAAGGATGTATTTTCCATCTAACTTTAAATTACTTTTCACAAAAAAATTAAACTTACAGATGAAAAATTTTCACTCTCCTCATCTTCAGGATATTTAGAAGATCCAGTAGCACAAGTATCCGACATGATTTATTGATTTTTAAGTCGATTAACTGCAGAATACACGAAGAATCTCTTTAAAGATCCACCATGTTACTTTTTTTTTTCTCCAAAACATTAACAAATGAATAACGTAACGGGTTTGTCTTTTTGGCGCCATTTATGCACCATTTTTTTGAAAATAATTGACAAAATAATTAAAACTAAAAGAAATACATGACAAATATTTGCATATACAAATTATGCATAGAAAAAAAAAATTTTATTGAATTAAAGCCATAAATGTAAAACGGCATGACTGTACCTAAAAAAAAGAAGTGGCGTTGGCGTTGATTCAAAGCGCGCCTACATATAACGAATGTATGCAACTTGTATTACATATCTGCTCAACTGGTTGCATAAAAAGTAGGCGTTTTAAATATCTGATAAAAATGAAATGAAACTGTAATTAATTTAATTAAACATTAGTAAAGGAGTAAGAACTTTTCTAATTTTATTAACATACAATATGTTTACGTAGATAATAAGTTGTCTATCAAGAAAAAAAAGTTCCGCAACTTTACACGGCATGCGCTCTCTTATTATTATTTTTTTATCGTTCTTTCTGCACAAAGTTATTTTTGTTCATTATATATAACTACATACAACATTATTAAATTTAATTACAAACTCTCAAAGTTTACGATTAAGGATTGTATATAGATGGCTTGCATCTCAAAATTAAAAAGAAAACTTCGAAACTTTATGATGCCATTTGAAATTTAATTGTAACAGCTATACCTGTATGATAAAATTTTCAGAACCCTTCTTGACCATCAGATAAGAGGGAAATAATAAATAATTATTGAAATTAACATGGACTCTTATGGTACTAAAACTTAAAAAAAAAAATTAAATTAAAATCTAGCATGATGACCCCATTTTTTTTTTTTTTTTTTTTTTTTACATTTTTGAAGATACCATAATTATCCTAATGTAGCACTGTGCAAAATTTCAGATTTTTTTTCTTAACAATTTTTAGTCAAATCCCGCAGTACCTGATTTCTGCTTGGATTGCCTGAAATAAAATTAGGAAGTAATTTTATTGACTTTCCTATAAAAAAGGACATGGTATCCTGAATCGATATATCTAAATAGTTTTTGAGTTCCTTAAGTAGTTTTATTTAATTTTTTGAAAGTCGCAAAATGACGTCACGGTCGGTAACTTTTTCTTAAATGTCTACATGCATAAAGTTACCGGCTATGACGTCATTTTTTGGATTTAACCAAAAATAATTAAAAATACTTCATTAACTCAAAAATTAGAAATTCACTTTTGAATTTGAATTTTGAATTCGATTTGCTTTTTTACTCTTGTTTTACTGTATGTCTTACTAAGCCCGAATTTGAATTAAAAAATCACTTATATCAAGCGATTCAGAAAAATATATTTCTATTAAAATATAAAATAAAATTACTTTTTTTTCTTCCTCATTCAGTTTAATATCAGTAATTTTTGTACTGCGTGGACAAAAATAATAAATAAATAAAACTTGGAAATTAAGCAATGAATAGTTTAAAAAAATTAGAACACAAATTATCTCTTTATTGAGAAATGTCACTTTCTTAAGTACTGTACATATAATATTATTTGCGTAATAAAAGAGTAAACAGACGTATTGTGGTTTTAAAACATCCTGATATCCATGCGTCGGAAGTGTCGGGAAAAAACAAAATAAATGAATCACTTACGAAGCAAACTTTAGTTGAAGATTTTTCTCTTCCTTTGACGCCCGCACTTTATATCCTCTTTAGTGTTATTTCATAACTTTAATTGTGTATACACATAAATGTAAAGTGTTATAGTGAACAATTTTTGTGATTTAGTTTTAATTTTAATTATTATATAATTTTGTTGATTTTTGCTGAACTTGCGAAGATTTTTGAAAATCATGAGGCATGTGTTATTTGAGGTAAGAAATACATTTTTTAATTATAATTTCTAATAATAATATTTAATTGTAAATAAAATTACCCATATTTAAAATATATGTAGAGGAGGATTGCAATATATAATTTAAAATATTAATTCCTATACTAAATAAATGATACTGTACAATAGTTCTTTATATACTATATGGTGAGCAAAAGTTAAAAGTAAATAAATAAATAAATAAATAAATAAATAAATAAATAAATAAATAAATAAATAAATAAATACATAAATAAATAAATAAATAAATAAATAAATAAATAAATAAATAAATAAATAAATAAATAAAAAGTTTTAACGGAGTAATAAAATTTTGATAGTGCTGGCATCGCATTTTTTTTTTTTTTTTTTTTTTTTTTTTTTTTTTTTTTACGTTTAAAAAGTAATATACTTCTTGCAATAAAATGGTTTTAATTGTTGCAACAAGTAAGTGAAAATGATTTTTCCATTGGAAATTTAATGCATTCAGAATATTTCAAATTATTTTAAAAAGTTCGTTCATTGCAAGTGGTCCATTGCAATAGTGCAATAATGAACTTTAAAATAGTGTTTTAATCATTTAATTTAATTATTAATTAAATTAAAATAGTGTTTTAGTATATATGTATATACATGGTTTTAATTATAAAAAAAAATGTAAACAGTATGACTAAATTATTTTGTTATTATACATCATAAATTATTTTAATTTTGTTTTTATGATAAAATCAAATCAAATCAATATATTAAATATATTATATCATATTGCCCTCCTGAAAACAAGTCAAATACAATTTTTATATATTTTTCAATACGTAAAACATAATATTGTTGCACATATATTGAAACAACCAGTTACCAGTTACATTTTTTATAATATATTTATATTTATACATAACTTAATTTACCATTATCACAAATATATATTGGTCCTTCCTTTTAACAAATAAATGATAAAGATTTGATATTTCAAAATTGTATAATATGCAAATTAATTTATAGATATAAAATGGTCAACAAACTAAATATAAAATAGAAAAAAAAAATAATAATAAGAGTGTGTGACATATATAATATATTTTGAAATTCATCTGTTTTAAATAAAAATAAATAATATTTCAAAAACCATGGTGTTGATTCTGAAATCACAACATATTCTTTCAAAAAAAATAAAATATTAATATAACAATTTAGGTCAACCAGATCTTTTTTTGATCCTAACAAACAAAACAAAAAATATACAATTTCAACAACAAAATGTTTTATATATATATATTTACTGTTTATGTTATGTGTGCTTTATATTTCTACAGTATTATAATTGGCGTCGGCGTTAAATTTAATTATTTTGTAGCAATTGCAAAATCAGTTTTTACTTACAAAATTTCTCTGTTTCTTCAACTCTGCAACTCTAATAAGAAAATGTAACAATTACCATAAATGTAAATAAACATTACTATAATGTTGTGCGCCTGTTTTCTTATATTATACGTTTTTTTCATTACTTCACTTGTATATGCAAACGCAAAGTATATATATATAATAATTGTAAGTATTGCGTGAAATGTATTTATCATTATTTAATGAGGCTTATTGGTCAATAATTGCATATAGCGGCGCAGGAAAGAAAGAATAGAAAAGAAAAAATATTTCTTAATAGATTCTATTATGATATCGGAACTTGTTTTTAGAATTTTTGGAGACTTGCACTATATCCAGAAGAAAGAGCGAGAGAGCGAGAGAGAGAGAGAGAGAGAGAGAGAGAGAGAGAGAGAGAGAGAGAGAGAGAGAGAGAGAGAGAGAGAGAGAGAGAGAGAGAGAGAGAGAGAGAGAGAAATACTACAAATAACAATAATAGTATAATAATAGTTATAATAATAATAACATTTTTTTGTTTACATTTGAGGCTAAAATATGCAGCATAAAAATACAAATTACAAAATTAAAAATAAAATAATAATAATAATAATAAAAAAAAGCTGATAACGTAACAATATGGTACGTAGATGAGGATTTTCTGCCATGCAATTTTATAAAAATATATATATTTTTAAATTAATTTATTAGAGCTATTATTGGGAAAATAATACATTAATTTTGCAATATCTTTTCGTGCGGCGCACATTCCTATTTTTTTTTTTTTATTATTATTTTTTTTTTACAAAATACAATAAATAAAACATCTTTACACTAAAGAAATTTTAACATGTTTGGAACTACGGGAGATCAATCAATCAATACGCAGGACGCAGTAATTAACAATAATGTGCATTGATTTCTTCTATATTTTCTCAAACGTGTTGATTTAACGTTCAATATTAAAACAAAACAAATACGACGATATATAATAATGTATGTATATCCTCTTGTTTACATACGTTCGCAAGTTATTATCAGATTAATCCGGACATTGTATCAAAAGAAATTCAAATCATGAAGACACGTGACAGCGGTCAATCACCTCATTTATCATATTTTGTTATACAGCCCAGGATTTGCTTGCAGGAAACAAAGGAAATCAATACATTAGTCATATTTTATTGCGGAACTTTTTTAATGCATATAGTAAAAACAACATGCAAATTGCATTTTTGTCTTTTTTAATATTTGAATTATTTCGTAATATTATAAAAAATGTAAATTCCACATAATTGAGAATTGGTGTAATAAAATTTAATGAGAGACACAGAGAGAGAGAGAGAGAGAGAGAGAGAGAGAGAGAGAGAGAAATATTTTTTTTTAATTTTTAAGATATAAATCGAAAAAAATATATCTCTGCCATTTACTGTTATTAATTTTTATTTTAAGTCCTATAGGGTGTATACTCATGACGTCATACTGAATGCGCTTTGACGCCATACTGAAGCAATGAATAACATTGCTCAGCAAAGGACAAATATGTCGTTTTTTGACTATTTTCCTTGAACAAATTAATTATTAATTTTAATATATTTTTTTCTTACACATAATTTTGAAAAAACTACCTTTTAACTCAAACATATTGCTAAGTATTTTTAAACCATAAAAAAGTGTTATTTCCGATACTGACCCAAGTTAGTTGTTAGTACTCTCACATGACGTCGACTTTTGTATGAATTCGCAACCACTGCTCTATATATAAAATTACGCAAAATTCATGAGTAATATCAAAAACATGCAAATTATTTTAATACGCACAATTTAAAATTAATAATTGCAATAAAACAGCACATTTCTCAATAAAATTGCAGACTTAATTATTAAAATATTTTCAAAAATCTTTATTAATACTTTACAAAAACAATTATTTAAATTTATAACGACGTATAATTATTGTATGTTTTAAATGTGTGAAAAAACTAATGTTCTATAATTATATTATGAGTATGTTTTTGTATTTAGGGCCAACATTTATAAGTGCGGGTGGCGCGTGTATGTTGAAATATTGTCTTATTTTCTATAGTATGTATTTTGCATTCTATAGTAGAGTATTGCGAGGGAGTTTATGTAGCGTATGTAGTATTGGAGTTTTGCCCATTTGGTCTTTGTCTTTTTTTGTTGCATTAACTTTTTTTTTTTAATTTGTTATTAGTTTAGTGAGAAAATTTATTGTTACACTGAAATGTCTTTTTATATAAAATAATTACATTAAAATATATAAATTAAAATATTTTATTTTATGTAACTAGGATTTTTTAAAATACTTTTCTTTTAGCTTAACGTTTTTTTATTTAATAAATTTATTTTATTTGTTAATTTATAGTAATACATTTGCGTTCTAAAATACTATTTTTAAAAACGACTTGTGATTTTTTTTAAATGAAAAAAAATTGCTTTTCTAATGCAGTTATTATAAATTGAGAATTTTTTTTTTTTTTTTTTTTTTTTATAAGTAAAGTTTTATAAAAATTTTATTACAATGTCAGTAAAGTATAATGTGAACTAATTTAATTTTTTAATTTCAATAGTTTTGTCTTTTTACTAATAATTTGATTTTACTAAATTCTTAAAGCAAAATATCAATTGGAAAAAAAAAAAAAAAAAAAAAAAAAAAAAAAAAAAAAAAAAAAAAAACGCTAAAAATTGGTGCATTACTTTTTACTTCAGTTACGAATCGTAACTTATTTAAGATAATCACTTGTAAGTTATTTTGAGTGGCTAAAATAACGCATTTTAGCAAAAAGTTATTAAAAGTAGCTGTTTTAAGTGTTTTAAGCTATTTTAAGTTAAAATAGCTATTGTGAATAATTTGCTAAAATGCATTATTTTATATATAATAACTTAAAAGTTATTATCTTAAATAAGTTAGTATTCGTGGATTTGTAACTAAAGTATAATTCACCAATTTTTAGAGTAAAGTTAAATTATTATTTTATTACTGAGATGAAAAGTATATTATGAGGAAAGAAAGTGTAGAAATTTATACTCGTTGGTATGTTATTAGAAGAAAATTATAAATCAAAAACTTAAATTTAAAAAAAAAAAAAAACTTTTTGCGTGTTTGCTAAATTGTAGCTTGAAGGAAAATGCGCATTTTATGTAAATTAAAATTATTTATATGTAAATTTTCTTGTTCTTGTGAATGTACAAATATTCTACCAATTATTTTGGTTGCATATAACATATTATTATAATTATGCTTATTAATAATTTCTCAATATCATATATCATAATATAAAGAAATTACCTTTTTCAATCAAATTTATCGTCTTTTATTGAATTAATAAAATTATCCTATTTATACAAGAACAGTAAATTTTTTATGTGCATTAAATTTGATTTTATTATGATATCTCTATTCTCTTTAAAAAAAATATTACTGTTTTTATTTATTTTTTATATATATATATTATATATATATATTTTTTTTTTTTTTCACAATTGAAAGTCACTGTTATGCGCTTCGAGGAATAACAACAACAACAAAAGCATGGTCAAATAAATTATACAAAATAGCTTAAAAATCCTAAAATTTCTTAAAAAGAAATAAATAATAATTATATAATTATGCTATGTAGCATTTTTTTAAAAGCAATTTCAGAATTTTTAAGCTATACATTGATAATTTTTTGACCATGCAATTAAAATGACACCAAAATTATTCAAAGTTTAAATATATATATATATATATATATATATATATATATATATATATATATATATATCTTATTATTAGGAGAGAGAGAGAGAGAGAGAGAGAGAGAGAGAGAGAGAGAGAGAGAGAGAGAGAGAGGGAGAAAAGCTAATATAGATTAATCAATAGGTTTAAACGCAATCAAAGAAGAAGTTTTAATTAAATTATCAAACTTTTCTCCAATTACATCAAATATATCTAAATTTTATTTCGATTCAAATTACTATATACGCCCAAGACCAAATAATTCAGATAAGGAAATTGAGAGCTTTCTTATATACACTATAATATAATGTTATCAGATTCTTCAATTTCCTTTAATAAAAAAACCCAGCTGGGTCGTTTTATTTCGTTTTCTCCTTATTGCTGATTTTTATTGATACGTGTGTGAGGACTTCCTTATTGAATATTTCGACGATTGTAGTCAATGTTAAAGTTTTGACCTCACTTGACCCCCAAGTACGCCCCAGTATAATAGAACATATTTTGCTTTGTATATAGGGTGGTTGCATTCATACAAAAGTCAACACCATATGTGCGCACTAGCCTAGTGCTCACCACTAGCTCATGGTATGAAAAAGTGACAAATTTTGTAACTTTAAAATACTTTTAGCACTTTTTTTAAAGAGTTTTTGATGCTGTGTTAACAGGTAGGCAATTAATTTTGCGAGAAAAATGATTTGCGAGAAAATTAGCTAATTTTCCAAAGAAAAGAGCATACAGGACCATGTTTGTCTTATTATGCTGAGCAATTTTGTTCTTTGCTCCAGTATGGCGTTAAAGCGCATTCAGTGTGACGTCAGTGGTGCTCGAGCACGAGGGTTGAAAAAATATAGTGAATAAAAAAAAAATCTCATATTAATTAATGTCGTTTAGTAAATTATATATATATTTATTTACTCATTTACTGTCCTTCTTTTAGTTTCAAACTTTAAACTTTTATTGCAGTATCATATGGTTGGTGCACCTTTTATGGAAGGTTGTTTAAATTTTGGCTATATGTTATTTATATCTTAATTAAAATATGTTTACGTGCCTTGTGACAGGGAGACTGGACTGGACTGTGTGTCGATGTCGAGTGAGTGACAGAGAAAGAGAGAAATTTATATGAAAATGAAAAGTAACAAGATTTATTTCCAAAATATTCAGTAAAAACTTTTTATTATAATATGGTAAAAAAAAAAAAAAAAAAAAAAAAAAAAAAAAAAATCTGAATAATACGTAATAACAATATCTAATAAAAATATTTTAAGCAGTTTTTAGTTACTATGTATGTAACGTATTATAGCCAATATTAGGCAACGCGCGAAGTTTATCACAGGAAACCTTTTATTTTATATTGTATACTCACTCGTGGCTTACTGCAAAAGTCCTGTTTTCCTTTTTTTTTAGAATTTTTTTGTTTATGTTAAAATTATTAATAATTATCATTTTTAAGGATACTGAAACTATAATGCTTGAAAAAACTATAATGTGGGGGATAGAAACATAATTTTTCAAATAAGATAATAAAAAAATGGGAATTTTTATTCACTGACAATAATCTACAGCTCTTTAAAAATGAGAAGCTTTAATATTTGTTTGAACATCGAATATCACATAAAAAGTGCATAAATTATTATTATTTAAAGACAAACATTAATTTTTCATAACTATATATATATAATAGTAATGCGTTTTAAATTTTAGGCAACGAATAAAAAAATAGCACTACGAAAGATAAAAATAAAAGGTACCTTAATTTTTTTGATTATAATATATATGACAATAGAAAATTATATTATTGCGTAAAAGGAAAAACCTACGAATAATTTTTTCCCCTTCAAATAAAATGAACATGCAAAAATATATTTTTCTTTTGTATAAATTTGATATTTTTTTTTTTCTTGAATAACCTTTTGAAAATATAAAAGATGCAAAGTGTCAGTATTAAATACGTCAGAGTTATATAGAAAATTATATATATAAAAAAAAATTATATAAATAAAATATGCATAGTCAGTTACCTTTTTCTTTTTCTTATTATTTATTTTTCTCCTACATTAATTTCTCACGCGCTTATTAGAATATTAATATAATGACGTAATAGAACCGGATATAGATTTTCATTTATTTAATTTCCTTTATGAATAAATTAAAAATTATTATTGATATATTATATATATATATATATATATAGGATTCAGTTTAATATATTGAAGTAATAAAAAATATTATTATAAATTATATACTATGAATTTTTTTACTAAACATAATTATCTGGTGGCGCGTTGCGGAGAAAATTTAAACTACTTGTTGATTTGTGACGTCACAATGGTGTTAAAAATTAACCTTGAGGCTTTTTTTTTTTAAGTGAAAAGGCTTAAGTAGGTAATACATTTTAATCCACAGTTTTTAATTAATTTTTAATTGTTTTTCACAAATATAATTACTAAAAAGTGTTAAAAATCATCCATGAAGTGTATTTCTATTAGTTTATATACTTTTTATATAGTTATTATTATTATTTAAGTGTTTAAAAGTGTATTTTTGTATGATATATATGAAAAAAAGATTTAAAAAATGGAAATAATGGAAGATTTACCCCGTATGGAATCTTTATCACCTGGATTATCTCCTAGCGCAACTGTTGAACAGCAAACTTCTAGAATGGTAAGTTGATTTTTTGGATATTTTTGAAAATTAGAAATTTTTGCGTTATATAAATATGACAACGTTGCTATTTTTTTTCTTTTTTTCTGATGTCATAAAAAAGTAAACATCATTAAGTGGACAGCTAGAAGAATTCTTGTATCATCCGTGAAATATTATTGACATTATATGGAGAAAATTATAATTATAGGAGTATCAAATTTTTACAAAAGAAAAATTTACATTTTTTTTTTTTTTTTTTTAATTTCATCACTACAATTTTTGTGTTTGAATTTGCTGCATTAAATATATATAAAAAAAAGTAGAAGAATTTATTGCATATATTATGACAGAACGTATTAGGATATAGATGTAGTATATTGTGTAAAACTTTTTAGGTTAAATATAAAAAGTAATTTATTTTTGTCAAAAACTTCAAAGAAAATAAAAAAAACAACCTCAATTTTTTTGGTTCAACAAAAAAGTATTTTAAAAAATATTGCGCCAATTATGACGTCATACATGCGCGCGCATATTTTTGTATTTTTATTAAGAATGGTAGATAAAATCGTAAGTACAAAAATATCTACCATTTAGTTTTTTCATGTGAAACACTGGAACAATATGGCAGGTATGCGCAATTGGTAGATAAAAGTTTTTATATTTAAGAAAGCATTCTTAAATAAGTGCTAATTACACAAAAAGTGTTAAAAATCAGTGAAAAACGGATGTGTGCTGAGTCACTCCTGTGAAATTCACGTAATTTTAGTGATTATTCAATAAATTATAACTGAAAATTAAATCGGAACTTCAGTTTATAATAATATTGAGTGATTTAAATAAAATCCGGCTAAATTATTAGCGAACAAAATATAAAACAACATGGTGCAATGAAAAAGCGTGTTTTGATGCCTTAATGATGGCTCACCCTTTTTATGTAACTATTTTCCTTGTTTTTAAATAAAAATATTACATAAAATTAAGTGTACAATTACATCATACTTCATAATTAACAAATTTTGTGTTAATAACCTATCCTGATTACTTAAATTAATTAAATTTGATTATTAGTTAAGGATAGGTTATGGTTTTTGAGTGACGTGTTTTTTTAAAAAAAAAAGTCTGATAAAGATTGCTAAGAATAATTAATTAAAATTAAAAATTATACCATAACAACATCAAATTTATAACCAGAGCTTAAGATAAGAAGATCAACATTAAAAAGTGTAAAAAGTGATAAAAGCAAGCAAAAATACGTGTATTGTTTTGAACTGTCAAATATTAACCTTGAAAATTTAAAGTGACGTAATATTAACTTGAATTTTAGCCAATGTCAATAAATTGTTAAATTCTAATTTTATTCTTAAAAAAAAAGAAAAAAAGAAAAGAAAATGGTTTTGTGTTTGAAAAAACGTTTATTAGGAGATGAACTATTAACTTTAGCTTTATTATTAAGTTTATTACGTCCTGAAGGGTTAGAGTTACATAGTGGTGCTTTACCGGTAACCACTTCAGGATTAGACCTGGCTTTACAATCTTCTGTTCGTCGTGGTTTTGGAGAACTGGGGTTATTAGCCCCTGGTGCAAGAGGTAGAGCTAAAACCTTATTGTTAGATCCACAACAATATCAAGAAGAATTATTAGAAGAATTGTTATCATTGGGACGATTTGATCAAGCTTATAACAGCTATCGCAATATTAGGTATGTATATTTATTATAGTGAGGTTTTTAAAATATATTTATATGGTCTAATATTAAGGATATCCCATGTAAATTTTCCTTTGTATTTTGAGTAAATTTGAACCCTTAACTTGGTATCATTAAATGGATACTGTAGTTAACGTTAACTTTTGGATATCATGCTAGAAATTGCTGCATTTTTTTTATTATGGGAATAAATTCACTACTTTTTTGTAAGCAGGCATTTCTGATTCTTATCATTATGTTAATCATTTTCTAACACTATAGCCACCACCTTCACTTAAAAAAAGCTGAAATGTGAAGGTTCTTGTACGATACCGTACAAAATAAATTGCTATCGGTTCCCTCTTTTATTTGAAGAATATTTTCATATTGAGTGCTCCGTAACGTTCTATGATTTAATGGCTCAAAGACTAGAATCCCTGGCTATAAAAATCCCTTAAAAAATTGGAGATTCATTAAATTGGATTCAGGGGGGGGGGGGGGGGGGAGGGGGTAAGAAGACAAAAAAGTATATTTTTGGATAATAACAATTATTTTCAAAGGTAAAATTTTGTTTCCACTGTTTGTTGTTTTGCTACTTAATTTTAGACCATTGTTATTTTAGCAATTAGTTACAATTATTTAATAATCCATCATCATAAAGTGAGCTCTGTATTAATTATTATTTCTTTATGATTCAGGAATGACAACAATCACAACAACAACAACAACAACCGATGGCATCGTCAACAACGTCTCAATGAACCTGTCGTCTCCAATGACGTCACTGCATTTCTTCTAACTATTTCTACTGGTAACATTGAACCTGGACCTGCTACCCCTGCAGAGGGGGAGGCTGCGGGATCTTCTACACAACCTGCGGCACAACTACCTCCGAGTGATGAGCTTACGCCAGAGGTAACGTACCGAACATAGTAATATTGATAGCAAACTATGGTATTAACTGCTTCTCGTACCAGCAAGATCTACAAAATTTTTTTATTCGATAGTTGAAAAATCCTAACCTTTTACCCAGACAAATAAATAAAGAGAGACCAGAATTGAATTCTAAATTCAAAACCAGAATCCTTTCAAAAAAAGAGTGGTCTTGTGTAAAGAAGGGTGCTGTGGCCTAATCTAGTGACCTTCTGGTTTGGATTAGGCCTCAGAACCCCTCTTTACAGAATGCAATTCTCTTTTGAAAGGATTCTCAATTCTGGCCTCTTTTTTTATTACTGTATTATTATTTTTACCTGGGATGAAAGAAACCCTAACTTTGTTAATCCATTCCTAAGAGTTCGTCTTATGGACCGATCTTGCTAGTTGGGGAAACTGTTAATACACGTACCGGTAGTTTGCTTTAGTAATATATTGGGAGGTTACTCGACACTTGAGATAGGCTCTGGGGGTCATTAAGTTCTTTTGCTAAAGGCTTAATAGAATTGTAAATTCATGATCCAAAGTGTTACGTTACCCTATCCAGTTAGTAGGACTTGACTAAACGTGTCTCAACTTTTTCATCATGACCTCAGAGCTTGTTGGTCTGTTAACCTCCCATAGTAATACTCACTGTACTGATGCATCTAACCTTTATAGAAATCAATATTGATTGGTTCTAGGAGGTTCAGTAACCAGTTAAATGAAATCAGCTCGAGATCAGGATTTCATTGAACTGGCTACTGAAGCTTCTAGCTTGTATACAAATCACTATTGATCGATGCTAGCAGCTTCAGTAGCCAGTTCAATGGAATCAGCTTGTTATCAGGATTACATTGAACTGGCTACTGAAGCTGCTAACTTGTATACAAATCAATATTGATTGATGTTAACAGCTTCAGTAGCCAGTTCAATGAAATCAGCTTGTTATCAGGATTACATTGAACTGGCTACTGAAGCTGCTAACTTGTATACAAATCAATATTGATTGCTGTTAACAGCTTCAGTAGCCAGTTCAATGAAATCAGCTTGTTATCAAGACTACATTAAACTGGCTACTGAAGCTACTAACTTGTATAGAAATCGATATTGATTAATCCAGTAAGCAGTTCAATGAGTTCAGCTCAAGGATTTTATTGAAACTGGTTCTAAAATACACCTACTGAAGTTTCTATTTGTAAAATATGAATTGAATAGATTAGCATTTCTAATTATTATTTGACATAGGAAAGGAAGGAAATCATAATTATTTATATATATTTTTTGTTAATAAATAAAATTATATAACCTAATTGTTTATCTTATTATATGACGACACAAAAATGACAATGAATTTCTGTTACCGATAAGGTATGTAATTATTTTAATGCAGCAAATTTAAAAACAAAAAGTGATGAAATATTTCCAATTTCGTTGACTTTATATTACATGGACTTAAAATTAAAGTACTAACTACTTTGACACATTTCAAAAAAAAAAAAAAAAAAAAAAAAAAGTGTCAATGGCTCCTAAATCAGTTCATACGAAGATACTCCTATTCAGAGATTCCACGTTACCGAAAGTGGAAACCAAAATAGCTAACGTTCTCCGTTATTGCCTCTAAACTATTTTTCTTTTACCAGTGGTTTACTGGTCATTAGATGAATAAGAGTTGAAATGAAAACAAGTTTGTTATTCAAAATGTATATATTTTTGAGTTCTACAGAAAATGTTGTGTCCTTGTGACTTTTTTTTTTATATTTGATTCCGCCTACTGAAGTTTGTTTACTTTTTGTATGCGCTCGTCTTTTGTTATTGGTTATTATAGAATATTGTTGTTGATATATTATAATATAAACAATGAACGACTCAACAATACTAGGAAAGGAAAACAATTTTGATACCAAAACAAAAAAAGTCAAAAAATGTTTTTACAATATTTTTTTAAGATTGTAAAAAAAAAAAAAAAAAAAAAAAAAGTGGACATCTTGATTTCTTCTTTATATTTATAGCACCTATTCTCAACACAATTCCCATCAAATTACCGGCAGGCGTATTTTTACATGTCTCTTGCTTTTGTGTAAAAATACGCTACCGGCAGCGATATAACAAAACAATAATACCCGATGATATCTTTCAACAATAGGTGTAACTAAAATCTCATCATCTACAACTCGCACTTTCAATTATTCTTGGTCATTAAGTATGTCGGGGATGATTCACTCACTCTTTTGTGTTGTGTTTGTTTTATTGAGGTAGGCGCGAACATATGTGTAGGAACAAGGACATCAAGTCCGTACTTCGACTCCCGCCTTGATAATATGTATGTGAGTCATATTATATACTTTACCTTTACCTACTGGGCCTCTTTTATAAGAAAACTTCTTATTTGTCGTCTTCTTCTCTTTTGGTTATAAGTTAGCATAAGAAGTAACAACTGGGCTGCAAATATGGCAGTAAAATTACCAGGTTAAACACGTGGTTAGGATTAATTAACTGGCTAATTAGATCAATAAATAAGTAAGTAATTGAATTAGAAAATGAATAAAATAAATAAACAAATAAAATACAAAAAAATGAAAAAAACACATAAATAAATAAATACAGTAAATAAATGAACAATCACGTACATAAATAAGTAAATAGATAAACAAATATATAAATTAATTAAATTAGTTACATAATTTTGTAAGTAACTAAAAAAAATAAAATAGTAACAATAAACGCAAACTAATTTATACATAATTTAATAATATCTTGGAAAAAAAAAATTAATGATTAAGGTATGACAATCAATTATTAATTAAGTAAATAGTTTATAAATAAATAAATTCATAAATAAATTAGTATAGGTAAATTAGTAAATAAAAAGAGAAATAAGCAAACAAATATGTAATTTATGCATAATTTAATAAATTAATAACTGAAATAAACAAATAAAAAATTTAATAAACAATTAATTAAGGTATATAGAATACAATATAAAAACAATAATAAAAAGTTGTTTTTTTTTCTCTTCCGAAATAAAAAGTAAAATATGCAATAAAAAAAATGTGTTCTCTCGTTTGCGTGAGTAATTTTGAAGTCTTATGGTTTTATATGAGGAAAGTCCAACCAACAATATAAAAATAAAACGTTACGCTCAGTGATTTCATGCATGAATATTATGCTGTATAGACTTTTTGTTAAAAAAAAAAATAACTGATAAAAAAAATGACGATTTTTGTTATCTTTTTATTTTTTTAAGTATAAGGAAGCATAGTTTAGCCAATATCTATTTTTTTTTTAAACCAAACTGTTTTTCTGGCTCACTATACTTAATTAGATATATGATTTTTTTTTTATTAATTGCCTTTTGTTTAAAAAATGTCATATGTGTAATAAATACTTGTAAAAATAAGTCATGCGTGATATGAGAGAGAGAGAGAGAAGATAATTAGGTATTACATTGCACGTATCTAAAAAAAAAAAAAAAAAAAAAAAAAAAAAAAATCGAAAATTTTTATGCATCCTAACCGGTATTTTCGTAAAAATCACTTTTTTTTTTTTAAAGAATTTAGCAACATGTAAAAACTTATTACATCTAAAAAAAAAAAAATGCTGCTGTAATGTTATATCGTGAAGAAAAAAAAAAATAATAAAAAAGGTAGATAATTTTTTATTTTGATTTATTGCCACCCAACAAGTTTTTTTTTTTACTTGTATATTTATTATAGTTTTCACTTCCTTGCTTTAAAATACCAAATGCAATTACTATATTGTATTTTAAAACAAAATTATCATAGATTCATAAACACAAAATCAGCTAACTTTTATTATAATGCCTCTAGTAACCTCTAATTGTGAAATTCCAATGTAAAAATGTACGACGATTACGTAATACATCGAATGTTCTAGCAAGTAGATGGATCGATTTGTTTCCCAGAACTATATAGTCGAACCATAACAAAATTTATATTCTATAGTACTTACTTATATAATAAAGTCAACCTTAAGCAAGTTTTTCACGATTTTATAAAACTTCTTTTTATTTTGCGGTTTTTATTTTTTATTTTTTTTTATTTTTCAAAATTACACTGACCTTCAGAAATGTGTTTCTTCTTATAATTATTATTATAGTTTTTTAATCATAAGTCATGCACTATATACTTATATGTGGTTGTGTGATACATATTCGTGTTATAATTATATAATTATTATTGTAGTGTTATTGGGGGGGGGGGGGGGTATTAGTTTGATCAATGATGTATATAAAATTATAAAGATGTTAGACTTTTATTGTAATATTGTTTTTTTTTTTAAACTTAAGTTCTTAAAATTTATTTCAAATCTGTAATTCTTTTTCTATTTTTCTTTATGATTCTCTAAAATGCAGTTATAATTATTTATAATAATTTATAATATTTAAATTTAGACCGTATTATGCTTAAGGGTTGTATTTAGAAGGCTTGTATCTCAAAATCTAAAAAGAAAACTTACAAGCTTTATGATGCCATTTGAACATATGATATCTATGAGCCACCTATGAGCTATACCTATGAGCTATACCTATAAGCTACCTATGATACACATTTTAGAACTCATTACTATCAGATAAAAGAGAAAATAATTATTGAAATTAACATGGGCTCTTATGGGACTAAAACCTTAAAAAATCATAATTTAAAATCTAGCATGGTGACCCCTTAAAATTGTCACAGTTTTGAAGATACCTTATCCTAAGTATGTACAGTACAAAATTTTAGATTTTTCTTTCTTTACAAATTTTTAGTCAAGTCCCGCAGTACCTGATTTCCAACCCTTAACCCTTCTGCACCCTCATGAAACTGAAACTGGGGTTAAAATACTGTAATATAAAGCTTGACTTTTGCACTATTTTTTTGGTTTTTGGTTCACGTTTCTATATGAGTTTAAATTACGTAGTAAATAATTTTTGAAAATTTGTGTCCAAAGTCACCCTAGAGGACCAAATTCACCCTCTTTGGTGACTGATGACTTATCATTGTCTTTTTTTTTTTTTTTTTTTTTTTTTTGAAAGCCACAAAGGATATTTATATAAAGTCATACCTTTAATAACTTAATACAAGCCCAAAAATTATTTCCCCTATAATTTAACATTATAATTTATAATTTTCTAAAATGCAGTTGTAGTAATAAAATGTCGACCATAGCATACAAAGTGAAGAAGTTGATGCATTTTGTTATCTTACTACTTGAAGTTCAAGTGATTCACTGGCATATTACATTATTATCACACATTGATATGATAACGAACGACGTTATGGCGTGGCATGTGTGTGACGTCATCACAAAATTTTAAACCGTCTAAAGTGAAAAATACACAACAAAGTTCCGCTTCAGAGACATTTATTTTTCCTTCTTTAATAACCAGCATGGGAAGTGAATTATGATAGGATTAATTTTCTTCTTTTTTACTATTGTTATAGTTGAGAAGTTGGTATGCTAGACAAAATATGTAGAAAATAGGTAGAAAAATGTGGATACAAATTAATGATTTTCGTATTAATTATTTTTTTTTGTGATCAGTGAAATAAGTTTTTTTTTTTTTTTTTTTTTTTTTAAATTTTGCTTGAAAATTATGAATTACTAAGTTTTTTTTTACTTCTTATTTTATATAATAAATTGATCATAATGGAAAATTACATAACGTTGAACCATCCTGAAACCCTCAAACGAGTATCATTGTAAATATCCAAATTGAAAGGAATATATTTTAACTTTATAATTGGGGAAAGAGAGCGAAAGAGAGAGAGAGGGAGAGAGAGAAATAAAACATCCTTAGGTTTTTTTTTTATTTTTATTTTTTTGTATAAATTTATATAGGTTAAAAAACAAAACTTTTTTGTTTTGTAACCAATCATATCATAAGTGTAGATGCAGTCTTGCATTCATTAATTGCATTTTCTGAACAATTCAGAAAAATGTCCATTTCATAAGAATGAAAAATTGTATTTGTACTGTATGTGTGCGAAGGGTCCGTGACTATCCGGTAGTTAGTCATATCGTGTTTTTGTTTTTATAAAAATGTATGTAAATTTTAAAGTTATAAAAAAATATATATTAAAATTGTTGTTATATTTAATTTTGGTAAATTGTCTCCTATCAATAACTGAGAAATTTATACTCGTGATGACAGATGAAAAATCGATAATACTAGCGTAAAGAAGTATACGGTAGTCATGGTTTTACGGCAATGCTTAATTTTATACGCAATGCAACTTTTCTGTAAGTACTTTTAAACCAAGTGCGGTAAATGACTTTTTTTTTTATTTATTATTATTTTTTTGGCATAAATATATAAATTTACTAATATCTGTAATATTTAAAGCACTGAAAACTTGCTAATATTTTTTGTACTTATATTTTATTACAGCCTATTATAATTGTAAAGTTATATATTATGGAAGCTAGTGAACTATGTGCTATAAAATTTTGTGTTTATAAGTTCATAGTTATGAGAGATCAACGTCATGTTTTTTACATGAATCCAATTTAAATTTTTAATGTTTTAACTTGGAAAAGACATTGAACTTTTGCTTTTGAATTTTTTAACAGATTTAATTTTAATTTTAAATTACATTATTTTGTTATTGTCTTAATATAGAAATATTAGAGTATGATAATTTGACGACAGTAACTTTTTTCATAATAATAATAATATTTTTTTAGGAATAATTAAACTAATAATTAACAATAATAATAGAAAGACAGTTTATTGTCTCATATTTATTATCAATGCGTATATGTTATCATTTTAATCATTTTTTTTTTATGATTTTTTCTTTTGTAAGATAAAAGTTGATATATAACGCATAATACTATACTATGGAATTTGACAGAGGATCTTATAGGGCTATTTATTTTCAAAATTACCATATTTTTTTACATGTATTACATTGGAAATACAAATTAAATTATAAATAATATAATGAAATTTGCACTTAATTCTATAGTACACTATAGGGTGTGTGCGCATGACGTCATAATAAATGCGCTTCGATGCCATAATTGAGCAACGAATAACAATGCTCAGCATAGGACAAACGTAGGATTTTGCTATTTTCTTTGGAAAATAATTAATTCTTTTGTCATTATTATTTTTCTCGCATACTTGAAAAAAGTAATTGAACTTGTTAATATAGCATCAATTCTTTCCAAAAAAATTGTTAAGTATTTTTAAACTGGCAAAATGTGCCATTTTCCCATACTGACCCATATTTTATTTAGTACTCACTTATGGCGTTGACTTTAACATGAATGCAACCACCCTATATTATACTACAACTTAATTCTCACAAAATTAAACGAAAGTTACTTTTAGGAGTTTCAAATTACTTATAGTCTCAAAATTGTCCGAGTTTCATGCATACTTTACATGGGCAGAGTCGTCAAATATAATTATGCTGAATTTGCAATTTAAATTGTACTAGAAAAAAGTCAAATATTTTTACCAACGCCTATGCAAGTATATCGGTGACACCAATTTATGGTTATAATAAATTTAGCATTTTTTAAAAATTATTATTTTCTAAATTGATATAATGTTCCATAAAATGACCTGCATTAAAAAAAAAAAAAAAAAAAAAAACTAAATAAATAAATAAATAATGACAGTAAAAAATAATAATAATAATAATTTTTGCACCCCTAATTCCCATGACTTGAAATGACGTCATATTACTTGACATAATATTATACTTTATATAAATAATTATTGACTGAAGGTCTGAATGCTTGATTTGATATATTTATGTATGTGTGTGTTATCAGTCAGTCATAAGGTGACTAAGATAATGTAATATATTAAGGTGTATGTTTATGATAACACCGTTATATAAATATACACTTGTACTCTCTACACCTCGGAATATTATGTTCTAGTTATTTTTACCGCGGCAATCAGGTAATATTATTTCTCAGGAGATAACAAATTTCTTAGAAATTTATGTGTTTTTGTCTATTTAGTATAAAATACTGCCGTTCTTAAAAAAAAGTATGAATTCATGAATAAATTAAAAAATAGTATGTATGACAGTAAATAAATGAATGATCAAATAAACAAATTATTTAATAAGCAAATAAACAAACTTAAATGTACAGAAATAAATACATTTGGAAGCGAAATGCTTACCGACAAAACTCGCAGGCGTAACTGTTATTTTTTTTAACCCAAAAATTGGGTCTCAATACACATTATTATAAAAGTATGTGTTGTGGAATATTCGTCTTTTTGTTTTTCTTAAAGCCATAGACCACATAAACGAACGTGTTCTTTTTAATGAATAAACACGAAATGGGATCTTCAAAACGGATGACAATTTTTACCAGAATGTTAATGTAGCCCTACGAGAGAGCGTGAAAAGACTGTAAAGTATGCAATTTGCTTGAAAATTCAAGTTTATGACGTCAGAAACATGCAAAAATTAGTATGAAAATGTTGTGCGGGTTGCATAAATCGAATTTTCTGATCACTGCTACGGGGCTACTGTTGGGTTTTGAGACAAACTATTGTTATTTATGTAAATCCTAATAAATGTTTTGTGATATAAATGCTAATGTTTTTCTCTGGTCTATTCCTTTAAAGGCATAGACCACATAAAACAACACGTGCTTATTAATGAACAAACACGAGATGGGATCTTCAAAACTGATGACAATTTTTACCAGAATGTTAATGTAGCCCCACGAGAGAACGTGAAAATAATGTTAGGTGTGCAGTTTGCGTAAAAATTCATGTTTATGACGTCAGAAACATGCAAAAATTTGTAAAAAATGTTGTGCGGGTTGCATAAATTGAAATTTTCTTATCACTACTACGGAGCTACAATTGGTTTTTGAGACGAACTAAAGTTATTTATGTAAGTCCCATCAAGTGTTTTGTGATATAAATGCTTATGTTTTTTTTTTCTGGTCTATTCCTTTAAATTTAAAGAAATAAATAAATCCACAGTAAAGCAAAACGCCTATCGACAAAACTCGCAGGCGCAACTGCTATTTTTTTACCCCAAAAATTGGGTCTCAATACACATTATTATAAATGTTGAGTTGTGGAATATTCGTTTGTTTTTCTTAAAAAAAAAAAAAAAAAAAAAAAAAAAAATGCATGTAGCGCATAAATTATACAGCAATAATAACACTGTCATAATAATAGTGGCCAATATAAAAACGTTTTAAAAAAAATGTATTATGATGTTTTCCACAATAATCTTTTTGGTTGATTTGCAGTATTGTTGATTTTCTCCTATTCGTAAGAGCAGCAGGGGGTGAGGTTTCTTTTCAGAAATTAGTTTTGCATTATTTGATACCCTAATTAAAAAAACTGGAGTATTATAACTACAATAACAATACATAAATTAACAGACCCTGAGCTTGGCTGTCACGCTAGTGAACTGAGTTCGATACCAACTACTTACTTTTTTTTAATGTTACCTGACGTTGTGAAGTATGATTCTTCGAGCACTCAACTGCCCTTGTATTTGCAGCAGGTCGGTCGACGAGGCTTTCAAGGTAGTTCTTGTCGGTTGTCCATGCATGCAGTTTTCTTTAGTCTTTTGCATGTTACTGTACCTCTCTGTTGTAAGATTGGATCCACAATAAAAAGTAATTAATAACTAATAACAGTCTTCACTTTCTCATCATTCTATGCCCAATCTTCAACAGTAAAAATCCAATCAACGCTAAGGGTATATAGCCGGAAATAAGAAGAGAAGTACGTTCTCACAAATTTAGGTATTCTACGTAACAAATACGGGTCTAAAAGGGTTGCCTACATTTAGCGGGGTTGCGTGATGACTACAACCAATCAAAAGCGCGGAAATTAGTAGAAACCAATCAGATTGCGCGATACGTACGTAGTGCTACGCAGCGTTATATAACGCGTGATCTGATTGGTTCCCCTATAATTTCCACGCTTTTGATTGGTCGTAGTGCCGCCTGCGTACGTAGGCAACCCTTTCAGATCCTTTGTAACGCAGGAAGCCTAAATTTAAGGGGATGCTCTTCTCTCCTTAAAGTTCTCTATATAATTGGGGCCTTCTTAAAGAACAGGGACCATGAGAACCACCTACATTTCTTGCAGTTCTTGAAAACTGCGGTATACGTAAACATCTTGAGAACTGGTTCTTGGAACTTTTTTCCCTTCTTTTTTTAAAAGATTCTTCTTAAAAAATAGTTCTTCATAAGAACCAATTTTCAGGACCCTTTTCTCGTTAGCAGTTGTAACCGGTTCTTACGTAGAACCGAGTGGTTGTTCCGGTGTCTGATATGGACAATGTATTTCCCTCCTACTTGTACCACAACCGACAGAGAATTCTCTCCAAATACGTGGGACGAACATAGAGACAATTTAAAAATAATAAAATAAAGTAAAAAAGGTTGTATTAGCATACAATTACGCTGTGAGACAGAGAGTAATACATAGTACATAGCTTGATCGATGAAAGATAGTGAGGAGGAGGTCAATGCTTTCTCTATTGCATCTCCATGTACATCAATATTGCACGTAATTTTAGCTTTAATATTATACACTCTGATTTATAAATAGCAATATGAATATTATAGGGTCTATGCATTCATGTTAAAGTCGACGCCATGTTGGATAACTCAATAACATGGGTAGCATAGGACAAAAAATCATTTTGTCAGTTTAAAAACACTGTGCAATATTTTTGGGAGCATTGATGCTGTAAATATGATGAATTAGTATCTCAAGTATGTGAGAAAAATAACAATTAGCAAAAAATTAACCAATTTCCCAAAGAAAATGGGCCTAAATGAAGTTTGTCCTATGCTGAGAAATGTTATGCACTACTCCAGTATGGCCTCCAAGCGCAATAAATATGACGTAATCCGCATACACCCTATATAATAATGGTATTTACAAACAGTATGCGCCACAATCATATAAATAGTGTATGTTCTTATTTTTAAATTAGCATCCAGATTATATGTGTGCTCATTTTAATCTGTTAAATATATATATATATATATATATATATATATATATATATATATATATATATATATATATATATATATATATATATATATTAATATTTAATGGTAGAGTAAGTTTAAAAACATTAAAATACGTTTCATGTAAATGATCTATGGTCAGTTTCAATTTTTGTTGTTGCTGTTGTTGTTGTAGCAAAATGTGACCATATCATTCAAAATCAATCGTAATATAAAGGTGAAAATTTGAAACCATATTATTTGTTATATAATAATGCTAAAATTTAGCCTCAATTTTTCTCAAATTCTTTTAGTTTTTTCTTTTGTTTTTCGCATGCAAACAAAATAAATGTGATCTAAATATTGCAGTTTAAATATCGCATTATTTTCAATCTCTGCATCATATAAAAAACTATTTATTGGAGTTAATCTTCGTTAAAATTTAATCATGTGTATTATATATATATATATATATTTATATATATATATATATATATATATATATATATATATATATATATATATTATCTATAGATGTAAAATATATAAAGTTTATGTTTAATTTATACATATTTATGTACACTAATATGTCGACGCTAAATTAAATAAGATAAATTTAATTATTTCATAAAATAAACATATTTTTCTCAATAATAATTATGCACGTAAAAAGTCAGAGAAACAAAAATTCAATGCTATAAATAATAATAATAAATATATTTATCAAACAGAAAACTATTGATGTCATATTATAATAAACCTGCATATTATGCAGAAACGTCACATTGTCGCTGTTGCAGCGAAAGGTCAAACATTTTAAAATTCGAAAAAGTCACAGTCACATCTCTTATTTTTTATTTCCGCTATATACAGATTTTCGTACACAGGTTGTTTTTCTTTTCAAATTTTGCAATAAGAAAGATGTTACTTTTTCTTACAATAAGAGAGGTGTTATTATTATTTTTTTTTGACAATAAAAGAGAAGTGACTTTTTTCAAATTTGACAACAAAGAAAAGATGTTATAGATATCGCCGTAACAACGACATAATACAACACATGTTTATTATTTTCTACTCTTCAATACACGTAATTATTACCTATATATTGTGTACATATACATATATATATAAAAGTAGGTCTATTAATTGGTATGTATCTCTCGCTCAGTCACTCACTCTGTGCGCTAACGTATTATAAGCTCTGTGCAACACGGGTTCAATGACAGAACGTAATGCACTTTTTATGTACTTATGTGCATTGCATGTAATATGGAGCTCTTTATAAAGTCGATATCTAGGTAAACTACTATTTTATATATATATAAATATATGTATAATGACCATCTCAGGATTTATTTAGCTTTTTATAGACGCATTGAATTAGAAAAGATAACATATTATAAATGTTTGCTATTTTTTTTTTTTTTTTTTTTTTTTTGCACTTTTATGTACATTTCAGAAATAATAAATCAGATATTATACATTTTTTTCTATAAAAACAGGTAATACCAGTACAGATATTTTTATATTGCACATTATAGAGTATTTGCACAATTATGGAAAAAGGAAATTAAAATTATACTTAGGTGTTGAAAATTAGCTATACTGTGTTGATTTTTAATATAGATTTTTTTTTCCAGTTACATCATAATAAAGAATGGTGATACGTACAGTATTATATTAGTATTAAGGCAACTCCAAATATGGAAAGGGAAAAAATTAAGGATTGATAAAAAAATTATATTCCCAAAACAGTCCAAAAAAGTTACTTGAAGTATGGTAAAAACAAAAACGTTATCAACTGCATTTCAAAATATTTAATTTTAAATTATTTTTGAGCTTGAATTAAGTTATTTAAGGTATGGTTTTATATAATCCTAACTTTAAATTGTTCTTTTATGCATATTCATGCATTTCTTTTATCCTATATAGGTATATTATTTCTTAACTATAGACTTTAATAATAAACGGGGGAAAAAAAAAAAAAAAAAAAAAAAAAAAAAAAAAAAAAAAGACTGAGGGCTATAATGTTATGAAATTTCTGAAATGCATGCCTTCTATAACGTCAACCCTTAATTAAAATTAGTTTATTATAAATTTCATCATTAAAGCCATAGACCACATAAAACATCATGTGCTTTTTAATGAATAAACACGAAATGGAATCTTCAAAACTGATGTCAATTTTTACCAGAATGTTTATAATATAGCCCCACGAGAGAGCGTGAAAACTGAAAAGTATGCAATTTGCGTGACTATTCATGTTTATGACGTCAGAAACATGCAAAAATTAGTAAAAAAAGGTTGTGCGGGTTGCATAAATCGAAATTTTCTGATCGTTGCTACGGAGCTACAGTTGGGTTTTGAGACAAACTAATGTTATTTATGTAAGTCCCATCAATTGTTTTGTGATATAAATGCTTATGTTTTCATGTTTTCTATGACTTTAAATTTAATAATATTTATTAAATATAGTTTTAACTTTCACAAACCATCAATGAAAGTAACTATCGTATCATTAGAAAATCATGTATTGTCTATGTAATTGATCTTTGATGTAATTGACTTCGGTAATTACTTATATTATTATACACGACCTTGCTTCATGACTGTGAATTCCATTAGTATAATATGTAATTTCTTCACATATAAATAATTAAGAAATGTTTTATATAAAATTCTTTATAAAGAAAAGTATATTATAGGGATGATAATAATAATAAATATTTTATTGTGAAGGTTATTATAAAATGAAAATAATAAAAATATAATATAAAAATATTTGTGGAAATGAAAATAATAATAATCATAAAATAAATATAGATAAATATATTATAATTTGCCCTATATACAATAAGGATACTATACTTGAATTTATTGTTGTTTTTTTATAATTTTATTGCACAATTTAAAGTTATGATAATGAGGTTTGTAAGGAGATATGACAAAGTTGTTCATGGTAAAAAAAAAAAAGAAAAAAAAAAAAAAACTTGATTGAAGAAAAAAAAAATCCATTAAAATTTTTAAAAATGGGTAATCATTAAAATTTTATTTTTACAAAATTGTGAAAATTTACTCCCTTAAACTCTACTGGTGTCAATGGGACTGATGGTTAATGAATCCTAAAATTCATTACATACCAATCATACTGTTTTATAATATAGCCAGGGTGCGATTCGTCCAAAAACTTGTTAGTTCTCTTAGTTCGTGCTATAGTTCTTATAATTATAGGAATTCTAAGAAGACCCTATAATTCTTAACATATTTATAGGAATTCTTAGGCCTTTCATAGTTGGTATATTGCTTACTATTGACTTGCAAATGACTTCAAATAACTACGGGCAGCCAAATTGTTAAAAAAAAAAAAATTAAAATAATAATAATAATAAAAATAGATCCTTATTCATTTTTAATAAAAACTATTAGAAAAGTAAAAATTATTTATTTTACTCAATTATTAGTATTTTTTTTTATCTGAAATACATTTTTATAGACATTGACTTTTCTTTTTATTAATTTTGTATCTTTGCTTCCTCATGAACTCTAAAATAAAATCATCGACTCCCATAAAAATGATGAAAAATTAATTATAAGTTGAAATCCTTGACAAGTTTCATAAAAAAGCATATTTTAAAATGCTACAATATCTGCCACATACAAAAAAAAATCAATAACTTATATAAATATAATTTTTAATCAATCTTGAATAACTTGAACTAATTTGTAATATATTTTCCTATTTTTTTCTCCCCAACATGAAGCAACTTGCATATTAAATTCTTACTGTTTACATAAAAAAACTGGTCTTATACATATTTTGTAAAAAAAAAAAAAAAAAAAAAAAAAAAAAAATCAACTGTACCTCATACGATTCAAAACATCAATATGTATAAATATATAGAAAAACGTGAGATTTCACATAATTTTATTGCAAGGTCGGTATAATATGTGCAACCCTTTATATATAGTAATTTATGATTTGATTTTATGCATCGAATGTGTTAACTTGCACTGCACTGACGGTAGTAGAATAAAAATAGAAACTTGGGATATGTGCAAGTGCAAGAGAGACTGTTTTCTTAGATGTTGGTGTGGGGAAAAAAAAAAAAAAAAAAAAAAAAAAAAAACGAGAAAGGTCATATTATACTCATATAAGTCATATATCAGAAAATACTGAAATGAAAATTTAAGTATAATAATAAAATAATAATAATTATGTTGTGGTTTTATTTAAAGCAGCTCGACTGATTTAATTTCTGTTTCAATTTGTGAAATTCACAGACTTATTTTTTATTATCGAATACATAAAAATTATTCAATATAATTGATCTTATTAGTTGTTTTTGTGTTTAGAATCGCTAAAGATATACTATGGATATACCGTGGATTTGTTTAAGTATATATTTTAACGTACTGTATTCTTGCTTGTGAAATTAAGTTACTTATTTATTAGCGTTTCTTTCTTTTTCTTTCCTTTTTGTTGTTGTTTTTGTTGTTGTTGTTGTTGTTGATGTGCATCTTTGTTATGACCTAAATCATGCTCATGAGGGACAAATGGTGCATTTTGGTGAATCGTTTTAGCTGACATTAGAAACATTGCAGGAAAAGCGGAGGGTACCCTTATTTTCATATCCTTTTGCATTGAAGTATAAAGTTTTATTTTTAAGTATTTTTAATTTTATGTGGAAAAACTAATGCATGATAGGTTTAAATACTGGCTTTTACGCGTTTTAGTCTCTCTCTCTCTCTCTCTCTCTCTCTCTCTCTCTCTCTCTCTCTCTCTCTCTCTCTCTCTCTCTCTCTCTCTCTCTCTCTCCCTCCCTCCCTCTCCCTCCCCATTGGTATCCACAAGTAAAGTTACCCTAGATACGACCGAATCAAATAAATAAAAACAAACTTGCTATAACATAAATTTTTCTAGTATGTATATAATTATGTTATATTTTTTCATTTTAATGAGAACTAAAAGTGTTGCTATGATTCAGTAAAGTTACCCCTGACATGAGAAATATAAAAAATGGTTGACTACCGTCCATACACATGTGTGGTGTTTTTTCTAGAGTGGTTGAACTTGAAGTTTATAATTATGTTGAAATACAAAGTTGCCAAGACACGCCTACTTTGTATGTATGTATGACTGCAAGTTCTGCAGAAATACGGGAATATGTTCAGTTTGTTTCTATGTAAATGTGTTCCAAGGAAACTTGGTGTTTTTATTGAGAAATATGGAAATTGTGGGCGTCTTAACAAGACGATTTTCTTCTTCTTTTTTTGAGTCGTTTTTTTTTTTTTTTTTTTTTTTTTTCTTTTCTACGAATGAAACACACAACGTTAAAGATTTGGATCACATTTGAAGTCTTTCTAAATAATGATAATTCTTCATGAAATATATATATATATATATATATATATATATATATATATATATATATATATATATATATATATATATATATATATATATATATATATATATATATATATATATATATATATATATATATATATATATATATATATCGTAATAATTATGCTATACTGTAGCTACAACAAATTATATATGATAAAAAAATTTATATCTAAATTATGCTATAGCTTTTTAAAAAGCATTGCAATGAAATGTTATAATACAAACTATATTTAATGTTATAATATAATATTATGTTGTACTGTACACCATAATTATTTATGATCTTCCAACTTATAGTTACATTTATGCTATAATGACATAAATATAGCATTAATTATGTAATTTCTTTTTTCATGTTTACTTTTTTTTTTTTAGCCCAGAAATAAAATGCATACTAAATTTTTTTAAAATTTTGCATAACTTCATAGAGAAGAAATAAAAAGTTTATTCCAAAATTTTGCATATAAATTTAAAAATTATTGTTCAGTATAACTCTACTTTTTTTATGGTATCAGAAATACGGCCATATTTGTGTTTATTATGTTTTGTTAATGTATTTTGAAAAAGAATGGGGGAAAAAAAATCTGAAAATTTCTTAATTTAAGTTTTTTAAAGCCTAAAGTATTTCAGCACATAAAATGAACACCGTAAATGCATTTATATAATGTATTAAATTCATAAAAAAAAAAATTATACACTCCCTTCCCCTTTATTTTAGTGACAGTTCATTGACCGTGAATACATAACCTTATATAAAAATGATATGAAATTTAAATGAGATGATAATTATATTTTCCTATATGCACTTACATAAGAAATACAATAAGGTTCATATTTTCATATTATCAATACAAATTTTAGTCTTTATAAGCATAGCAATAAGTATTATTGTATTAACGTGGTAACTTAATTTTTTTATACTCCTGAGGGGTCGAATGTAGGTTAATTTAGAGAAGTGGGGGGAGGGGTGACGGATACTAGCAATCAGACTCTATTCACAGTACTGCATTAGACATTATGCATTTCTTTTAACTTAGAATTGCATTATTTTTCTTATTGGACGAAAATAAATACGTAATAATTATTCTATCCCATTTTTAGTACAACACTCTAAAAATTGGTGCATTTCTTTAGTTACGAATCCTAACTTATTTAAGATAATCACTTTTAAGTTATTATAGTAGCTAAAGTAATGCATTGTAGCAAATTATTGACAATAGCTATTTTAACTTAAAATAGGTTTAAAAAACTTAAAACAACTTAAAATAGCTATTTTTAATAATTTACTGAAATGCATTATTTTAGCTACTCGTAATAACCTGAAAGTAATTATCTTAAATAAGTTAGTATTTGTATAACTAAAGTAATGCACCTATTTTTAGAGTGAATTTGTTCAATATACTGTATAGCATAATCTATGATGCGCTATACTTCATAATTAATATGTTGTAGTTTGCAGTAGCATAAATATTATGTTGTACATCATAATTATTTATGTTGTTCTAATTTAGTACCATTGTGCTATAATGACATAGGTAAATACAGCATAAATTACGTTTTTTTTTTCTGTTTAGATCTGTTATGAAGATCAGAAATTAAACTATATATCTACATATTAACTTAGAAATTTAACTGTATTATACTGTATATAAAGTTTATAAATAATGCGATACAGGAGCTCGTTAATGAAAGAAATTGTCGTCAAAAATAATAATAATAAAATGATTGTTTCTATATTTATATAAATAGGTTCAACCTAAAAGTGACATGCGCCATGCTATTTTTATTTCATTTTAAAGTTGCTTTCCACAATAACAAGTGTTTCGACAACAATTCTACGTCTACGCCTTCAAATTGAAATAAAATCGTATTGGTCTCTATAATGTAATTTTCAAGAGATTTGCAGCAATTCTCAAAAGAAAAAAAAAAAGTTTTAAAATTAATATTTTTTCAAGTTTTTTTTTTAATTTTTAATTTTTTTTAAATTTTTTTTTTTAAAGTTAGTAAAAGTATATTCAAAATATTTTTAAAATTCGCCGAAGTTATTTTTCCTTACATTTAAATTGTTTACATGAAATCAAAAATCTATTTTCAAACTGTATGAGTGCGAATTAAAGCTATGAACTTGACACATAGTGTCATGACGACTACTAGAGTAGAGCTAGAGGTATATAAGCATAAGCAAAAGTTAAGGTTGCCAAAAGTAAAATAATTATATTTATCTTTATAGCGCGCAGTTCCTATACTACATACAAAATATATTACACCTTTTTTTTCATTCCTTTCTGGTTTAAATATATATAAAAATAAAATTTATAGAAAATTTTAATTAAATTTCTCTCTCTTGCTTCTCCTTCTTTTTCTTCATTTTTTTTTATCACGTGTAATTTGGGTATTTTTGTGTATTTCGGTTAGGTGCATGTATTTGAGAAGATGGGCCAAAAAATAAGTTTTTTTTTTTTTTTTTTTTTTTTTTTAATTTTATTCAGACGATTATTTATGTATTCATTTATTTATTAATATTGTTTTTATTTATTTTATTGTATTTATTTATGTATTTATATATATTGTAAGTTTTTTCCTTCTCATTCCTGGCACTAATATTTAAAAATAAAATTGACATAAAAATGATATTTTTAAATTCTTTCTCGAATCGCTATTTCTTTTTCTTCCTTTGTTACGTAACGTTACGTAATTCTTTGTAATAATAGAAACAACACTAAAATTTATATTGTTGCTGATGTTGTTGAGAGAGAGAGAGAGAGAGAGAAAATGCTACGTTCAAAAATTATAATTGGTAATCTTGGATATGATTTGATTTTTTTTTAAACTTTTGACGTCAATTTGCAGATGTTTTACTATATAGAATAAATTACTATAGGAGCATTGTACGTATTATTAAAAGATAATTATTTAAATTTACACTTGTCATTCATTTGTCTTGTAGAAAGAGAGAGGAAAAATATTGCTGTGTTGCCTTTTTTTTTGTCATATTTGCAAGTTGTATAATATTGTGTTTGTGAAAAAAAAAAAAAAAAAAAAAAAAAAAAAAGTAGAATTTGCAAGGAAATAAATTTTTGCTGATTTAATTCTAAGAAATATTACGTCGAATTTTATCACGTAATAAGAAAGATGTGCAAAAATTATTTTTAAATCTTAATGCTTTTCCTTGTTTATTTTGTTTTTACATAACGTTTATTACTTTTTATTTTGGAAGCAAATTTCTTTTGTTCTTTCAAAGTTATGGAGAGTGATACTGAAAGTCTAATATTGAAATAACGAGTTAGCTACTGGAAACATGAAAAACCAAAATAGTGAATTAATTAGTTATAAAAAAAATTCTGTTTTTGTGCACTGAATTTAAGTTTTCATATTTTACACTATTTTTAAACAAAAAAAAAAAAAAAAAAAAAAAAAAAAAAAAAAAAAATGTAAATATTTATTGTATGGTCATTTTACTAAAAATTGAATTGGTATTGGCATATGGGAATAACATGTATTTAGATTTAGATAGAGTTTTGCGTCAACTGAAATCTCCACCTGATTGCATGGAAGGGCCAAATAGAAATTAAATTTTTAGTAAAATAGCTGTACACAGTAATTTTAATTCCAGAAAATGGGTTAATATTAGCAAAAAAAAAAAAAAAAAAAAAAAAAAAAAAAGCATTGTGATTAATTCCAACCTCCCTAAATATTTAATTATAATTAAAGTTGGAAGTTACTTTAAAGGTATCATTGCTAATATATTTGAGAGATACATAATTTTATTATTATTTAATATTTTTGCTGTTATCATGAAATAATATTCTGACGTTGTTAGTGTTCTTAATGAAAAATATTTTTTATATACTATATAGCTTAAAACACGTAAAAGTGTGTCTATATGGTATCTGTTTTAAAAAATTTCTACTAATGAAAAAAAAAAAGAAGAAAAAAAAAAAAAAAAAAGAAAAAAAAAGTGAAGTTACGATGTTAAAATTACAATGCGCAAAATCTTTCCCCCAGCATTACCTGTGATTTCAACTACCGTGCACTACCGATAAAGCTCATTGCAATGACAACATTACAATTACCCTTCAATTACATACGTATAATTATTTAATTAAGATACTTAAGTTTAACAATATAAAGTTATAAGTGAAGGTTTTTGTGAAGTTTGAAAGAGGATGACTATACGGCATGACGATATGATAAAGAAGCATGGTGTGCTCGTGTGTTATACACTCGACACGGTGCTATGAATACCTGGGTTTATCTGCAGCATAATTACTACACGGAGAAATGTTACTAATTGACAGTACGTTAAATAAACAAACACGGAGAAAAAAATTACTATAAAATGATGCAGTCTTGAAAAAATTAAGGGTTAATTTTATTCCATCTTAAAATTGGTGCATTACTTTACTTACGAATCCTAACTTATTTAAGATAATCACTAGTAAGTTATTTTGAGTAGCTAAAATAATGCATTTTTGCAAATTATTAACAATAGCTAAATCAAGTTCTTTCTTTTTTTTTTAAAGCTATATTTTAAGTTAAAATAGCTAAAAATGCATTATTGTAGCTATACTTATAATTCCTTAAATGTGATTATCTTAAATAAGTTAGTATTCGTAACTAAAGTAATGCAGCAAATTTTTAAAGTGTGTATATTTTTATTATTCTAAAAGAGGACATTGTTCTGAATTTACAGATATCCAAATATCTAATTTTTAAGTTCATTAAGTATTTTTATTATTTTTTTAAGTCGCGCAATGACGTCACGGTTGGTAACTTTTTTAAACAAATTTAAATTACGTAATTTCTTATTTTCGTAAAGTATACTCTTATAAACGTTGCATATAAGTTCATTGAAAATAATAATAATAAAATAAAATTTAATTACATGTTTATGAGAGAAAGACATCTATAATAACATCAGACTTAATTAAATGTAAAACTTGTTAATTATAAATTATTTATATATTCTTTAATGACAAATCTTCACCGGAAACCTCCCCCCTTTTTTAATTTAATTTAAATTACACCAGGCTCTCCTTCATTGTCCCTATTTAGAAGGTTCCTAAGTTACACTGATAACTACAAAAACTAAGCACTGGATCTTACTGGCTACCTATAAACCGGAAGTCACCTAGGGGTAAGGTTATGATATGATTCATCATAAAGCTAATAACGTGATTGTACGAAAATATTGATTATATTTCTCCTTTTCTCATAATATTATATTGGTGCTCATAACATAATTCTTTTCACGAAAAGAACTGTCATGAGTGAGAATTGAGACAGACGTAATCAGTGTATTAGTAAAAAAAAAAAAAAAAAAAAAAAAAAAAAACTGCTTTCAATTGGAATAAGAATAATTATGTATTGTATAAGATAATATAACATTTTATTACGTTCCATGTGTTCCATGCCTTTATACAGCAGAATAAGTCAAATAATACAATATCAGTATATGCGGTTATTACTATTATTATTATATACTTTCTTCGAAAGAATAAATTACTGCATGCTGCATTTATGCCAATATAACATAAATTATTCTAAATTAAAACAACATTAATAATTATGCTATGCATAAGATAATATTTATGCTCTACATAACATATGAATTCTGCAGTATAACACAAATTATGCTGTATGTATAGAACAAATTGTGTTGTAAATTAGATAGCTTAATTATTACGTTAATATTTTTGTCGTTTTTTTTTTTTTTTTTTTTTTTTTTTAATAATTTACGCTAGTTATATACTTAGCATTATTCAATTTAAGAAAATCCGAAACACTTTAAAACAGGTTGCATAGATACCTCTGGACCAGTTTCTTTAGTACATAAGAATCACAATCTTTTATATTATGTGGGAGTGCATTATACAGAAATGAAAGAAACTAAAGAAATGATTTATATTTCTTTCAGTGTAGTTTAGAAAAGTCGTTATATTATATTAGAACGGATACAGCTAACTATAATATATTAACATTATATATACTATAGCACCTGGGTTATAATATATTTATATGTGTGCAAAAATATTTTGACCCCTTCCTGTTAGCACACATTATATACTGTACACGTGCTGGGATTAAAATATATAGGGCTGATTTTTTATTTTTAATTAATTAAATGTTTAAATGTAGGAGGCATATAAAAAAATATCATTCATTACACTTCCGGTAATCGTAAAAAAAAAAAAAAAAAAAAAAAATCACAATAAATTTATTGCTTTAAAAAAATGTTACAAGTGTGAATGTTTATTTTTGAATCAGTTACGTAGAACCATATTGCCCGATGTAAAAAATAGAATTAGAAGTAAAAGACTACGCACTTGGTCAAAAAATAACAACAACAACAACAACTTAGTAATTATTGAAAGGTTTTGGCTTTCGTGTTACACCGTGTTATATAAGCAGTAAACTGACATTGAAAAGGAACTCGACTCGACCGGGGACACGAACCTGGATCTTTGGTTTCCCAGACCACTGCGTTACCATTTACGCTATCGAGGCTCCTTTTAGTAATTATTCTTGGTCAATTTTAGCATAATTTATGCATAACAACATACTTAAGAACGTTTATATTATATTACATAGCATTATAGCATAACAATTATGTTATTACATAATTTATGCAACTCATGTTAAGTAACGCATCTGTTATTGACTTCATGCGTGCATAAATTATGTTATTTTCTTTTTCTGTGCTGAATAAAAGTTGTGATATGGGTGAATGGTGAAAGCAGCTGACTCGTATAACTCTGTGTAATCTTTAGTGAGTGCATTAGGTACGAACTCTACTGCTGGGTGCATACGTGAAGTGTGAGACCACAAGTTGCATCACGATGCGTGTATGATAATTATAATGCACTGCATGGATACAAGAGGTGTTTGATTGATGCGGTAATTGCACCTACCATTAGAACTGCAGACGTTTCCACGGTTTCTCTATATAATATAGGCTACGTTATATGGGAAATGCTGATGATATATTATTGTCCGTTTGTGCGATTTTACAAATCAATCGATGACTGCTGTAAAGTAAACGTTTTTTTTTTATCATATAAGATGAGCCCAAGTTGTTACAATCACAGTGATTTTAAAATTAAAAAAAAAAAAACCTTTTTTTTTTTTACAATAAAACCAGAAGCCAACAATGTTTAATTTACATACAGAGCAAATTACTGTGTAGATCTAGATAATACTATGGTAACAATATGTACAGTATTTTTGCTTAATGAATTTCTATGGGCAAATGGGAATAATATGTTCAATGTATTTAAATATGGAGTTTTACGTTAATTGAAATCTCCCATCTGATCGCATTATATGGCCTTAAGCCAATAGAATTCAAATTGTTAGTTTAAATACTGTACCTGCACAGTATGACAAAAAATGGAGAGAGAGAGAGAAAGAGAGAGAGAGAGAGAGAGAGAGAGAGAGAGAAAGAGAGAGAGAGAGAGAAACAGAAAAAAATATACGTAAAAAAAATTGAAGAAAATGAGTAACTATTTTGATCTATGCTATTGCAGGTATAAATTCCTCACCGATGCTTGCGTCAAATTTGCACTAAGTAAACACATACGTACAGTACGTACAAATACACTCACAGCTCACGCATACTTATATACTTAGCAGATGAGATGACGTAGATATATATGGATCACGAACGTTAACCCCGGTCATGGTCGTCTTTAAAGTTTTCACGGTCAAACATTGGCTTATATACTTTACTTGCTACAGGCTATCTTTAGATTGTATCTCTTTCTCTATACACCAAGTTTATTACACATGTTATAGTTACCATGCCACTTTATATACCTTTGATATCTTGATCTAAATCTAGTCAAGATTTACATGCATATGCATTTTTAAACTAAGGGTGTCTCTTCAAGATTCATTTATTTATTTATTTGTGAAGGGTGTTTTAATGTGCCAAAAAATATTATATTTTTTTCACTTTGAAATTTACGTTTTTGCGTTTATTTTTTAATGTCGCTGAAAGAAGGTCCTCGGATTAAAGGACCTGCCTTTGCGCACGTAGGACCTTTTATCCGAGGTCCTTTTTTTCCACGGACCTTCCTTCTGTATTCCTTATTTTTTCATGATTATCATTTATTTCGGTAGATATTTTTAATGGGGGTTACTAGCAGGCAAAAACTATAGCCAATCATAATAGTGGCAAAAAAGTGCGCTCTCACCAATATCCAATCCTTTCGTAATATTGATACATTTTTTGTTGTTGAGAAAACTGCACCGAGGTTGTAAAAATTTGAAAGAGAGTACTAGATACACTTTTAAGTGCGTGTGTAATTATTTTTTTTATAAAATCTTTCAGCCGGTAACACACATTTATACGTCAGCAATAAGGAAGAAAGGAAAAAAAAAATAATTAAATATATTTTTTTTATATATAATAATAATGTCTTATTCTTTAGTTAAAAATATCTCTAAATTACTTTTTTTTTCTTTCCAAATTTGAAAATTGAAAACAAAACGCAGCAAACAAAAGCTATATACGCACGTCATAATACTTTATGTTTGTTTGTTTTGAGCTGCCAAAATTTATAGAAATAAATTTAATGTTGTTGACTGTTGTTTTATACTTTCATAATAAAGTTCATCAGTATTTACTATGCATACCACAAACTTTTTATTATTTAATCTAATTATTATTACGATGACATGTTTTTTTAAGAAATGGGCGGGTAACATATTTTTTGTATCCCTGTTTTATGAATACAAAACACGTAAACTTGTTGTCATGTATCCATCATTCAAAATTTACCAGTGTTTTTGTAAACATACGAGTTTGATAAATTAAGTGCAACGAGTAAACCCCTGTTTTCTGCTCCTAAAATGACGATCACCTATGGTTATTCAAATGGAATGCGCATTTTTTTGGTGCAAGAAAAGGGTTTACGAACAACATGATTGTTTTTTCTCAGGAGAATTACATCGCAAATTAGGCGCAAATTTTTTGAATTGCTAAATATATTATCACAACCATGTGTACTAATTGGCGACATCAATTGCAAAAAAAAAAAAAAAAAAAAAAAAAAAAAAAAAAAAAAAAAAAAAAAAAAAAAAAAAAAAAAAAAAAAAGTTGGTACATTTTTTTTTTTTTTTTACCGGTAGAACACCAATTGAGAAACCCTTACATAAAGAAATGCAATTTTTTAAGACTATATTCCATCACCGTAATATTATCTATACGAACAAAAAGTAAATACGTAATAATCTAATAATTATGCTAGCTCAATGCAGCAATATTTATGCATACCATTATAATTTATGATGTATTGTATATAATAGTGATTATACTGCATAGCATAATAGTTAAGATGTTCAACATAATTACTTATGCAATTCTTAAATAGCAAAATTGGTGCACCACATTATAGAAATAATTCAATGCATCGTAAATTACATTATTTTTTCCCCGTGTATAAGAAAAACGATACATAAAAATTTGAAGACATGCATACTGTATAATTTTGAAATTTTTGTGCAAAGTATTTCGGTCATGTTGATATATTTTTGTGACTTTGATATACACATATTATTTTACAGATGAAGTAAAATTGCCTTTGAAAAAAAAAAGTAACATGCAGAGTATAGGAGAGCGCGGCTTTTCTTTTAACGCTGCCAACATTCGTGGATTTCAAACTCTTTTTCTTCTTCTTCTTTTTTTGTACTGTTGCAGAGTACTTTATTTCTTATATTACGACACATTTCTATCTCAGCTGCAGTGGTTACTCTAATTACGTACAACTTATCAGTTTTATAATTAAAAGGATTAATTTTTCTCTTTTAATTTATTTTTTGTTTTGAAATATTATAAGAATTATGACATGCATATTTATTATAGTTGTATACTATTTTAAGAGTTTTGAGTGATTTCAAGGGTAAAGTGAATTAAAAAGTTTTTTTTAAAAGCCATAGACCACATAAAACAACATTTACTTTTTAATGAATAAACATGAAATGGGATCTTCAAAACTGTTGACAATTTTTACCAGAATGTTAATGTTACCGCACGAGAGAGCGTGAAAAAAACTGTAAAGTATGCAATTAAGTGTGAAAATTCATGTTTATGACGTCAGAAACATGCAAAGGTTTGTATGAAAATGTTGTGCGGGTTGTATAGATTGAATTTTCTGATCACTGCTACGGGGCTACTGTTGGGTTTTGCGACAAACTAATGTTATTTATGTAAATCCCATCAAGTGTTTTGTGATATTAAATGCTTATGTTATTCTCTGGTCTATTCCTTTAAGTTACATATGTAATTAATTTATTGATTGATTAATTAGTACTATAGATAAATTGTTTTATATACTTTTTATTGATTCATTACGTGGTTACTGATTAAATACTGATTACTATATAGATATTGTTATTGATAATTATACTATTGATTACAATTTGTTTCTCCGAATTACGTATATATAAAATAGCTAAATTACTAGCAGATGTGGGACAAATTTACTTAGTAATTTGGGGGAAGTAGAGGGAGTAACAATAAAGAGGAACTTCAGGGGTTCAGGGCTTCTTCAAATTTAGATACTGAAAAGAAATGTTCTTAAACTCATATATGATGACCCAAAGCCCTTCCGTAGCCCCTCAAACTCGTGATCATCCTGCGATATATGCAACCCATCCTGTATCTTTTACGTCATAGTTACGGCTTTACTATAGAAAATGTTGTAGCAGGTTGCATATCTCGCAGGATGAGCGCAAGTTTGCGGGGCTAACATGGGGCCACGGAAGGGCTTTGCGGGTCATCATATGTGAGTTTATGAACAGTTCTTCTCATTATCTAACATTGAAGAAGCCATGTTGTAACCCCTGAACTTACTCTTTAAAAAAAGCAGTAGTAGTAAAAAAAAAAAAAAAAAAAAAACGTGATAAATAAAGTTTTTTTTTTCTTTTTCGTTATTCTGAAAGAAAAGCATAAATAACATAATTTAAAATTAATTTCCTTAAAGGATTACATACTAATGTATAACATAATTATTATGCTACATATAAGTAATTTTATTAAAAATGAACACATTTTCTGATTTTGTTAATAATAAATAAAAGTTACTATAAAATTGAGCTTTAATTGAACTACAATGGAAAGACGAGTAGTGAAAAATTAGTATAATGTTGGCTCAATTATTATGCTAACAGCAAAGCTATATTTTTCATTTCATACTGTATATAAAAATAAAAAACTCAACTGCAAAGGTCACAATATTTTATATCAGCATCGTAATACAATACACACCCATAATAAAAATGTTATAATTGAAAAATAGCGTACACGGACAAAACTAAATACTGTACGTAATATTTATGCTGTAGCTCATCAGTGCTGAACATTTTCAGCACAAATTGTTCAATACAGCATAATTTAAACTATATTGCATAATAAATGTTATATAGCACAAATACTATGTTGTACAGTATAATTAATTATGTTCTTTAGCATTGTTAATGCTAAAATGACAGAAATGTGCACATGAAAAAACACGTAATTTATGCTGGATTAAAGAATTGCTATATTGTTTAATATTAACATAAATAATTGTGCTGAACATCTTTACTATTAATATAATCATAATCACTGTACAATATAGCATAAATTATGATTTTATGCGCATAAATGCTTATGCATTGAGCTAGCACAAATATACGTATTAGTAATATTTTTTTGTGTGGTCATTTACTTAAAAAGGTAATTTCTATTGACTTATATGGCCATACAATGCAATCAGATGGAGATTTCAGTTGACACAAAACTCCATTTAAATACATTTAATTCCCATATGCCAATAGAAATTCATTTTTAAGTAAAACTATCGTACAAAACGTGATATGGATATAATATACAGTAATGAGAATGAATATACAGTAAAGGAGTTTTTTTTTTTACAGTGTAGCATAATTCTGACATTTTATCCCCCTCCTCCCTAAACATATCAATCATATATATAACGACCTTTAAAAAAACTTGCATATATATGCAATAATAAACTTGAAAGCACAATAATAAGATAATCTTATAATATAATATTTCCCAATGCAATTTACATATATTTATATTTATGAAAAATGTAATTTGAGTGGGACGATGCAAGTGTCAGTGTCATTATAAAATGCAGATTACTGATTCATACACAGTAATCTTCATATTTATTATATATATTATACTTCTGGGTGCTATAGAGAAGTAATTGCGTAATTATAATTAATTAATCAACTGGAGCATATATGTAAAGTCCATTTTTTAAACAGATGTGTGATAGAAATTGCTGAAGTAAACGCTTTGTGTCGTATGTTTTTATATTTATTTTTAATGACAATGATATAATGAAAGAGTTTAGAAAGAGTTTATAATATATCATATCAAGCATTTTTTTAAAATTGTGCGCAATTGTGAAAAAATTATATATATATACGTTTAATAAATTAATATAGATTAGATTATATAATATAGATAAGCAGAGAAAACAATAATAATTAATAAATGAAATAAATTTAAATATTTTATTTTATTTATCATGTACATGAACTAAGATAAATACGTATAATAATTATATGCTATAATATATAGTATAGTCCACTTTCAGCATAATTTGTTCAATACAGCATAATCAGCATGTACAATCATTGTAGTAAAAAATGAAATTGTATGGGCTTATGGCCATCCATTCAATGCAATCAGATGGAGATTTCAGTTGACGCAAAACTCTATCTAAATACATGTTATTCCCATATGCCAATAGAATTTCATTTTTTATTGCAATGACCGCAGCATAAATATACTTTATTTATTCTTTCTGTGTATATATATATATATATATATATATATATATATATATAGGTAACATTATTATTTTTGAAAATATATTTTGCTTTTATTATAATAATTATGTAGATTCTACTGGCTTTCCTTGTCGAATATTTGAATAAGAAAAGAAGGAAAGAAAAAAAATGAAGAAATATTTTATCCAGCACAATTAAAATGCATTAAGGTTAAAGAACGATTATTAAAAACGTCCTCTATGACCTATATAGAAAAATATGTCATTATTTTTAATGCATTAAACACAATATGGGACTTTTAATACTGACGCTAATTTTTACTAGGACATAAATGTGACCACACAAAGGTTGCTGAATTATTTCAATCATGGTGTCACTTTCAGATGAAATTCAATACAAATTATCGTGAAGAATAAGTCAATATTTTCTACTTCTTAAAGCCATAGACCACATAAAACAACATGTTCTGTGTAATGAATAAACACGAAATGGGATCTTTAAAACTGTTAACAATTTTTACCAAAATTTTAGTGTAGCCCCACGAGAAAGCGTGAAAATACTGTAAAGTATGCAATTTTCAATTTTGTTTCGTTAGAAACATGCAAAAATTAGCATAAAAATGTTGTGTGTGTTGCATTAATTGTAATTTCTGATCACTGCTACAGTTGGGTTTTGAAACAAACTAAAGCTATTTATGTAAGGCCCATCAAGTGTTTTGTTGTGATATAAATGCTTATGTTCTTCTCTGGTCTATTCCATTAAAACTACAAAGTCGAGAAAACAATAAAATAATATTTGACATTGTATTAAAGCTGATATTGTTATTTGTGTTCTAAATCTTCAACAAATAACAAAAACAAATATTACTCTCAACGCACAAATGTTAAACTATTCTTTATTATCTGGTATTATATATATACGAACTGCATAGTTTTACGTATAATACTCAATACATTTGCATGATTTGCATTATAGGGTATATGCGCATGACGTCATATTTAATGCGCTTGGATGCCATATTTAATGCGCTTGGATGCCATATTTAATGCGCTTGGATGCCATACTGGAGTAGTGCATAACATTGCTCAGCATAGGATAAACTTCGTATTAGTCAATTTTCTTTGGGGAAATCGGTTAATTTTGTGTTATTATTTTTCTCACATATTGAGATACTAATTCAAGCTATTAACGCAGCATCAATGCTCTCAAAAATATTGCATAGTGTTTTTAAACTGCTGGCAAAATGAGCGTATGTAATCAAATGAGTTATGCAACATAATAGCGTTGACTTTAACATGAAAGCATAGACCCTATATAGCATAATTATTCCTTATTTATTTTTGTTTGTGTTATGCTTATACGTATTCTCTGTATATTTTAAATAACTATTACTATGATTTAGTTCATACATATTTATTTTGGACTATAGAAGTGCTAAACAAAAAGTAGTAGCTGTATGTTGAAATAATGTAAACACTAGTGCATCACGCTTATACATATTATAGTTAACTATCTGGATTGCATATTGTGTAAACTGTATATGTATGCGCTCTATATTATGCAGGCATGTGACTTATGTGTTTAGGCGGATATTGTGGGTTGTTGTATTGGGCAAAACCATGTATAAGATATTACTAATTAATAATATGTTGTAATGAGACAATTGTCTGCAATTACTTGACAAGTATTACATTGTACTTTCATTTGTACTTTCGTTTGTACTTATGTAAATTATAAAATCTTAATTGGAGGCCTTTTTTTTTCTCTTTTTTTTTTTTTTTAAAGGTAGTAGGTGACCGGCTGATATCCCACGAACTGAACAGTAGTGAATTGTAAAAGTACTAAAATTAACGTGAAGGAAAGATGACATGTTAAAGTTTAGTTTAATTATACTAGAAATTTCCCAAGTATTCCAGCCCCATAAGAAATTTCTGAAATATTTTTTATTGTTGAAAGGTCACGATTGCCATTTAAATGCATGTTATTTTAATGAGGTTTTCAACAAATACAGAAATAATTTGGTCAAAATACTTGGTATAATATAAGGACTTTAAGTTTAGTTATGCCAAACACATGCTGAAAATATATTTAACTTAAATTTTTAATCTTCAAATACATGCAGATGATACAAACAAAAATGTGAAGGGGGAAATGCATTTAACACCTATTGAGAAAATTGAGTCCACCATTGCAATATACATATATCTATAGTGTGGTTTCATTCATGTTAAAGTCGACGCCATATATACGTGAGTGCTAAATAACATGGGCCAGCATAGAAAAAGAACTAATTTTGCCAGCACTCTAAAAAATGGTGCATTACTTTAGTTACGAATCCTAACTTATTTAAGATATACACTTTTAAGTTATTATGAGTAGCTAAAATAATGCATTTTAGCAAATTATTACATTTAATTTGAAATAGCGTGAAAAAACTTAAAACAACTTAAATTAGCTATTTTTAATAACTTGCTAAAATGCATTATTTTAGCTACTCATAATAACTTAAAAGTGATTGTCTTAAATAAGTTAATATTTGTAACTAAAGTAATGCACCAATTTTTCGAGTGAGTTTAAAAATACTTTAAGCAATATTTTTGAGAGCATTAGTGCTGTTAACAGGTTGAATTAGTACCTCAAATACGCAAGAAAAAAAAATAATAAAAAACTAATTTTCCAAAGAAAATCCACGTTTTTCCTATCCTGAGCAATGTTATTCATTGCTTAAAAAGAGCATCGTAAAGCACTCAGAATGACGTCATTCGCACACACTCTATATAGAATATGAACCACTATGGAACGAACCTATAACATTTTACAAAATCTAGAATACCCACGACATTCCTTTTCTTGAAATATCCCAAACAGTATAATAATTTACTCTCAAATTTGAAAATTTACTATTTTTACTAACACAGCTAAATTTTATTGCCACTTTGAATACATACAATTAAATAATAAAACTGCTAATCCTTATATTACACAATTCTTTTTAATTAATTTAAGTCAACGTTGACAAAAAGACTTTATAAATGTACCAACCAATTATAATAAATTTTATGATTCAGATTCTTCAAACGGATTTTTTTTTGATGATATTTCTCTCCTCACTCCAAACTTATTGTTTCACAAGGCTAGTAGTTTTTCTATATACAAAGCAAAGCTTACCCTGATTTGTTTATTTTGGAGTTAGGCCAATAATGTCGAAAAACTAGGCGTAAATAACGAAAAAAACGATGTTACCATCCTCTCTCTCTCTCTCTCTCTCTCTCTCTCTCTCTCTCTCTCTCTCTCTCTCTCTCTCTCTCTCTCTCTCTCTCTCTCTCTCTCTCGCGCTCTGTAAACGCTTCAAATAAATAACCACCCTAACCTTGCTCAACATTTTTGACGTACATTCACATTAATTTATTACTTGTCGAAAAATTTAAGAAACTTTAAGTTGTATGATTCAAAAATTTAAAATATAATTTAGGAAACCATTGCAGCAAGACGCGTAACTAAAAATATGTAAAATTTATGTTGTTGCAAAATATTTTTTTTCGCTTATGACGCACTTTGCGTTGAAATAAATAGTATGAAAGTTATTTATGAGTTTGGATTTTATTTTCTTAATTTTAATATATAAAATCACTTTATTTTTCGTAACTATTTGTACTGTATACTATTTCTAATTTTTACATAAGCAATTTATTTTTACTGCTATTTAGTTTGCAACGAATATTTTGAACAATTGATATTGATACTACCGATAACGTTTTTTTTTTTTTAATTGACCCAAAAACACGTAGAAGTACCAAAGAAAATTTTACCAAAATCAGTAATTCAGCTTCCTCAAAAACAGTTTCTTGCAATGCTAGTGGTTAGAAAATTATAAATAGGGTGTATGTGTACGATGTCATACTTAATGCACTTCGACGCCATACTGGAGCAATGAATAACATTGCTCAGCATAGGACAAACGTTTTAGCTATTTTCTTTGGAAAATTATATATACTTTTCCAAAGAAAATAACTAAAGCGTTAGTAGTTGATTTTTTGTTATTAAAATATTTTTCTCGCATACTTGAAAACCTAGTTCAACCTAATTCATTATATCAATGCTCTTAAAAATATTGCTAATAAGTATTTTTAAACTAGCAAAATGTGTTATTTTTCCATACCTGTCTATGTTATTTAGTGCTTACATATGGCGTCGACTTTTAATTGGATGCAACCACCCTCTAGCTCTATACTGCTTTTTACGCTGCCTCTAATTAGTTAGCGAGCTTCGTCGATAAACCGCAATAGAAAAGAATGAGAAGAGAGAGAGAGAGAGAGAGAGAGAGAGAGAGAGAGAGGCGTTTGAAATTTAATATAATTATGTTAAATATATGCATCAATAATTCAATATGAATTCAATAATTAATTAAAATTTTATAGCATAATATATTTTCTTTCTTTATATCGCATAAATTGATAATTAATTATATATTTGAAAGATATATTTGACTGTTTTATTACACCGTAATAAAATAATGTATATTTATGGTATGCAAAAATATAATTAATTAAATTTACTAATTAAAATTAAAACATAAAGTATTTTCTTAAAAGTATAAAATGCAAAGTGTGTGATTTGAAGCTGGGTAAAATACATTTTTAAAATTGAATTTTTTTAAAAATTATACAAAAAATTGAAGAACCGGATGTAATTATTATGATTGTTTACTTTCTGTAATCACCAAAAATTGCGTACAAAATTGTTTTAGATAAAACTTTACGAAAAATTGTGTAAATATTTAAATTGTCAATTTTTTTTTTTTTTTTTTTTTTTTACATATTATTATTATATACATTTTTCCCAGCAAGATAACATTAAATTATATTACAGCTAAAATTAAGGTACTATATGCGTCGATTGGACTACATGTTGCCTAAGGCAGAAAATAGTTTATTTTAAATACGATAATGTTAAAAAAAAAAAAAAAAAAAAAAAAAAAGTGATTTCATATGTTACGTAATTTTTATCAATTTAATTGTATATTGTATGTTGATAGGTCTATTGTATTGAAATATATTCGTATAAACGCGTTTTGTGCGTCTTTTGCAAATTTTATTTCTCCATTTTCGCACTATTTTTAGCGTTTTGATCACTAAAAAATATTTACGTTTATTATATTATTTTTATTCATATTTTTTTTTATTGGAAGATTTCAGTGACTGGGACAAATCACATAAAAGACACAAAAAATATACATCGCTATTGACTAATAATGGAACAACTGTTTTGAGGCTGATCATACGCGATTTCGTTTACATCCGCTTTCGTTTATATTGACTACGCATGCGCAGTACGTCGAAACGGAAGCGGATGTAAGTGAAATCGTTTAAATTCGGTCTTAAAATAGTTGTATACCTTTATTAGTCAATCTTAAACATTATGTATACATATATGTGTGAAACCACCCTTGCATATATTATTATAATAGTGAGATGTAATCAAAGTAGGCAACATATATGCACAGCAGTTCCCTGGTAATATGCCAGATACACGTAGCTAAAAACAGATCCTCTCTCTACTAACAAAAAGATACATAGAGAGAGAGAGAGAGAAAAAAAAAGTTGCTAGGGCTGATGTTAACTTACCTTACTCAACACAGCACACCAGTGACGTCATATATATTGTGTCATTGACCTCTCGGTGCTCATACAAGGACAAACTTAATGTCTCAGTAAATATAATTAATATCAATTATCTTTTGTGTATGATGTGTGTGCGTGAGTGAGTGTGTGTGTTTTTATTTTTTATATTGTGAAATTTTGATAGCATTTTTTTTATGTTTTTTTATTATTTAATTGTTTATTAAATAAACAAATAAATAAATAAACTTTATTTATTTATTTGATTACTTACTTACTTACTTACTTACTTACTTACTTACTTACTTACTTACTTACTTACTTACTTACTTACTTACTTACTTACTTACTTACTTACTTACTTACTTACTTACTTACTTACTTACTTACTTACTTACTTACTTACTTACTTACTTACTTATACTTACTTACTTACTTACTTACTTACTTACTTACTTACTTACTTACTTACTTACTTACTTACTTACTTACTTACTTACTTACTTACTTACTTACTTACTTACTTACTTACTTACTTACTCACTCACTCACTCACCTACTTACTTACTTACTTACTTACTTACTTACTTACTTACTTACTTACTTACTTACTTACTTACTTACTTGCTTACTTGCTTACTTGCTCAAAACAGTTACTGTAATTTTAAAATATTATTTGGTAAATTTGATATTTTCAGATTTTGATCGGCTATTGATATCAAATGTAGTATTAGTAATTTCAGGAAAATTGTTAAAAAAAAAAACAAAAAAAACAACAGGCGTATAGCGTGCTAAAATTTAAAACTTATCTTATCGTAGACGTAGAGGGTGACTGACATGGACCGGAAATCTTTAAAAGAGGAACTATATTTTCACAATAATTCTTTGTACTTTCATTATTTCCAGCAAAACAAACACTATAATTTTCAAATAAAATCGAGTAATTTTAACAAAGTGTTTTATTGTTCTGAAAAAAGTTTTAATAATATTTTTAATTAAAAAAAAAAACAAAAAAAAAAAACAAAAAGTTTCTTATTTGACCAAAATTTGTCTCTAAAATTTGAATTTTCACATTTGCATGTAATCTTTAATGTGAAATAATTTAAATTATTTGATCGTGTTTTCACGTGTTTGACGTAGCTAAACTTTTAAGTAACATTTCATCTTTACTTTGTGTTAATATTGTAATTCACAGCCGTCTAGTTTGCGAGATATCAGTCGGTCACCTATACTCCCTTAATTCTAATGCTATAGTAAATTGCAATACTATACAACATATTTCCCCCTGCTGGCAGACAGAAGCCCCTCACTTGTATGTAAAAGTTAGTGAAGTGTGCTACACTGTAGTTGTTGAGATAAGACTATGTATAGCAAATGTTATGCTTTGCAATCATAGTAAAATCATATCCCTATACCGTGTTTTCAATGGAGCTTGAAAAAATGTTCTCCAGTCATGTGTATAGTAAATAATGACAAAGTGCATTGAGTGTTCGCGTCATTACATCGACGTGCATTAAATGTCTTTCACAGTCACTTTGCATGTTTGCCGAAGAAGATTGTATTTTTCTTTCAAACTTTTTTTTTTTTTTTCTTTTTTAGTTTAAATTCATCTTGTATATTTATTTGTGGTTTAAATCAATTTTTAAAATTTATAAAAGAAATACCTAATTTTTTGATCCATATTTTATAGTGTGTTAGATTGTAAGTTATTTGTATGCAAGTTTTTACGTTATTGACAAAAAAAAAAAAAAAAAAAAAAAAAAAAAATGTACTGTACAATCTTTGTATTATGTTTTGCTGCTTTCGAATGCAGGATTTTGGAAATAAACAATTTTTTGAATCACGAATACAAGACACTACAGTATTGTTTTAAGTTAATTATTTATAAGTATTTTTCATCACCGATAACCTCCATTAAGAAAAAACTTTGTTATCAATAATGAGTTTTTGTACTATAATATTTCATACAATTTTATCTATATATAACCGTAATTATTTTTACAAGTTTTTTTAAAACTGTTTTTAATAGTTTTTATTTTTATCAATTTTTTTATTTTTAATACGCTATTTTTCTTATATACAGTTTATTTTAGTGAAATGTTTGAGGAATTAAAAATATTTTTTATCGCATATTAACCTGAATTAAAAACACATTTGTCATTTTTTTCTTCTTTTGGCTATAGAAATATCATCTCTCTCTCTCTCTCTCTCTCTCTCTCTCTCGAGTTAAGATTATAGTATTTTGCAAAAAACAACTAACTACTATCAAAATTTGTCAAGAAAAAAAAAAAAAAAAAAAAAAAAAAAAAAAAAAAAAGGAACCGAAATGACATAAAGACGATGATCTACTTTATCTTCTTTACTTCAATAGACATGAGCTAATATGTTTGTAAAATAAAAGTGGAACATATAAGTTTTTAAAATTTACCTAATAAAACACACACACACAATAAAAACATTGAATTATAGAATCATGCATGAGTCAGTACAGAAATTGTAATTAAATTAAAACAATTGATTTAATTGACGTATATAAGTCCTTATTATTTATCTATAGACTGATTTATTTCTTCGACTTTCTATGTATAACATAATTGATTTAAAATACAGAACAAGGTACCGGTATATACTTATCCAAATTTGGAGAAGAGTTTATATAGTTTTGTCTCTATAGAACAGTAAGCGCATTTTAATTTTAAATTTTATTTCAAGTTGTCTCTTTAATATATTTATACTGTCGTTGTGGATAGCAATGAACGTTTTCATTATAATATATTATCAATTTAGTTCTAGAACTACGTAGAATTTTAATATGTTTTTATTTTATAAACATTTTTAAAGAGCATAAATTTGAATGCATAGAAATATTTGTAACGTATTTTTATTATTATTATTGCAATTCTATTGAATTTGAAGATATTCACACGGAAAAGTAAATCTAAACGGTTTAAAAAGTTCTCCAAAAATTTCTATGACTTGTCTTAAAATAAAACACGTAAAAGTATATTATCTTATATTTCTCATTTAAATTTCTCCGGAATCGGTGGAGTAGTTTTCTGAAAAATGGCAAAAAAAAAAAAAAAAAGGACAAAAACATTTTCTCCTCATTACCATAATGTCAAATTAGGGGACCCTTAGCTTCCCCCACATTTCCCCGCGCGCTAAACCGATAAGCTGCATTGAAGAAACATCATGGTTTTTAATTTTTTTTCTTCTTATTTTTTTCCACAATATATTCAATTTAATTTAATTTTACGTGGTTTGCAATTTTAAACTGTATTTTAAGTGTACTCAAAATCATTTGTATATACTAAAAAGTTAAAACATTTTAATTTATATATATAAATTTTCAATAATAAAAATACATCAATGTTATTCAGGTCAGAAAAGCGATAATTACATTAAAGAGGTGCCAAATTAATTAAGATTAATTACTATACGGTACTAAATAAACAAACAAAACAACAATGTGTAAATTTTGTGCAATTTTGATGCACTTGACGCCCCCACCCGTGTAATGTAATTTTTAGCAAACATAATGCAATCAAGAAAATCTTATTTTAGTTTAGGCGCCAGTGTAAACAATATTTAGTTCAAGGTCGTTGTATGTAGGTGGCAGCACTAAACCAAGAGATATATTTTATAGTTTGATGTGTTGCCAAAAGATGGCGCAACATGTATTTTTGTTAATTTTTTTTTTCGAAAATTTTTATTATAAAATTATTTTTTTTCTTTTCTTGATTTAAAAAAAAAAAATTTAAAAGCTTGAATGAATTAAAATCGGAACATTCTTACAATATGCGATGTCAATTATGAAATTGTTATTCCGATCATTTCCGTTTTTTTTTTTTCCTCAATAAATAAGAAAAAATAGTATTTTACGATTTACTTCATATTTTGCCCCCTATTTTTGCACACTTATATGGTTATCAATTTTTTTTATCATTATTTATTAAAAAAAAAGCACTGACAATTTAATTATACTTTTAAAAAAAAGTTTTTGCAACCATGGAAAAAAAATGCAAATGTTGAAAGATGTAAAAAAAAAAAAAATAATAATAATAAAAAAAAAAAAAAAAAAAAAAAGTTTACGTTTTATCTATAGGTTGACAGATTTCCAATTGAATTATTATTATTTAAAAAATAATAATAATAAATAACATAGTGAAAAAGCTGTAATAGAAATTCTAATTTAAAAATATTCAAGTATAAAAAATTACTGTGCGAATTTTAACCATTACACAATTTCAAAAAAAAAAAAAAAAAAAAAAAAAAAAAAAAAAAGAACAAAGTATAAAAGAAGATATTTTTATATTTATATCTTAAATATAATCTAAAAATTGAATAATTTACCGTAAACTAATTAACTTTAAATACTAATTAAAATTAGTTAGATAAACTTATAGTAAATAGAAAACAAGTTCAAAGCTTCAGCCCGACTTTGATTATTTCAAAAAAACAAAAGCGTGGGAAATATATTGCGTAATTAAAAATTTCATTTAATTTTTGCATTATATTTTTATTTTGTTTATCAAAAAAAACGTGTAAGAAGATATGTATTTTTATACTGTACTTTAACATACAATTTTAATTAAAATTATCGCAATTATGTTGTTAATTATTTGATGTATACATAATACATACACGTACAGTTAATTAAGCTTTTTTTTTTTTTTTTTTTTTTTTTTTTTTTTTTTTTTTTTTTTTTTTTTAATTGAGACTGTTATGTGATGGAGATAATGTTATGTAATGTTATGTAATGCATTTAATCTTAAACTTGATAATTTGTAACTTGAGAATAACATTGTATCTTATGGGGTGAATATTTTTAAATGGTAAATTTTCAATTTTGATCGCGAGTGTATACAGGACCGCAATAATATATTTTACCATTAAAAAATTCGTGCTAAATTTGCGATGTTATTCTTTATTTTATCATGATTTTTATGAAAAAATCACGCGTTGAATTTAAATAATATTATCGCGATTCTGAGTACATTTATTTTTTATTTTTACTTGTTTTAGTATTTTTTTTCTTTAAATTCATGCTCGGAATCAACTCAATGTTACTTCAATTTTTATTTTTTTATTTTATTATTATTTTTTATTTATTATTATTATTTTTTTTTTTTGAATACTCATTAATGATGTTCGTAAACCCTGTTCTCTTGCATAAAAGAATTCGCACTTCCATTTAAAAAGCGATCGTCAGTTTTGTTGTTGTTTGAGGCACGAAACAGGGTTTACCTGTTAATTTTTAATTGAATATTAAGGAATTACATAAGAAAATTCAGCCCCCCTCCTCCCTTCATTTTAGGCTGTTTTTTTAACACATTACGGTACCTCTAATCGGGATAAATGTACAACAGTCAACAATCATTAAAACATGGAAAAAATATATCTTAAAAACAATCTTTTTATTATTATTATTTTTTTTTTTAGTTCTTATTTCTCCAAATATCATCTACTTTTTTAATATAAAGAAAAATAATGCAGATTTCTAGAATATACACTGTAAATTTTGTTTCTTTGTAAAATGTTAAAAAATTAACATGCTTTAAACATTAAAAAAGAGATAAGCTTTAAAAAAGTAATTAAAAATAAACTAAAAATTTATAATTATATAAAAATGGATGATCATCATGCAAACTTTCAATTATAATTTAAATATTTTTTTTGTTATATAAACTTAAGCGATAAATGAAAAAAATGATTAATTGATTTCAAATTTAAATATGAATTATATTATTTTGGTTGAGTTATTCATTATATTGAAGATTTTTATCAATCTTAGTACAATATAATGTAGATAGCATGGCATGCCAGAGAGAGGTCATGTTGTTTGCCTAAATGTAAGGATACAAAGCGTGACTGTGAGTGAGGAAATGAAACATCATTATACCGTAGTTTGTTTACTACTTGCTGTAGTTTTTGTTAGAATAGCGTTTATTTTTTTATATATATTTTTTATTTTTATAAAAGAAGAAGAAGGAACAAAAGATGATTTTAAAAATTGTCTTTTTTTTTTTTTTTTTTTTTTTTACATTTAATATTTTATAAAAGTCAATTCAGAGCTGACTCACGATTATATTCATACATGCTCATGGACTTTACCCTTTTTTCCGATTATATATGCATTCAAACCAATCACCAAGCTGAAGCTTGTAAGTACGTACAATTAATGTTGCAAAAAAAAAAAAAAAAAAAAAAAGTTCAAGATTTCATTATAATGGTTTCTCCCAAACTCATTCAGATTAACAAAAACCCCAACCATATATTTTTAAATTTATTAATGCGTTAGTGATGCACTCTTCATCTTGATTGCAGTTTTGTACTGATCCAATACGTATATTAAAGTCCATTGCTAGACTATATAAAAATAGGTCCTTTGAGACAAAAGCTGTGTTGATATCGTATACTTTGTATTATAAAATATATAAGGACGCACTGTCTGTGATGACATCAAAGTCAAAAGTATGAGAGAGAGCATTGGGTTCAGAATTATCTCTCTAAATATAGATAATCACATCACACCACACCATATCTCTATCAGTATAGCTGAAGTATTGATTGGAAACTACAGTAACAATATAAGTTATCTTTTGTTAATTATTTTATATAGAAATCCTAAAATATTAAAAATATTATATTTATGAGATGAAACCATCATGTTTCATGACTTGGGCAGTTCCTAACTATAGGCCACAGCCGCTACCTTCCAATCCTTTCTACCAACACTCTACCTCTTCCTTCTACATCCCTTCATCCCTCAAAGGGTAGAGCAGGTTAAACATGGGCGCTTGCGCCTTTCCTGGCTACCTTCTGTCACTGCTCAACGGTCCTCTCGAATACGGGGGCTTAGTAAGACATACAGTAAAAAAAAAAAAAAAAAAAAAATGCCTTCAACCCTTCTGCACCCTTTCAAACTGGGGGTTAAAAAAATTGCAAGAAAGTGGGCGGAATTCATGATGAAGTCTATAGGTGTATCTGCATGATGTCATATTTATTGCGCTTGGAGGTCATACTGGAGTAATGAATAACATTGCTCAGCATAGGACACACTTCCTTTTTGCTTATTTTCTTTGGGAAATTAGTTAATTTTTTGTTATTGTTATTTTTCTCTTTTTACTTGAGATACTAATTGAATCTATATTATTAACAGCATGTCAATGCTCTCAAAAATAATGCTTACTGTTTTTAAACTGAAAAAATGAGCTATTTTCCTATGTGGTTCTATGTTATGGGTGATCCAACATGGCGTCAACTTTAACATAAATTGTAAAATGGGTTGCCTACTTTACCAGTTTTCTCCACAATTTGTGTCACAGAAATCATCTCTGAATTTTAAAAAGTGACCCTCTATATACATCTATATGAAATATTATTTAAAAGTCAATAGTAACAGTTACCCGTGATAAAAATATGGCATAGTATATACCATGACCATATTTAATCATATACTGATCATCAGATAGGATTAAAAAAAGAAAATGAAATTAATGTAGGGCCTTACAGGAGTAAAGTTTTGCAAATTCATATATTATCTATATACTGCATGATCAGACATATCTAAATTACTTACATAATTAAACTTCAAGTTATCTTATCGTAAAGTAATGGAGTGCAAATTATTATTATTATTATTATTTTTTTTTTTTTGGCCTTTACAACTTGTAATAAAATCACTGAAGTACCTATATAATTATCAGCCTTCAAATTAACTTGATATTTTTATTCATTTAATCATATTACTGTACTCCTTTATAGTACTGCATGGCCATCCAATCACTACTTTTTTCTCCTTTTAATACTGCAGTTATATAGAACACTGAAATTTAAATTTCGTATTTTAGTCACACTTAAAGGAATAGACCAGAGAAACATAGGCATTTATATCACAAAACACTTGATGGGACTTACATAAATGACATTAGTTTGTCTCAAAATCCAACAGCAGTGATCAGAAATTTCGATTTATGCAACCAGCACAACATTTTCATACTAATTTTTGCATGTTTCTCACATCATAATTATCAAAAACATGAATACTCACGCAAATTGCATACTTTACAGTATTTTCATGCTCTCTCGCGGGGCTACACTAATATTCTGGTAAAAAATATCAACAGTTTTGAAGATCCCATTTCGTGTTAATTCATTAAAAAGCAAATGTTGTTTTATGTGGTCTATGGCTTTAAGAAGGAAAGAAAGAGAGGAAAGAAAAAAAAAAAAAAAAAAAAAAAAAAACGTAATTTTCCTTCAAATTTGTTTATTTTAAATATCTAACATATATTTAAAATACAAATTAAATACGTATACTAGCAAACAATACAAAAATCAGCATAAATTTACATCGAGATTAAAAATTAAAACTGAAAAGATTATTACAAAATTTGGAGACAATACAATTGAAAAATGTAAAGGCTATGTACTACATTGAATATAATAAAAAAAATTAGATGATACACCAAATTGGAAAGGTTCTATATTAGGTAATCTTTAACGTGCAGGACATGATGAAAATCAAAATTAAGTGACAAAGAAAAACTTCAAAATAAAAATATTGTGTAATTTATAAAAATGCACGATAAAAAAAAAGCTTACAATTAAAAATTGACGATTTCTCTTAGAGGAAAACAATACATATAAAATGTCGCAACAATGGGGCAGTAATATAACAATGTGACATGATATAATAATGATGCTTAATTAATATAAAATCGTGATTGTTGAAGCCTTGTTGTCAATAATATATCGATTGTTATGTAATTGATATTGTTGCAGTGGTCCATTGTTATTTTGTCACAAGATTTTATGTAACGTCAAGAGGTCAACACGACAGTTTTTATTTTGGTTAATCAATAATCAATAGCTGAATCGATTTTTTTAAAATAAATATCAACAATAATTCGTTTGACGTTCGTTTTAAGAACTTTTTTTTTTCCCTCATTATTTTCAGTCTTGGGTTCGATTATCGTATTTGTGATAACGATATTTTTTTTATCGATGCGTTTACAATTTTATAAAAGTTATCGTTAAAGATTAACAAAAATTGACGATATTATCGTCGCATCAATAACCATATTTTACTTTTTGCTCTAAAAATGAGAAAAAACACAAAAATGTGAAAAGTGCACAAAATATACAAAAATATCACCAAAAATGTCAAAGGTAAATTCAATATAGGTGGGTATAATCATTGTAGGTCCATGAAACCATAATTTGAAATATTTTATTTCAATAAAAACATTGTACTATATGATTTATCTAGTTATATCGTTATCAAAGAAATATCATTATCGAAAAACTATATCGTTATCGTTGTAGTATTGTTATCGTTATAAAAATTTGGGTACGAACTCAAGACTGATTATTCTTAATGATTATATGGAAAGATTGTTTGAAGAGAGAGAGAGAGAGAGAGAGAGAGAGAGAGAGAGAGAGAGAGAGAGAGAGAGAGAGAGAGAGAGAGGTGAGGGGGACAAATTTGGGGTACATTTCATCCATATTTTATTATTTCTTGCTTGTGTTCAAATACACAAAATACACATTTCATATAAAATATATCTCGAATAATTCATATTATAGGATGATTTCACATGACGTCATACTAAATGCCCTTCGATGTCATACTGGAGTAATGAATAACATTACTCAGCATAGGACAAACTTTGTTTTTGGCTATTTTCTTTGAGAAATCGGTTAAGTGTTTGTTATTATTATTTTTCTCACATATATACCTGAGATACTAATTCAACCCCAACAGCATCACTGCTCTCAAAAATATTGCTTATTATTTTTAAACTGGCAAAATGAGTCAATTTCCTATACCAGCCCATGTTATTGAGTTATCCAACATGGTGTTGACTTTAACATTAATGCATACACCCTATAGCATAAAGTTTTTTTTTTTTTTTTCCTAAAAAAAATAAAAATAAAAATATATATATATACGCAGTTTTTTATTTCTATCATGAAAAAAAATACGTATTACATAATTAAATTTAAAAATAACTAAAGAGCAAAAAAAATAATTACTCGTAACTTAATATTCGTGTGAAAACGATTGAATTCGATTCCTGTTACAACAATCGATTATGAGGTATAAACTAAAATAATGGAGGTATATCTCAACAATGAGAGAGAAACAAAAGGCAGCAAGGCGTGGCGACAACAATACCCCAGGGTCACATTGTTATTCAACAATAATACACTGTCGCTTTTCTCTCTATCTTGTGTGTTGTAATATTATGGCTGTACACCCGCACCTGCATTTTACTATACAATATCATGAAAACTATTGTCAATACGTTATTTTACTTTTTAATTTAATGTTTTACTTTTAATCCAGCCGAGTGCTTTTATTTTTGTAAAATAAAATAGCCCCAGGTTTTTAAAGTTTAAACTTTGAATTTGAACCGTTTGTAGGTTTCTTTATATTTTTATTTATTTTACTATAGTATTCTGAATACTATAATATACTGACTATATTCATAAATATAACAGTTCAAATTTTTACTAAATTATTATAATTTTTGAGAGATTTTATGTATTTATTCGGCTTTTTTTATTGATTTATCTTTAATTTTTGAAAGTTTTTGATTTAAAAATCGTGATTACTGTAATAAAAGTTACAAATTTTATTTTCACGTTGAATAAAAACTTGCCTATAATTACAGGTTATAGTATCCTAACATGCCTGAAAATCAACGTTAATTTGGCCGGAGTCATTGATTTCTAATTTATTTTACATTATTTTGATTTCCACGTAATGGCAGATTATGACGTCATGGCCCGTTTCGTTCATAAGTACAGTACAGTAAATATAGGGTGGTTGCATTCATGTTAAAGTCGACGCCATAAGTGAGCGCTAAATAACATTGGCCAGTATAGGAAAATGACTCATTTTGTCAGTTTAAAAATACTTCGCAATATTTTTGATAGCGTTGATGCTGTTAACAGATTGAATTAGTGCCTCAAGTATGCAAGAAAAATAATAATGACCAAAAAATAGTTTAATTTCCAAAGAAAATAGCCAAAAACTACGTTTGTCCTATGCTGAGCAATGTTATTCATTGCTCAAGAAGAGCATCGAAAAGCTTTCAGAATGACGTCATGCGCACACACTCTATATAAGTATATTTTATTAATAAGTCTTTGTAGATTCTTTTACATACTTTCTACGTATAAGTATATAAATAATTGTTAAGTGTACGAAAAAAATTACTTAAAAAAAAAGGCGAAACTTTTAAAATATGTTTTATTGTACGAAGAAAAATAATAAAAATGGTATAATAAAATGACAAATAAAGTAAGATAAATAAATTTTACATATTAATGAATAAAATAAATAATATATAAAACAAAGTTATTCAATAATATATCCTGTTCTTCATATGAATTCCCTTTCAAAATAAAGAGAAAATTTCTATACGAATTTGTTTGGTAATATAAAAGTCACATGAAAATCAATTTTAAAATATTGATGTTCATTTTGATGCACTTTATAATTGGATAAATTCTATTTTAAATAAAATTTCTATATTTTCCAAATAGACCTATACTAGACTCAAAAAACCTCAGTCGATTTATAGTTTTACCACTCATGTATCGCCCATTTCTCGCACGCATTTCAAAGGGGGGCGGCTGGGCGATACCGTAAAAGGTCGAACTCAGGCTTTTTGAGGCGAGTATAGATATATTTATATAAAAATAATCATTAATTTTTCAAAACAGCTTTTAATATAATATGATTTCAATCTAGAAAAATTCTTTGATTTAAATTTTTGTTTTGACTTTCAACAATAACAATTTAATAAATCGATTTTTCATCAATATCATTTTTCAATACTATTTCTTGATAGCTACAGGTTATAAGGTTAAAGAAAAAAAATCGAATATTTATTATACTCTAATGGTTTTTATCGGAAAAAAAATGTTAATATAATATTTAAAAAAAAAAAAAAAAAAAAAAGTAGGCGTGGTTAATTTTGAGATTTTTTTTTATTTTTATTTTTACCTGATACACGCATTCCACCATTTTATATTATTCACGTAATATTATATGATTATAGGTATACTATACGGTCACGATTTATACGTATAAAGAAATATTACAATGGACGACTAATATGGTAAAGAACTTGAAATGTGAATTTAGTTATCATTTTTTGTATTGTTGTATCTTGAAATTGTCTTCAATACAGTGTTTAATTAAAATGATTTGGACAGTAATTTTTTGGGCAAGGCTGTATAATTATATGCAGATAAAAATTAGATATTATTATATTTATGATATTATTATATTTTTCTAAAAAATTAAAAATAAATACATAAATAATTGAAAAGCTTATAGAAACGTATTGAAAAAAAAAAGTATTAAAAATTAAATAATAATATAAAGTAAAAACATAATATAATAGACCAATTGCAATGAAATGTTTTTCATTTTTGAAACGTGTAAGTGAAAACGATTTTTCCATAAGAAATGCATAATGAATATTTCAAATTAGTTTAAAAAAACCGTACATTGTTAGTGGTTCATTATTTTATGAACAAAAACTTTTAATCTTTGGTCTTCTCTCTCTTTCTCTGCCTCTCTCTCTCTCTCTCTTATATATTTTCCAAAAATAAAAAATAAAAAAATAGAGAAAATTAAAGTAAAAAAAAAGTAAGCAATTATTAAATAAAATAACATAAAATTAAACAATATGTTATATCAAAAATTTGAATCTTTGATTGTATATTTTTCTTTTTCTTCTCTCACTCTCTCTCTCTCTCTCTCTCTCTCTCTCTCTCTCTCTCTCTCTCTCTCTCTCTCTCTCTCTTCTTTTTTTTTTCTGAGCTACATACTCGAAAAAGTCCAAACAATGTGAAAAGTTTAGGGTAAAAAATTATAATTAATAATAGTTCAAAGAATTCGATATATTTTTTTTCCTACAGAAAATGAAAGTGAACAATTTTTCATTTCTTCATAACTTTCATTTTTCTCAAGTGCACAAAGGGTAATCTTTAACAACAGTAAAAAAAAAAAAAAAAAAAAAAAAAAAAAAAAAAAAAAAAAAAAAAAAAAAAAAAAAAAAAAAAGTAAAGGACACATTTTTATATACCCTTTTACTTTTATTTTTCCTTACGCTCAGGTAATAAAAAAATACTCAAACATATTTTTATTCATAAGTTATTTTTAACAATAATGATGATATTACAAAAAAAAAAGTATTTTTAAAAATCTTTACAAATCAGTATCCAAGGTTTGTTATGATTTTTATTTAAATTGTCCTTCACTCATGTTATGTACACATATTGTAATTGACAATACACAAATGTATGTGAGTACTCAATATCAGCACCAGAAGTTAAATAAACATCCGTATGCGTATTTACTACAAAATATATAAAAAATATGATGTGTTAGAAAAAATATTATTTGTATTATATTTGTTAATCTTATAGAATTAAGGTTTTGACGTATGGACAAGAATAAATAAAATGTTATATAGCATTTACGTAACAATTACATCACATATCTATACCTATTCATTTACCTATAGATAAATATAAAAAATATAAAACAGGAAATAAATATACAATTCTCCCAATACTTATTCGAGAGTATGCAGTGTAATTAACTATGTAAAGTCAACTGTGATTGGCTAGTAGGTTTATAAAACGCCCTCTGATTGGTTTAGCACCCCGGATGCAGCTTTCGGTGGGAAAGGCGTTGTTTTGGCATACGTATAAATATACTATACAATGTCACCTATATTACTTTATAGTTACGAATCCTATAACTTTTTTAAGATATAGGGTGTATCCGCATGACATCATATATTTAATGCGCTTGGAGGCCATACTGGTGTAGGGAATAACATTGCTGAGCATAGGACAAACTTTGTTTTGGGCTATTTTTAAGGGAAATCGGTCAATTTTTTATTATTATTATTTTTCTCACATACTTCAGATACTAATTGACTAACATCATCAATGCTCTCAAAAATATTGCTAAACTGGCAAAATGAGTCATTTTCCTATACCAATTTATTAATACTAAATATAATTTACTTGTTTTAATGTTTATAATATCATTTTAAATCCAATAACAAATTATTATTAAATGTAATAATTTGCAAAAAATCCACTATGTCATGCATCAACAGGCCACACGCACTTTTAAATACGTGTGTGTACGAATACGAATCCAATTATCCGTAACCAAATTATTTATATCATTTTTTTTTTTTTTTTTTTTTTTTTTGTATATGACTTTCTCTTTATATTAATTTTATTTGTTAATTAATCATGCGACCGCGGCGAGCTTGTGCTGCATAGAGTATTGTGCGTATTCGTACATGCGTAAATATTTAATTTCAGTATCTTTTTGTTATAATCTTTATTTCCAGAACTAATTTACTTTTATGTGTATTATTTCGAAAGTATTCATAATGTACACATTTTTTTATTATATATTTTATTATTTTTGGCCTAGAAAATCATATAACCGTAAATTGTTCCTTTTTTTTTTTTTTTTTTGTAATGATTTTTGAATAATCGTAATCCAAGGTGTAAATGAGAGGAAATCATATATATACGCAGTAATAGTCTCTATCTCCATATATGGATGTCTTATAATGCTATAATATAATATTATATTATTAAAGTATAGTCTTTATTAAGGCTATTTCATTTATATAGGGCTTGAAACAGGATATTTTCTTTAATTAAAAGATTTAATTGTCCCTATTTATAGAAGGTGTCTGTTTTGAAACCCTCTTTTCATTTAGAACCTTTGAACACAATTTTTATCATACAAATTATTACAGACGATGTAATGCATTAAAATTGTCTATTAATATCAGAAAATTTAAACTTCAGTTATTGAAAAAAAAAAAATAAAAAAATAAATAAATAAATAAATAAATAAATAAATAAATAAATAAATAAATAAATAAATAAAAAAATAAATAAACGAAAAAAAAAATAAATAAAAAAATAAAAAATTATAATAAAACTTTAGCAATCCAAATTACTCGTATTTGATGCAAATTTTCACCCTATACCGTATTTATCTCTGATTGTATAAAAACTTGAATATCGTGCTACTATAATGAAGCTTGTAGATCATACTTTTTAACTAATGATCCTAATAATAATTACAATAATAAATTACCTTTTTTTTTATTTTATTTTTTATTTTTAAATTTTATTTTTAGTGAGATTTATATAAAACTAAAGCGGGTAGCCTACTTTACAAGTTCTCTCACCAGTTTGTTACGGTAGAAGGGTTGTTATAAGTGACATAATATGCGTGAATATATAAATATTATATTGGTAAAAACGTCCTATCTTATGATCTATCATTGAGTGGAAATTTTTTCATGAGGTCAGGATCTCTTTAATTATTATACTTATAAAAGTATATAAATATTTTGATTCAACGACAGTTTATGTTGCGTAAAAATAATCTCTTTCTAACTACAATAGTTGAGATTCATTACATACATTATTATTATTATAATTACTACCATATTAGGTAAGATAATTAGTGCTAAAGTAATAGTGATTATATATATACATATATCTAAATATTTTCACTCCTCTTATAGCAAATCAATAATCTAAAAGTTCGTGTCCAGCCGCAAGGTTTTTATAATTCTTAATTAGTTTTGATTTATAATTAATATAATAAGATATATCTTAATTATGAAATTTTTTGATTTAGTTTATTGTTATAATGTTTTTTTTTTTATAATTATTAGGGTCATTTGATTGTTTATGTGACTGTCTATATATTTATTATTATGTGATATCTTATTTCCAATCAAGTTTAGATTTAATTTAAAATTGCTTTGTTTTTTTGAAAAAGAAAGTCAAAATGTGAAGTTTTGGTTTTAATTAAGGAAATGAGTTAGAGAATTATGACATTTGTTGTGATTTTTATTTGATTTGTCTATCTCTGTATCAATCCATTCATTCATTCATTCATTCATTCATTCATTCATTCATTCATTCATTCATTCATTCATTCATTCATTCATTCATTCATTCATTCATTCATTCATTCATTCATTCATTCATTCATTCATTCATTCATTCATTCATTCATTCATTCATTCATTCATTCATTCATTCATTCATTCATTCATTCATTCATTCATTCATTCATTCATTCATTCATTCATTCATTCATTCATTCATTCATTCATTCATTCATTCATTCATTCATTCATTTTCCTAAATTTATATGAAATCGTTGATAAAGAGCCTAAATTCATAGCAAAGCTACGTACTGTATAATGTAGAATTATGTAATGATAAAAACAAATATTATTTAATTGTATTTTAATACGGGAAAAAAGACGTTAACCGACTGAGAATTGATTCGAATGAGGAAGTGAATCGACTGTTTTCATATAAGATAATACTTATATATTTAATATTAAATAAAAGAAATATCCATGGCAAAATTGACTTTGCACAAAAAAAAAAAAAAAAAAAAAAAAAAAAAACGAATGAAACAAATAATATAACTTATATAATAATAAAATCTTCAGTTAAAAAAAATTGTATGCAAGATGCTATTGAGAATTAAAATATGATATTTTTATTGCAATTATCATTCTCTCTCTCTCTCTCTCTCTAAGCCTCTGTCTAAAAAAATTGAGGTTCTACACTATAGCATATGGCTAGCGAGTGGAAGAATATATTTTTTTAAATAAAAGCGAGAAGACGTCAATTAGAAATTAATGACAGAAGTGCAAAGTACCGTTATAAAAAAAAAAAGGAGATATTTTCGCACACTTGAAAGACATGCAGTAGCATATAGTAATATTTACATAAAGTAACAGTACATTACTGATGTATAATACATAGGTAATGACTTGAAAATATCTTAGAAATATCATTTGTCATGTAATGACCACCCTTGTCGTATAACCCTTTGACATTTCTACCGCTAACACTGATGCAGGTAAAAAAAAAAAATAAAAAAAATGTAGATTTCATGTGTGGTCATTTTTATACAATACTAGACTAATACCTTATATTTAGGTCTTTGATTATATTTTTATGCTCATAATTTGGCTTAAAAATCATGATGTAATAATTGAAAAATGTTACTCGTGCACCAGTTTTCATTTTTATATTATGATTCTTGTTTAATTTTTGCACTTCAAGATTGTTGTCCATTGATAGATAAAGTTGATATCTCTGGACTTATGATTGTTTATTTGTTTTTCTTATAAAAACACTAAAATATACAAGATTTTGATAAGAAATACGTGCTATAGATAAAAGAATGAAACGTTATTATTTTTCCAGTCACAGAAAAAAAAAAAAAAAAAAAAACGTAAAAACTAGTTTTATAGATTTTGATTGTTTAAATACGTGTCATTGATAAAAATAGTAAAAATAAACTCTGAGTAATACTAATAACTAATCTTTGCGCATTAAAAGAAAAATCATGCAAAATGACTATATAGTAATTTTGCGGAAGCTATATGATAACATATTGAGTGTAATGAACCATTTTTTGTTCTTTTTCTTTGCTGTTTTTGTATGCCATATTTATAATATTATGCGGGAATGTAATATAGAAACCCTTAGACTGTATATAATTATATATCTTACCACATGTAAACTAGACTAGACACTGACGACTGACTACAAACAAAGAAGAGATTATTTATATTATTTATTATTATTATCTATATTATTTAGTTTATTTCTATATATATTACAGAGCATATTGGCTCATTATGTTGTACAGTACTGTACCAAAAACTTTAGGTGTCACCACTGCAGAAATGAAGCTGCGTTGTAAAAACTATTTTTCAGAACATAATGAAACATACTAACAACAAAATATGATATTTTATAAAAGTATTTACTGTTTCTTATATGATGCAGTGAAATGTATGTCAATTTTTATTTTTCTGTGTATAGGTTATGATAAGACGTATTAGAAGTATAATAGCACGGACTGGAACTGCATATAGTTCTGGTTCCTAAAACCATTTAGAACCGCTTTTTTTTAAAAGCGGTTTTGATACACAGTTCTTTAGAACCGGCTTTTGAGTATCGGTTCTAGGAGTCACCTTATATAAAAGTTTAGGTATACAGAAAGAAGGTTCGCTGAAAAAAGGACCTCGGTTAAAAGGTATACTACTCTGGGAACTATTTTCTTTTCGTTAAGAACCGCTAATTTAGAACCGGTTCTTATAGGAATGGTCCTTTAAAAATTGCATATCTCGGAAACGTGGTAAGAACTGCAAATATTAGAGGCGCTTTTGTTCTCTGATACATATAGATTACGGATTGGGTATACCAGTATAATGGAAGTGTGGATAATGATATTATGGCCGATTTGATGTCATGTTCAAAATATGGATATACATTGGAATTCCCCATACAAAGGTGGCTAATAATAAAAGGCTGTATAAACTGATGAATACACGTACGTGCACGTGATATCAAATATAAACTTACATAAATTGTAATTGAGATAAAATTGATTATTTTTGTGTTGTAAAGTTTTTTTTATCATTCTGTTTATGTAATGTATATTTATTATTTTAATATGATCAATATAATTAAACTGTCCTATATTCAAACGAAGGAATATTTGCAGTAAAAAAAAAAAAAAATGGAAGATGTAGCCTCATTTATAAATAGAGCATTAATGGATGGAAAATTCATTTAAAATTCTTTAAAAAAGTAAATTCATTATGTATTTATGCCGTATAAGATTTTGAATATTCATTTTTTCGAGCGAAATTGAATCTTTATAGCAAAATCATAATGCTTTCTCTCTCTCTCTCTCTCTCTCTCTCTCTGATTTTCTATATTTTATAGAACCGCTTTCAAAATAAACGAAAACAAAAGCAAAACTTCTCAATTTGATACTTATTTTTAAACTGAAAGGACTAAAAGTTAAAAAAATAAAAATATTTGTGAGAGATGAAAAATGACTGGTTGATAGCTATGCATGATATTGTGATGCACCCAAGAGAAGGATACATGGATGTGGGCATGTAACTACATCTCTTATGTACCATTTGTCATTACTATATGACGTGTATAACATCTCTTTGTGTGACTGACCCACCCTCACCTCCACCTTATGCTGCTTGCACCAGGTATAGGTATTACCATTTTGTAGCAGCTTGGGAAGCTTTGTGAATCTTGGAGAGATAGGTATACAGATACCAAAATCTTAAAAAAAAAAAAAAAAAAAAGTTTTTTTTTTTAAACTTGAACAAAATATAAAAACGATTGATAAAAAATAAATATCTAATATCTAATCTATAAATATCTAACAAAATCTAAATATTGAAAGATTTTGAAGTAAATTCACTCTTGGTAATTGAATTAATATAAAATAGTGATACATTGCAATGTTTCAGACTAAAAATAAGGTATGCTACAATTGTTTTCGTACAATGTTTGAAAAAAAAAAAAGAAAAAAAATATATATTGTAATTTTTACTCGATATAGCCTTGCCAAAATTATTATAGCGCATAATATTGTTCTTACGCTTTGAAAGGACCTTTAACATCCGATACGTTTACTATCAATAAACTATATATACCAATATTCAATTTAATTCTATAATAAAAATTGAATTCTAAAATTTCAGCTTTATTCTTTCATATTTGAAACAAACAGCTATATGGTTAACAGTTAACACTCATTGTAGAATAATTTTTTATGAAAAAAAACAAAAAAAACAACAACAACAACAACAACAACATGTCAGTTTTAAAAATATTGACTATATAAAAGCAATTTCGATGTCCCGATCCAATCCTTCGGGAAATCAAAAATTAAAGTTTCATCTGTATATAGCTTCAAGAGATAGAACACAATGTTTAAAGCCATAGACCACATAAAACAACAATTGCTTTTGAATGAATAAACACGAAATGGGATCTTCAAAACTGATGACAATTTTTATCAGAATGTTAATGTAGCCCCCCACGAGAGAGCATGAAAATACTGTAAAGTATGCAATTTACGTGAAAATTCATGTGTATGACATCAGAAACATGCAAAAATTCGTATGAAAATGTTGTGCGGGTTGCATAAATCGAATATTCTGATCACTGCTACGGGATTACAATTGGGTTTTGAGACAAACTAAAGTTATTTATGTAAGTCCCATCAAGTGTTTTGTTTTTATGTTTTTGTCTGGTCTATTCCTTTAAGTTTTCATTAACACGTCTGGTATATTATAATAATTAAGTTAGAACCAAATAACAACCAGTGAATAAATTTCAATGAATAAAATTAAAATTTGCATAAGATAATTATAGAATACGCACGTATGAGATATTTATATATTTTCTTATTTATTTTGCTGTCAACTATAAAATTTATAATATAACTCCTTTTATTTACTCCCATCTACTTGTTGACAAACTATACAATAAAGTTGAAAATTCATTAAAAATATATTAAATATAACCTTTATATTATTATACTACATCCAAAGTATTGAAGTACTTCGAAGTTTAGTTTTGTAAGCAAATATTACTGTAGTAAATCAGCCTGTGGGAGTTCTTCATCAATTAAGACGAGGTATAAAGAGCAAGGCTACTTATATGTTATCAGTATAATAATTGATAAGAGAGAAGTTTTTTAAGATTACAAAGATCACGCGTCAATTTTTTCTTCTTCTTTTTCTTTCACTTCGATGTCTCTGTGCATTGAGGTTGTATCGTGGTGTTCTTGGGCTATTTTTTAACCCAATTTTAGTGTTATTACTGTTAACCATATTATACATCAAGTTTTTGTTTTTTTAACCCAATTTTAGTGGTCCTGTTAACCAAATAATACATCAAGTTTTTGTTTTTTTAATCCATCTGTTAAACAAATTATACATGAAGTTTTTGTTTTTTTAACCCAATTTTAGTGTTACTGTTAACCAAATTACATCTCAAGTTTTTGTTATCTATTTTTGTGTCAGTTTTAACCCAAATTTGTGTATTGAGTTTGCGGAGTTAAGTGTTGAATAACCCCCAAAAAAGGTCAATTTTAACCCTTAAAATGTTGTTCGCTCAAGAAAATAATTATGTTAATAAAAGTTATAGTAATATTAACCTGCATTCTAAAATGGTAAGCAAACTTGTGTTATTTTTTTGCAATAATTTTTGCTATAGAGAATTATACTTTTTATTATTGTTTGTATTTTCTTTCTTTGAAAAGTTATTAAATAATTTTACAATTTATGAAACTTTTACGATACTTTTATTAGCTTTATTGTCAAAGTGGTGAAAATGTTCTGAAATAATATATAGTATTTTTGAGTGAATTAAATTGGGTACTTGGTTTTAATTACGCCTCAGCGCCATGTTTGATTACCAAGTGCCCAATACACATACTTGACGTAATTTGATGCAATGAAAAGACCCCGACAATTATAAACTTTGTACCTATATACAAATACCGCGCAATATTATTAATATTATGCAATAATACATTTGATTACGCATCCAAACTCTATATAATTTTGCAAAATTATGAAAGATCCATGATATAATAAAGTTTACTGCATATATACGAATACAAAAATATTGCTCTATGCTATATAAACGTGTTTTTATATACATTGCAATAATATTTAATTATTAATTTTTTGTTAAAAGTGCAATTAGTAATTATATAGTGGCTTTACAGTATGATCATATCAATTATTTATTATTTTTTAAGATAGTTTACACACAAAAGTATAATTATTTATGTTGGGGGGGGGGGGGGGGGGGAGAAATACAAAGTAATTAAGTATTAAAGATGAATTAAAATAAAATTTCAAACTAACTTTCAAATTAAATTTTGCGGTGAGCAAATTAAATATAACTCCAGGTGATTTCAACGCACGCAAATGTATACCAGCTAAATTGTATATCACACGTGTCTTAGATTTTGTTCTATATAATATTTATTTTCAATATTTGCACAATCTTAAAAAGATATTCTTTACAAACAAGATAACAAGATGTGGTGTCTTTGTATTTTTTGTCAAAACTTAAGTCCAATTCTATAATATAAATATAATACTATGATGTATCTTATGGTCGCGTGTTCATATTAAATTTGATCCTGCAATATTGCATTATGAAAATTACTATATTACATACATTACTATATGGTAATAGGGTAATATAGTATTCGCCCAATAAAAGCCGTTAATTATTATTATTATTACTCCATCTCGGACCCTATCTTTAAGTCAATATGCAAAAATGTAGACTTATACACGGAGGAAAAAAGTAACTTGAATGAAGTAAAATGTTACTATATAATGAAGTAAAATCTATGGCACGATATTTGTTTAGTAAAATTTTACATTTTTTGCAATGTAAAAAGTTACCTAGCAAGCAATGTAAAAATTAACGTAGCGCTGTATAGTATAAAATAGCTTAGCGCGCTAGGTTAAAAGTTACCTAGCATGCAATGTAAAATCTTACAACGAAAGCTAGGTTTATTTTTTACCTTGCAAACTGGGTTATTATTTACATTACTTATTAGTTAAATTTTTACTTTGCAAATTTGGTAAATTTTTATTATATTTTAAAATAATTGTTATATGTTAAACTGCCTATATATTTTATACTAGAAAAAAATATATATTACTGAAATATGACTACACATTATAGATTAGAAAATGAATACTTTATACAAAATAATACAAAATTTTATCTTGTTTACAGTCCACTTTTATTAAAAAAAATCAAACAGAATTACAAAATAATGCATACCTCATTATAACATTATAAAATATTTTTCAAACAATTTTGTACAACGTTTTGAGACTTACGATTTTTACGAGCCCTGTCCTTTTCATAAACACTTATTAACACAATTTTTAAGTTTCACGGTTTTTGAACATTCACTTATTATCCAATAGTCAAATATAATAGATCGATGCGATGTGTTCCGCGACGGCTTGATGTTCATTAGATGGGACAGTCGTGTAGCTATGGCTATCGTAGAGAAAAGTTGTTGACCAAACAAAGACGGTTGCACTTTCCACACAAACCTGGAGAATAAAATAAAACGTACACCATTAAAATATGATATTAAATGATTCATTAAAAAAGTCAATACTTAAGAATTTTCAAAAAAAAAAAAAAAAAAAAAAAAAATTCAATTTTGTAAAATAAAATTATGATGAAATAAAATTTTTTTATACTTACATTAGGGCAGTATATTTTGAAGCGGCATGTTGCATACATGTAATCCATCTGTAGATTGTATTCTATATAGTTGTTTTTTTGCACAAGATATAAAACGCATTATAGCAAGAAGTTAGTTTCACTATTAATTTTCATATAACACAATATATTTTGTATGAAAACTGCTTCAATTTTTTAGTAAGTGGCACAGATATTTGTTCGCTGTATAAGGAAAATTCCATACTGAAGGTTGTTTACGCTTAAACAGGGTGCACAAAATTAAAAAACACGGACTTTCACCCCTAATTGGTTTACTGCGCAACGCAAATAAAATTAACCTTGCACAAGGGCAGACCCTTTAGTAAAAAGTCACCTAGCTTGCTAGGTAACTTTTTACTCAGCACGGAATGTAAAATTTATAAAATCCAAAATAAAGTAAAATTTCACTCTTTTTAAGCTTAAAATTTACAATGCACTGCTAGGTAACTTTTTACATTGCAGTGCTGGGTAAAAATTTAACCTAGCGTGCGTGGTAAAATTAAATTCTACTTTATTTAATGTGTTAAAATTTACACACACGTGCGAAGTAAAAATTAACTCAAAAATAATGTGAAAAAATACTTTAAGCAGTGTAAAATTTTACATAGATGTGTTTTACAGTGCAATTTTACCTAGATTGTAGTAAGTTTTTACAATATTGTTAGGTGAATTCAAAAAGTTACTATGCTACAAGGTAACTAATTTTCTCCGTGTAGAGTGCAATGTAAATATATATGTATAAGTACACCTTGGTGTTTAATAAATAAAATAAATTATTACTACAACGTTAAATAAGGTCCCCGTATGCAATATAATATTTATAATTCTATACTGCATTGTTATAAAATTTATAATACTGCAGTATCTGAACAAAACTAAAAACGTGCGTTTGAAAAAAAAAAATAATAATAATAATAAATAAATAAAAATAATTAATAAATAAATAAAATCTACCAAATTTAATATTAGTCGCATGTACAAAAATAGATATGTGTATAATAATTATGCTATAGCCCATTTTTAGCAACATTTATTCATTACAGCATAATTATTGCTAATATTGCTATAACGCATAATTATTACAGAATGTCATAAATATTATAAGTATTTCATTGTGCTGTTTCGATTTAGCATTTCACATAAAAAAAATGGTGCATTGCTTTAATTACGAATACTAACTTATATTTGAGGTCAACACTTTTGAGTTATTATTAGTAGCTAAAATAATGCATTTTAGTAAGTTATAAACAATAGATAATTTAATTTGTTTTCAGTTTTTTAGGGCTTTTAAGTTACATTAAATATTGTTAATAATTTGCTAAAACACATTATTTTAGCTGCTCATAATAACTCAAAAGTGATTATTTTAAATAAGTTAGGATTTTGTAACTGCACCATTTTTTTTAGTGTTATGCTACATGGTGACATAAATGCAGCATAAATTATACGTATTTTTGGTTCTTTCTGTGCGCGATGATGGAGATGAATTACCGAAGTATCTTATATATTGTTGTGATGAAATAAATTTTATGCGCTATATATCCTTGCACGTTGCACATCCTTACGCTTTGTCACCATGTTTGTGGTGCCTAGTGCATTGTCCAGCATAGGGGAAACATCATTTCTCCTTACCTAATTTTTCACATAAAAAAAGGTTATTTCAGCTGAACGAATTTTTCTCATATTCTTGTAGCTTATTAGGAGCTAGAATTAAGGCTTTGATTGAGGTTTGAAGCTTCTTTTGCTATTAAAAAAAATAAAAATGACGTTTTTCCTATGCTGGCCTATGTATTCCTGACCAACAAAATGGCAGCTCTTAAATATGAGTACAACCAGTCTATAATTAAATAGATTGTTTTAGATAAAGTAAATATAATATACAGAAGCATAGACTGGTGCATTTCTTTTATCTTCAATGCAGACTTTCAATACAATAGTACTTATTGATTACTTATCAGTATTGAGTTTGATAACATTTATACAAGTATCAATCAATATATTAAAGTACTTACTTATCTCATTTCATGTTTTTTTACTCATATTTTTGTTTCGATTATTATCATTTTTATCTTGTTATTATTTAACTTTTAATTAGCTTTATTTCGTTATTTATCAGCATTATCGCAATTAAAAGATTTAATACAATTTTTAGTTTTTTTTTTTATAATCTTTGTATTTTTAAAAGAAAAATACATATACTTCAGATAGCATTACTTATGCCGAGTATGGGAACATTAAAGGCATAGACAAGAAATAAACAATAACATTTAAAGCACCAAACACTTGATGCGGGACTTACATAATGACATCAGTTTGTCTCAAAACCAAACTGTAGCAGTGATGAGAAAATCTCGACTTATGCAACCCGCACAACATTTTCATACTAATTTTTGCCTGCTTTTGACGTCACAAACAGGAATAGTCATGCAAATAGCATTTACAGTATTTTCACGCACTCTCGTGGGGCTACATTTAGATTCTGGTAAAAATTGTCACCAGGTTAGGCGATCCCATTTTGTGTTTAATCTTTCCATACTAAAAATGTTGTTTCATGTGATGGTCTATGTCTTTAATATTGATGTTGAAAGATTTTTTTGAATTGAGTATTTATGGTAAAGGTAAGGTCTCGGTGCAATATTTTTCAAAAAAAAAAAAAAAAAAAAAAAAATCAGAAATAGTCCATAGTCCTACAAATAGGAAAGGAAATTGAAGTTCCATACCATCATTAATTAATCCACCCAATTTTTAATCGTTTTGTAGACCATATCACCTTATATATTTAGGTATGATAACCTCGTGAAATTTTCCATTATTTAATTTGATATCGAGTATATTATGTATTATAGAGCCAGTGAACCGGTTCACATGATGTTTGTGTCAACTTTGTTGTTATCTAACATATGTACTGATAACGTCCTCGTATACAGTTTAGGTCTAATTTTAAACATAATCTGGGTGTATTACGTTATATTGTGCAATATGTGAGATTTTTTTTTTTGATGATGATTTTTTGCGGAGAAAGCTCTGCACAATGGAGCTTATCGGTTTAGCGCGCGGGGAGACGCGGAGAAAGATAAGGGTCCTCTAAATTTACATAACGGTTATGGGATTTTTTTTTTTTTTTTTTTTTTTTTTTTTCGATTTTTAAGAAAACTGCTGCACCAATTTTGGAGAATTTAAAGGAGAAATACTATAGACGTACTTTTACGTGTTTTAAGCTATAGAAATTTTTAAACCAATACCCTCAATTTACTTATTTATGAAAGTTAAAACAAAAGAAATGAGCTATTTACCAACAATACAGTATATTATTATAAATTATAGAGTTAATTTCATGGATGTTCATTTATTCATGACATTATACATAACTTCAGAATATTAACTCTATTGCATACCGATATGCATATACATACCCTAATGCACAGGATGTATTGCGTATGACGAATATACTTCGATGCCATACTGGAGCAATGGATAACATAGTTTAGCCTAGGACAAACGTGGTTTTTAGCTAATTTCTTTAAAATATTATAGGTATTTTTTTGGATTGCTATTATTTTCTTGCAAAATGGAAAATCTTAATTCAACCTGTTTACAGCATGTAGTGCTCTTACAAAAATTGCTGAAGTATTTATAAACTGGCGTCATTTTTCCATACCGACCCACGTTATTTAATCCTCACATATGGCGTCGACTTTAATATGAATGCAAACACCCTATACTTTATACATTTTTTTTCTATAATTTTCTCTTTCTTATTTCTACTCTTCAAGAGTAATTTTGCTATATTAAATTGATCCTCGAAAAAAAAAATCAATGATATTTTTCATATTAGAGCAGAAATATATGTATGTGTAAAAATGTTCTTCCATAAAAATTTAAACGACCACACAGATACAGCAAAGAGAAAGTTTAGCTCGATATAAATCAAAGTATTGTGCGGTCTCTCTGTCACCCTCTTATTCTCTGTGGTTTTTTACACATAGCAACAACAATAATGTACCTGAATTGTAACAATAGATGTTTTGACAATGTACCACAAATATCTAACACATCGCAGCATCCCTATATAGTAGTATCTGGACCACTGGCATGGGAAGTGTATCTCTTGCTAGTGTTGTGTCCAGTTCAAATTTAGTGGTGGAGATGTGGAGTGAATATAAGCACGCAAAATGGAAAATATGAACAATTTATGTCTAAAAATACTAGTTTTTTTTTTTAAAAAACAGTGATAAAAGAGTATTAAAGTGATGAGCTAAGAAAAAAAAAATGATAGCGTTTACTTTATATCAAGTGTATACATATAGGAAATGGAAGAAGAAGAAAATTAGTGTTTTGGTTTGATCAGAAGTAACGATCTCATTATGTGACCTGTAAAGTAGCCATGTTGGAGAATTTATATTATATGAGCAAAACTGTTTTGAGATTTTTATTTATTTATTAAATTTAGTTTTGGAGCTTTATATATTAGAAGGCTATTGAACATACCAAAGTATTTTATAAAAAAATTATTTTTTATATTTTAATTTTCATTGCTTTTTGTTTAAATAAATACATATTTAATTTATGATTTACAGCCTTTTTTTATTTTATTTTATTATTAAGACTTTTTATTGATTTAAGTCATCATTAATGGTCAAAAGTTAGCTAATTTTCCATTCGATAAGTTATAAAATCTGTAATTTGCACAGATAATAAGGAAGTAAAAATAAGTACATAATTTAAGTTTATATACTTTTTTTCTTTAAATTTATTATTGTAAAAATGGCAAATGAATAGAAATTTAAAAATTGCACTTTGTAAATGATAAAAAATAATAATAATAATAATAAAAAAACGTTATTTTTGTACCAACCTAAAAATAGTTAAAAATAGCTTCAATTAATAATAAATAAATATGTAAATAATATGATAGTATAGTAAAAAAAAAAAAAAAAAAAAAAACTTGGAAAAATTATGAAATTTTCATCATGATAGTATTAAAATTACTAAAATTAACATACTTTTATATATTATTAAATACTCATACTAAAATGTACCTGAGTATAAAATTGTACATTACATTACAAAAATGGTCTAACGCAACTAAAATAAAAAGTCGGGAAATATGATTACTGTTTGCAAAATATTGTACACCAAACATTCAAACTATCTAATGTAATAGAAAAATAATTCAAATAAAAAAATGTTATAAGAAAAAATATTGCGAGATTGCGTAAATGAGGCGAACAATAGAGCGATGATGATTCGCAAATATATGTATGGGCCTCGAGGATAGGCTACGATAAATATATATACAAATAATTGAAGTACACTCATAGACCATTTTAATTGGAATTCTGTGGTCATTTTAACTTAGAGAAATTACTATCTTAACGTTTTGTCATTCTGCGCTTTTTTTTTTTTATTATTATTTTTTATTGGGAAAAACGAGGAAAAACGACAGCTGAAGAAAGTTAAAAGTTTAAAATAATATTCTGATGGCCAATTTACCCATGGCGCAATATTTTTATGTGACAATGAATATAACTACGTGAATGAAAGTGTTATAATGCTTTCTATATAATAATGGAGATTGCATGCAGTAAAAAAATATATTGCACTCTGTATAAACGTCTTTTTTTTTTTTTTTTTTTTTTTTTTTTTCATATTCTTAATCTGCATTTAAAAAAGTTGCATTTTCTTCTTCATTTTTTTTTTCATTTAAATTAATTTTGGTTTAAAAATTTATAATCAAAAATTGATTTCCAATGGACTGATCACATGGGAAAATAAAAGTTGAAAATTCAGAAAATCCGATGCCATATTGATATTGTAATACGAACACACTCTAAGAAAATAAATACATCGAATACTCTTATTATGTCATATATAGATAAGTATTTTCTGCATTAATTTTAGCAGCATTTTTTTTTTAATGGGTAATGTTGTGCAATTTTAATGCATATAATTTTGCAGTAAATTTTCAGTCAGATATATACTTCTATTTTTTCCGGTCTATGTCTCAATGAAATTTTTGTATTATGTATATATTATATTATATTTATATTTCCTGCAAAGAAACGTACAAAAAAAAAAAAATAAATAAATAAATAAATAAAGAAAAACTGCGCATTAGATGGTGCAAAACTGCACATGAGCTTAGTTTTTTTTTTTTTTTTTTTTTTTTTTTTGGTCGCTCCAGGTTGTTACATCACAAATTTCTGCTAACTTCCCTTCCATAAATGTTCAATACAATAAACTAAAACAAACCTTAAAAGTTCTTTGATTTCTTCATCAAATGCACTAAAATATACTCTTGAAACAAATCTAAAATCAACAGTTTATTATAAGCATACAAATATTTTATAAATAAAAGTATACAGTATTTTTTTATTTTAATTATCCCTCTGATACGTGATTGTACCAATGATGTTGCATATATTTGACTGAGCCTTGTTAGCATCAATCTTTTAACACCGCGAGCAATAGTGAATATAAAAATTACGTAACATTATAAAATATAAAATTCTTATGTATAAAATGCGGTAATTGAAGATTTCATTGCAAAGTCCTTCAACATTTTAAATATTTTGACATTTAACTACGTATATTCAAATTGTAAGAAGTAAAATCAACGTGCATACGTTTTTTTTAATGAAGTACTGAATTATTTTTTTATTGCATATAATTCTGATTGATATTTTATTTATTTTTGTTTTTTCAACGCTCCTACTTTGGTGCTGTGTTTACTGTGTTTTGTGTTGTATTGTTGATTATCTTACTCGTTCGTCTGTATTATTACTGTATTTTATAGAGAAATTAATAAATAAAATATTCGTTCAATGCAGTTCATTACAATAAAGTAAATATTGCATATATAAATATTTTGTTATTGCTGAACTTTTTTATTCATCCATTTTTTTTTAAAGCAATTCTATATACTATTTTTAAATGTAATTTTGAAAATGGATTGCACTGACTTGATTTACCTTGATTAAGAAGTGATTTTTTGTCACTTCTCGTAACTCAAAAATAATAATGGTTAAAATTGAAACCACTTTCATTGCTTCAAACAAATGTGGAAAATTTGAATAAATTTCAAACTGATTTAGTTTTTTTTTTTTTTTTTTTTTTTTTTTTTTTGAAGACTTATTGTTGTTGTTTTTTTCTTTTTTTTTTTAAAGTTTGTATTTTTAATTACTTCTGTCGCAGTACCTAATATGTAAAGATGTTTAGGTCCTCAAATTACAGACCTGTGAGCAGGAAATATATAAATTTATACACCAAATTAAGATAATATTTATATATGATTTTTAACATTGCGTTGCGTTATTTATTTTATTCAATAAACACACTTGGTGTACAACATATAACCTAAATTTACAATATAAGAATACTATTTAAATTCAATACATAAACATTAATCTTGAGCATAATATGCTGTTAGACTAATGCTTAGACTAATGTTAGACTAACTAACAACATATTTTTGAAATTAGAAAATTAAGCTTATCATTCACAACAACAAATTATTAATAAAAAGAAAATAATAATAATTGACTAGCATGCTTACTAAAACTCTCCTATTAATAAATTTTTATTATAAAATTTCAACATTTTTAATAACATTCAAATTTCATAGAAAACGTAAAATTTATAAGAATTATAATAAATAAAAAAAGAAAATAATTTTAATTCCTAATAGAAAATAATTTTAATCCCTAAAAACCTTTCCATATACATTCACACTTAAATTTTTCTGGTCAGTAAGTTATTATTATAATAAAAAATAAACGTTGACTATGACACAATTTTAATACGAGGACTTACAAAATTAACTTTTTTTTTTTTTTTTTTTTTTTTTTTTTTTTGCTAAACTTATTCTAAATGTTACACAAATTTGCATTGTCATTTACTTTTATAATATTATACCTTTCTATATGTTTAAATCTTCATTTATATAGGCATCATAAACTACAATTTAAGACAAATTATTTACTTTTTTTTTACATCTGACCAATTTTATTTTTAATGGTGTTAATGTGTTTTTAATGGAAAATTATATTTTGTAAAAAAAAAAAAAAATAATAATAATAATAAAAAAAAAATAAAAAAATAAAAAATAAAATGTTAAAAAATATATATACAAGATTTAGGAAATTTGTTCAATTTAATATAATTTTATTTCTATTTACGTTATAAAAAATATCTAAATACTGATGCTTAATATTTGCTAAACTTTTTTTACGCGCTTTTACGTAAAAATTTAAATTGTATAACGATTTTGTTTCGATTTACGTACCATAATTGGATGAAATAAAAAATATATATGACGCCATAATAAGCCATTTTTCAAATTTATTTTTTAAAAAAGTATTGTTGAGCAATCTTTTAGTGTTTACACTTTCCTTGTGCTTTTACTATCTTCCAAAAATGGTGCTAAATTTATATTGAAAAAGAGTGGTAAATTTAAATGGTAAAATTTACCATAAGAATTGTGTGTACACATGGAAAGAAAAACTTTAGTCATTTTAGCAAAGATTAAAACACCATAAATGCTATATGTGTGAAAGATAAAATTTATGCTATGTAGTATAGCATAAATTTATGTTGATATGTTGCTAAAATAGACTGGTCTATTGTGAGTATATTTATATATTTTTTTTTTCAGTATAAATGAGAGATTTTTTTCAACAGCTTTATATAGGAACAAGTGTGATTTTTAATTCCAAAAGTATTCTAAATTATTATGCAAATTAATTAATAAAAACATGATTTTAAGAAAAAACATCACTTACAGTAACATTTATTTATAAAAAGTATAGTTTATGTTATAATGCTTATTCATACAGGATGGAGAAATTAATTTATGCAATAATTATGCTAAAGCACATTGTCAGCAATATTTGTTGATTAGAGCGTAATTTATGCTATACTGCGTAAGAACTATGTTTCCTAGAATAAATATTTTGTTGTACACCATAATTATTTATATGATACCGATTTAACAACAATTTATATAATTATGCTATATACACACGTACAAAAAGAAATACTTAATAATTATGATAGTTCTATAGTTCTATATGCAGTAATATTTATGCATAACGACATAATTTATGCTATCTTGTATAGCGATTATACTATAGCATAATAATATGTTATTCCAAAACACCAACATTTGTGCTCTTAATAATATTCTAATATACTCGTAGCATAAATTACGTAATTTATTCTTTTCTTGTAATATATTTTACAAGAAATAGTTATTATGTTGTACAGCATAACTATTTACGTAATGCAATGTTAGAAAAATTAGTAAGAAAACGTTTTAAATTTTTAGGTTTTATATTAAAAAAAAATGTAGAGCCCCTGTAAAGTAGGCCATAAGTCGGGCACACTTTTTTTTTATATAGCAAAAATAATATAAGTTTTTAATTTTATTTCTTTTATTTATTAATAAATATAAATTTCATAACTAATTTTGTTATCTTTGTTGTATGTTTTCTCTTAGGACATGGCTTTGATCGAAGTTCTATGGAAACAAGATGTGGACCTGGGTATTCCTCTGGATGTGTTCTCGGCAAGTGCAGGCACAGAAGCCGGCATTGAGACAGCGCCAAATCTCGGCAAAGAGACAACCACTGACTCGACAGACAAACCTGATAAGCCAGATGATAATGAACCTGCTTCACCTGTCAACATCAAGGTACAGTCTTTAGTCTTAGCAATTGGAATTACCGGTATATAACAGGGGAGTTCATATTTATCGTATTATACTCTTTTTTTAAGTATAAATATATGGTAGGATTAAGATTTTATGATAGGGTTATTTAAATTTTTTATTATAATTACATTACATTTCAGTTTTTCTTTTAATTAAATACTCAACAAACTTTTTTATAATTATTTTTACTCTTTTTTACGTTTTTCTATTTATTTTTCCTTTTTCCTTTTTCCTTTTTTATTTTTTTTATTATTTTTTTTACACACACACACACCAAATTGTTAATAATTTTAAGAGGAAAGTAGCGTAATGATGAGTAAAAACAAATATCATAGAACATTATAATTAAAAAAAGAAAAAAAAAAAAAAAGAAAAAAAGAAAAAGAAAAGAAAACGAAAGAAAGAAAGAAAGAATAAAAGAAAAGAAAAATATTCACACGTGGACAAAAATACATATACGTATAATTATGCTAGCTAATTTTTAGTAAATATTTATGTATAACAACATAATTTATGCTGCAAAATAACTATTACATTGCATAATTATTATATTGTGTAGCATAATCATTTATGCTGTTTCAATTGAGAAATATTTATGCTATAATGACATAAATGCAGCATAAATTACGTAATTTATTATTTCCGTGTACAGAGGAGGGAGGCATAAAAATGTTCTATAATGAAAAACGTTTTACACGGAAAGAATAAATTACGTAATTTATGCTGCATTTGTTACTATAGCATAAATGATGCTGAATTAGAAGATAAATTATTAATTTATCCGCACACAGGGACAAATATTAATAAGTATAATAATTATGCTAGCTCATTTTCAGCACAATTGGTTCAATACAGCATAATCTATGCTATACAAAATAATAACTATAATATGTTAATATATCATAAATAATTGTTACATATAGCATTAATATTTCTGTTGTACTAATTTAGCATAATTTTTGCTGTCGACATAAATGCAGCATAAATTACACAAATAATTTGTAAAATATTATTTATCCTTTGTAAACATATAGTTATTATGCAGTATAGCATAAATTATGCTATAGTGAATAATTTGTGCTAAAAATGAGCTAGCATAATTACAATTACTTATTTATTTTTTGTGTTTGTAACTCGTACAAAATTTAAGAAATTTTAGGTATAGTTAAATAAAGTCAAATATAGCGTACAGTACTATATTTTGTTATAGTTTTTTTTTTATTATTATTATTTTTAATTTATTTTTTTTATTAGCAGTTTAGTCTTAGTTTCTGTATATCTTACTAAGCCCCCATATTCTTATTTTATTATTAAATATTTTATGATCTCCACTGTATTTTATATATTAGCAAAGGTATAGACGGCATATTAATATTATTGATATCTCGCTATTGGAATCACAAAACACGCCAAAGATGAAAGGAAAAATTTTGAAGCGTTGAAATGTTGTTGACGTTTTTTTTTTTTTTTTTTTTTCTCTTTCTCTTTCTTTGATTCAAGATCTTTTTTTGTTTTCCATTTCTCTCTATTTTTTTTCTTCTACTTGAAGTGGCGCCAACATTTTTAAAATTTGACATAATTATTGTATAGAGATTTGTCTACAACGATAGCGTGAGAATTTATATTTAGAATTTCAATTAGGTTCAAAATAATTTATTATAACAAAGATTTTTCTTTTAGATTTCCTAATAATGTTTTAAAGTTAAAAGCTTGATATGTATTTTTTTAATTTAAAGTAGCTTTTTTGTGAGCTTTTTATATTTATTCACAGATAGTAAAAAATAAAAAGGAATTTTTGCTGCATTAATATTGATATTTTATAATGTGGAAGACCATAACGATCTTTCAAGTGTGGTTTTATTGCATTTTCCAAAAAAAAATATTACAATACATTATGCTACATTTACATATATTTACAGCATATTATTTACTTGAGCTGTTCTAATTAAGTATATCATTTATGCTATAATAAAATATGAATACAGCATAAATTATGTGAGTTATTTTTTCTGTCCGTACAACACAATTATTATATGCAATATAGCATAATTAATGGTATTATACACAGAAAAAATTAATTGCGTAATTTATGCTGAATTTAGGTTATTAATATATAGCATAAATGATGTCAAATTAGAATAACGTAAATAATTATGCCATACATCATAATATTTATACTGTGTAACATAATTATCTTGAATAAATTTTTATATATAACATAATATATAGCATAATTCATAATACAATATAGCATACAATATAGCATAAATCATAAATTATGTTGTATTGAACAAATTGTGCTGAAAAAAAAGAGGTAATTTATATACGTACTTACTTATGCTGGAGCTCAATGCAGCAACATTTATGCTAAACAACATAATTTATGCTATATTGTATATAGTTATTATACTACAGTACATAATAACATAATAGTTAAGATGTTCAGCATAATTACTTATGTTATTACAAAATAACAACATTTGTGCTCTACAATATAAAAATCCAGCATAAAGTATGCATAGTTTATTTTTTACGTGTATGAATAAATATTGCTACAATTTAAGGATATATCAAAACGTTTATATTTAATGTTTTTGTGTCCATGTAGTTTCGTCTAGACGGTATAAAATCAAAGAACTATAAAGTGTTGTCAGTATTGTGTTATCTTTTATACTTTAGAATAACTGAAATAGTTTTTTGACTGAGCATCTGATATTGTTGTCAAAGTCGCCATCCCATGTCAATATTTTAAGTGTTAGGATAGAGTTAGGATGTTTAATATAACATAAATATATTGTGTATCTTTTATTTCAGTACATGGTAAGTATTTTACTGCAATATTTTTATATTTATATATTATAATTCCAAATAGCTATTTTCAGTAATTTTTACAATATTTCAGAAAAATACACATTTAAAAAAAAAAAATTAATATTATAATTTTTTTTAGAAAATAATTCATAATTATAGTATTTTACTCTACATTCGGCACTTTTGTATGGCTTAAAAAATACTTATATGAGACATTTTTGGTCCATTTTGAAAGTCTTCTAACTTTATTTTTCTCGTTATTTTCAAATTGTATAAGTAAGAGATTTTCATTGAAACTCATTATAACCTAATTGAAAAAATGTAATTTTTAACCCCCCCACCTTTTTTTTTTTTTTTTTTAAAACTATTACATTTCAGTTCAGTTCAGTTTCTTTATTGATCAAAATACCAGTTGGTACATGTTGATTAAAAAAAATACATACACAAATAAATATATAAATAACACTTGCATAATAGAGTGTTTACCATCAGTCATTTTATTAAAAATGTTGTTAAATTAATTAATTAAAATTTTTAAGGCAATTAAAAATGTAGGCATATTAATGTTTAAATATTTGATAATTTAAAAAAAAGAAAAGGTTCTAAATAATTTATATTAAAAACTATAGTTCAAATCACGGTGGTTCAATATAATACTTTTTAATGTCTTAAAAAATTTCTATGTTTATCGTGAAAATGTTGTAATTTAAATTTCCTTTTTTTTTTTATTATTATTATTATTATTTTTTAATTACTATATTATTTAAATATTTATCAGTTTGAATCCCAATTAAAATGTGTACCAACAATCGCCTAACAACAGTATAACCTTCGTAGTGCAGTTTATATGAGTGACAACTGATAATAAAACGCTATTTTATATTGAACTCATTTTTTCAATGAATTAATCTCATTCTCTGAATTTTTGTTTATTTATATAAATATAACATTGTACTGGGACGAGATAAATTTTGATTAAAGTTAATTATCTTTATTTTTATAATATTTTCATAATTTCAGTTTTATTCTGATTTAATCCTTTGCGTGGTTTGTGCTATAGTTTTTTGAATTGTTTAAATTGGTGTTGATTGAATTGGAAACATTTAAAAAGTAAATTTTATTTTATATTGTTCTATTTTATTTAAACGATCTTATAAACAGAACTGTTTTATAGAGTGACAACTTTGTCACTTTAATAATTAAAAATTTTTATGATTAAGATTTGAAATCCAAAAAAAAAATTACTTGTTATGTAATTTTGCTTTTAATTTTGGTTCGTTATAATATTTAATCTAAACTAAAATTAAATGACTTAAATTCATATACAACCTTCAAACTGTAATTATTTTTCACTATTGCGAATGTAAATTTGTCGTTAAATGCATATTAAAAAAAAAAAAAAAAAAAAAAAAAAAAAAAAATTGTGATAACTATATTTGCAAAGAATTTAAAATTGACATTATTAAATACGAAAATTTTCTTTTATAAAATTACAATTTTTAATATTTCCAAAAGTGCGATTAAATAATAATAATAAAAGAGCGTATAAAACTTAAAAATAATAATAATACTAAAATGCTGTTCGTAAACCCTGTTCTCTTGCACCAAAAAATGCGCATTCTATTTGAATAACCAAAGTTGATCGTCATTTTAGGAGCAGAGAACAGGGTTTATGAACAGCATTACTACCAAATCATATACTATCACCGTGTAAATTAAAATATTTTGACGTTTTTAATAAATCTATTATACGAAAGATACGCAATAAACGAGTATGCATGTTATACGCAGGGTTAATGAACGCAATGTTGAGAAGGACCAATGTTTTCAGGGTGATGAGCCAGCAACATCTGCACAAGACGAAGATGAAGACGAGGATGGACCTTTGACCTCAATTGACCCCTGGGCTGGACTACCTTACACTATTGACCTTGAAACAGGTGCGTACAATATCAACCCCTATATAGGAATTACATAACCCCTTACACATTCATGGACTTAAATTATGATGAAAATCAAGTTTTATACAAAGAGACTGTTTAAACCTTGGATGAAAATATAATACCATGATTTGAAGTCCTTTAAACACATATACATACATAATAGCCATCATACACACTATATATTATATACATAGGGGTCTTTTTGTACTTTTAAAGTAACCAAATAATGTATTTATACATCCCTGAGATAATAATTGACGATTTGCATTAGTAGAAATTTCATTGTTATAGTCTTTTTTCTCAGTTCATGATTTGCAAGTCATGAATTGCTTATAGAAAGAAAGGAGAAGAAGAAAACCAAAACAATAAGTTTGAAACATTGAAACTTATAATACGATATAGACGCGTATTTTGTTCTTTCTCTTATAGGCAATGTTAAACTGTGTAATGCTTATATATATTCAAGGAGGAGAGAATACAATCAATAACATTATGGCTGGATCGAAATTGTAGACTTTATAATGTGTATTTATAAAAAATAAAAAAATAAAAAAACTAATTTTAAAAGCACAATTAATAATAAGCAAAAGTTATCATCACTCTAAAAAAAAAACTCAGTTATGAATCTTAACTTATTTGAGATAAACACTTTTGAGATATTTATGTAAGCGGATAAAATAATGCATATTACCAAATGATTAACAATAGCTATTTTAAGTTATTTTAGCTATTGTTAATAATTTGCTAAAATGCATTATTTTAGCTGCTCATAATAACTCAAAAGTGTTTATCTCAAATAAGTTAGGATTCGTAACTGAAGAAATGCAACCTTTTTTAGAAATGACTATATATTATTTACTATTTAGAGAGAAAACTGCTATATAGGCATAAGCAGGGGTGTATTCGGGGGAGGAGGGGGGGGGTGTTCAGGATACTAGACATAAGTGTTTCAGGCTCTTAGGTCTGAAAAAGCATGGGAAAAGGGGGTGGTTTCCCCCCATTGCCTATGCTCACTATAGGCTGGACCAGTTCCGTTGCAAAATCCTGAACACGCCCTTTGATAAGTATATAAAAATCTGAAAATATCGTTTATAGATCAACAAAAAATTAAGCATAAAAATCAATAAATTTAAACCAAATATTTTACAAACTTTAACCATAACTAACGTAATTTTAAAATGAAGTATTAAATATTTATAATTTGATCACAGTTTTAAAATACGCAATAAATTTGCATTTATATTGCGAATATTATTTGAAGTGTTTCTAATCGGCATCACGACGTCTATAATATCGCATTGTATCGGCTTGTCAAACGCTTGTCTCGATACAAAATTGAGAAGTCAGTCTTAGGTATATTGTCCAGGTATATGTATGGTCAATTTTATCTGCTAAAATTGATCAAATATTTAAGTCGTCAATGAAGACTATCTCATATTGTCTGTCACTGTATACTGATGAATGAAAAATTATTATAAAAATATTATAAATATTTTTGTGATCTATTATTCTAGTTTATTTGTGCGTGGTCGTGAGTTAAAGGAGGTTATCGGTGATAAAAAAAGGTTTTAATTTTTTTAAGAGTTTGAAACACGTATAAATGTGTGTAATATCCCTTTTTTAAATATTTCTATAGTCTCGATGTACATCTCTTTTCACAAAAATTGATACGTAAGTGCATATACTATAGCATGGAAGAACGGAGCAGTTTTTGTGGGAGGACCTGTAAAGTAGTTTTCTCAAAACAAGCTTTAAAGGCATGGTTCCGCAATTCTGTAAAAGGATAGAAAACTATATCTATAGGGCCTAAATAATCTGTATGAAACACTTGCAATGAACTATTTTTAATTGATATATGGAACGAATACGTTATATAAATATATTTAATAACGATTGTTCTATATAAAAATGCATCAAGAATGTTTAAATTTATTTTAAATAGTTCGTTCATTGCAAGTTATGGTATAACATTATGGATCAAAATCATAGTGGTATTCTAGAATTTGAGTTTCTATCTTTTATCTTTTTAGCATCGTAATTTATGCTCCATTTATGTTATATAGCATAAATACTGCTACTTTTATAGAATTACTTGCAATTATTATCCTTTACAGCATATTATGTTTCTTAGCATTCATTTTATATTGCAGATTTTTTGTATATAATAATATATAAATGTTCCTAAAATGGACTAAAGCATATTTACTACGTATTTACTTTAGTACGCGTATTATATAAATTTAATGGACATTTTAATATACATTGAAATAATTAAAAAATATTCCGTACATGAAAATATTTAATTATGAAATTTATGATGAGAGAGAGAGAGAGAGAGAGAGAGAGAGAGAGAGAGAGAGAACATTTAAAAACATGGACTCTCTTTCAACATCCTGTTTTTTTATAAATGGAGTATATATCTAAAAAAAAAAAAAAGTAGAAGTATTATTAATGTATTATATTTGAAATAATTAAATGATGAACAATGGTTTGCTGGCCATATTGACTAATGATTGTTAGCTGTCAAGTATCGACTCTAAGGGGCGGTCCCTCTCTCTAGCACCGCAGCTGCATGCCCTCCCTGTCTCTATTGTTGTTATTTATTATATTGTTGATATCTAGGGGGTTCATATATTATAATATTATATAATAATAAAAATGGCCGTCATATTGTTATGAATTTCAATAATATCTTAATTTTTTTTAAATTTGACTATTGCAATTATAAGTTATTGTATATATAGGGGTCATTATAGAATGATTGTTAAAGTTCAATTTTTATCGTTATGGATTGTACGTATATAGGTTAATTTGATGAAGTTTGATGGTTAAATTTCGTGTGTCTATTTTATTTTATAGTTCACTTCGAGTGCTAGATATGAATTTTTATTGGTTCAATTTTTATGAATATAATGTTTATAAAGGACTTTATTAAAAGTGAATGCAATGAATATATTAAATTCATAGCGAGAAATGAATTTAAATAAATGAATAGATACGTCATAAATAAATAAATGAATAAATATAAAAAAAGCAGTAAAAGAAATATTTTTGCAAAATTTGCAATTTAAAGTTTTATAATTCTTTGAATTTATTCTGCATAAATAAATATAGACAAATTTAATCGATCTATAGGTGTTTTCATTCCTATATTATATATATATTTTTTAAATTCTTAAATACCGTTTATTTCGATTTGACTAATTTGACCACTGTTATTAAATTTATATAAATAACAAAAAAAAAAATAATAATAATAATAATTAAAAAACACACTTTATTTTGCATTATAAAAACATCGCTAATGGTTCGTAAAATAAATATGTAATAAAAAATATAAAATCCGCTATCTTTGGCTCTCTAAAACAACAAATATTCCTCTTTTCATATTATATTATACGAGTATTATTCTTACAATATTTTAGTTTTTAGAATCACAACACTACGTATATGATAAAATAAACAACGTATATAAAATTTTTCAAGTATACTCTCACCCCCGTAAGACATTTTCTGTGTTTTATCCTTCGTCACGATTACTATCAAGTATACAAAATGTTATTTTTCGAGTGTACTTTTTCAACAATATAGTTTTAATTCTGTTGTTAGTACATACATTTGAGCGTATTTACGTACGCAAAAACGTACAATTTACCGTAATGTTAGAAACACTGCCAATTTTTATTATTTTTTTTAAATTTTCTTTTTATTTTTTTACTATTTTTTTTTTTACATTCAAAAATAAAAATAGTTGTTAATTATTTTACTAACAATATTCCAAATAAATTTTTAAAATTTTTGCTCAAAAGTTTTTCAGTTATTAGTTGAAATATCACCCATTTACCCCTTTATACTAATACATCAAACTCATAAAGATTTTATGTGCACGTGTAAATGAGAGAGAGAGAGAGAGAGAGAGAGAGAGAGATAGAGAGAGAGAAAGTGCAATATCAACATTATCAAGTATTTACTTAAAACATAAAGTTTTAAGTATAAATTTAAGGATATTTTACGACTTACGTCACCTCGTTTAAATTATTTTTATTTCTTTGCGTAAAAAAAAAAAACTAAGAAAACTATAAAAAATTATATTTTATAAAATGTAAACGTTAAAAAAAAATCTTTATACATATATTATGTATTATGAAATGTTATGTTATAATATAGAAAATTAAACAAATGTATACAAAAACTATCTTTAATACAGTATTGCATAAAATCAGCAGTAAAATATTATGCTTACATAACATTATAAAATGGCGAAGAAACATCAACGCTTGCAAATACCCATAAATATGTTTTTCTTTATTATTATTTTTTTTAACAATTAAACAAACATATTCAATTAAATATATAAAACGTAATTTATAAGTATCTGTAATTAATAATACAATAAAGATTTATTGAGAAAAAGAGACATGAACAGTCAAAAGTCACAAACATATATAGAAAGAGAGAGCGATGCTCAAAAGGATAATTAAAAAGGCAAAGTTAATTATCCAGAAAATACTAAATTAATTATAATTAACAAAGAAAATACTTTTAATTGTCACTTTTTATAAAATTAAAAACGAAAATCATATATGAAGAAGGTAAGGAGAGATGAGAGGTGAAAAAAAAAAAAAAAACATGCATAACTTTATTCCATTGGGAATCAAGTTCAAACTCAAATTATTTATTATTCAGCAATAGACCCTATCAGGATGTATTCATGTTAAAGTCGACGCCATGTTGCATCACTCAATAACATAGACCTCATAGGAAAATAACTCATTTTGCCTGTCTATATAAGCAATATTTTTGAAAGCGGTGATGCTGTTAATAGGTTGAATTAGTATGTTAGAAAAATAATAGTAACAAAAAAATAACTGATTTTTACAAAGAAAATAGCCAAAAAACGAAGTTTATCGTATGCTGAGCAATGTTACTCCAGTATGGCGTCCAAGCGCACTAAATATGACGTCATGCGCATACACCCTATATAGTATAGTAAATAATAGTTGCTCGAAAAACAACTGCAAAAAGTAAAGAAAAATAGGCGAAGGAGGAAACATACCTTGTTTTGATTCTTATTTCTCATCCCAACTAAAAAAATAAAAAATAAAATAAAATCAATTTCGAAGCCGGTAAACAACAACACCATTACGTACATCATGTTCATATGCGATAAATTTCTTACATACAATATAAATGATGTATATAAGATGTTTACTACATATGATATTATATACAATTAATAACATTACTATAAGATTATAATCTTATAGTGGGTGGTGGGGGGTTCTTTCTTATGTATGTGTGATGTCAATTTTTGACAAATGAATCTCAATAATATATTATATACCTGGTTTTTCTCTAATGTCTTTTTGTTAACCGCATTTATCACCCTCGCTTTAGTTGTATGCCGATATCATATATGTGGAGTATAGAGATCTTTGTCTCCTCGAGTGAGTGAGAGTGTGTGTGAGAAAGTAAAAGAAAAAGAGTTAGTGCAAAAAAAAAAAAAAAAAAAAAAAATGTCAAATTTGATTGCTGAAAATTTCAATTGTATTTATAGCAGATTTTCAACTTTAATTATTTCATCATAATAATTTGTGTTGAATATTTTGTTTGCGATTTATTGACAATACTTTGCTCAATATTCTAACATACGTGTGTGAATGAAAGTGGAAAAAAAAAGTGAAAAAACTGTAGTTAAAAAAAATTTAAGTGAAAATTCTGAGTTTATTTCAGTAATTTCTTGGTGTTTATTAAATATTTTATATTTAATGCAAAATTTAATTTTCTAACGTTATAAGCGGACATCTTAGTGACAATGCAAGAAAGAGTTACGACAATGTAAGTGTGATAATTATTATATTTGGCTTGAATGAAGGAAGCGATTTTTACAAAAAATATTCATAGAATTTTGTGTAATTTTTGCGTTAAATATGTTGTATTAAAGATTTAAAATTTAAGCAGGTATAATAGGTTAATAGAATGTAAATAATATTTATTGTTTTTTATTAAAAAAAAAATCAAGAAACTGAATACTATAATAAAATTTATCGCAAACTTACGTTTTTGCGTAGTTCATAATTATTTTTTTATTTTTAATTAATGTTCTATTTTTTTTATTGATAGTTTTTAATTGATTTTTAACTGTTTATTATATTTTTAGTGTTTATTAGACTGACAAACTTTTCTCAGAAATTCAATGTTCATTTTTTTTTTCTTTTCTTTTTTCTTTATCTAGTTATAGAAAAAAATATTGCGTGAACTTATGTATATACTGTACGTGTTGGAAAACATCAACTTTGTTTTCCTTCAAACGATAACAAAAAAACAACAGGAAAGTAAACAATTTTTTTGTCAGTTTAGAAAAAATATATATAGATCACTTTTCGTTCTGCACGTCTCTGAGCCTTTTTTTTTTTTTTTTTTTTTTTTTTTTTTTTTTTCGTTCATTTTTTTTTAGCCACACGAGTAGGTCTATATACACTAAAATATCAAAAAGCGGGATCTTATAAAACTAAAAGGGTTGAATTAATTTTAATCTGATTATTATTTAAAAAAAAATGCTTTTAAAACATTTTAATATATATTTTTTTATACCCCTTTATATTTTGATATAATCATACTTTTTTTTTGTATTTTTTTTCATCGATAATTAGAAATACAAAAGAATTGAACCCATGACTTTATCTCTCTGTGTGTATGAGTGATTTGAATAATATTCCGCACGAGCTCATGGATTGTATATTTTATATCATATCGGTATGACGTGTTTTTTTTTTTTTTTTTTTTTTAAGAAAAGAATGCTGTATCATTTTTATATAAGGCTGAATTTTTTATTGAATATTTTTATATTTAAATTATATGCTAAATTATTGAGTACTATACATTTTTGTGTCCATTATTTTATTTTAACGTTATATTTCATACTGATTCTTTTATAAACGTTTTTGATAGGCTGAAATTTTTATAAAAATTTGGTTGGAGTTTTAAATGAAATTTTCTTAATTTTGTTTATGTCTTGTTAGTATATTAAATTATATAAAAATTATATTAAAAAGTTGTTAAGATTAAAGAAAAAATTAAAAAAAAAAAAAAAAAAATGCAGTAATACGTACTTCATGAATTTTGTTTAAAAAATACTTCCAAATATGGAACAATTTCAGGCGGTGACTATAACATTTTAAATTACGAATTTTTAAAATTCCATATCAATACAGCTTTTCTTGTCAAATTAACTACTTTTCTATTCAACGATCTTAAAATTCAATCGACTTTCAAATGAAATCTAATAAGTTAAGGGCAGCTTTTAAATATCAAAGATACAAGCCTTTGAAGAAAAAAAAATAATGTCATATACCAAATATTAAATAACAGCAAAGCAAACCCCTATTTTATAAAAATCATATTTAATTAAATCATAAAAATTAGTATCAACTACAAAAGCGATTTAATTAATAATAATAAAATCATGAGAGTAAAATATCGTCATATAAAATAACAAAAATAGAATTAAAGAGAAAAAATGGTATTTTTCATATTATTATCGTAAAAATTACTATTTCGTATATTTCTTAATTTATGTTCCGTGTATTAAAGTCTCCACACACTACAGAACGAGGCGCTGTGATAAAAATGGCTGCCCACTACTAACAATAATAACAAAATAAAATCTTACCTTGAGAAAACGCATCCTGTGTAGAGAGAAAGAGAGAGAATTCGGTTCGGGTTTCCCATAGTATAAAGTTTAAGCCTCATTAAAATCTCTATACTAAAAAAACATGTGTGAAAATTTATTTTTTTGACAGCTTCGTAAAAATAAAATAAAAATAAAAAAATATATATAAATTTTGTGCTGATCTCATATATAGCCATATGTGTTAAATTTCTAGTATAAATATGAAATTAGTTGTAAATTACAGTAAAATTATATACAAAAACATTTAATAGTAATTTGTGAGTATATACAATATTCTAACTGATTTTAAATCAAAAGTTTTCAGTAGCCAGTTCAATGTAATCCTGGTGACGAGCTGATTGCATTGAACTGGCTACTGAAGGCTCTGTATAAATTGCATCAATATTGATTTGTATGCAAGTTAGAAGCTTTAGTAGCTAGTTCAATGAAATCCTTGCAACGAGCTGATTTCATTGAACTGACTTCTGTAGCTCCTATAGCATAAATCAATATTGATTTCTATGCACACTAGAAACTACAGTAACCAGTTCAATAGAATCGTAACAATGAGCTGAATCCATTGAACTGGCTACTGAAACCTCTAGCATCAATCAATATTGATTTTCATCAATGAAAATAATTTCTATGCATATACTAGCAGCTTCAGTAACCAGTTCAATGAAATCAGCTCATCATCAGGAATCCATTACACTGGCTATCGCATTTCCTATTTTAAAAACTACGTGAAAATTAAACGATGAGCACATTTACATTAATGAAAATAAATTTCTATGCAAGTTACTAGCTTCAGTAGCCTGTTCAATGAAATCAGCTCATCACCAGGAATCCATTAAACTGGCTATTGCATCTCCTATTCCAAAAACTACTAGAAAAATAATTTCCGCACTTTTTAAACGATGAGTACATTTCAATCAATGAAAATAAACGTCTTTGGATGCTATAAACTTCAGTAGCCAGTTCAATGAAATCAGCTCATCATCAGGAATCCATTAAACTGGCTACCACATCTCCTATTCCAAAAACTACGATAAAATTAAACTCGACACTTTTTAAACTTGGAGCAGATAAAAGCGATGTTGTTGGTTCACTAAATGGTCCGTTACTGAAGTCTCATATCAAGGGTAGTAGTAGCAGATATATTGGTGCACAGTTTAAGTTGCAAGGTATCATGATGATGACAATATATATATATATAAAAAGGCGTTAGTTTAACAACAATAACATGCATCAACTTTAGTACGCCCTAATTGTTGCAAGATCATGCTGAAACGTACAAAATTTTTATCTCTACTACATGTTAGCCTAGGTCACTACTTTGCTGACTTGACTATTTTTATACTTCTATGCATTAATTACTGTGAATTTACCACGCAGTAGGTAGGTTTGTATGTGTATCGGATTTATTTAGTAATTTCTAAATATTTTGACAAGAAGATTCGTTTGAGGTTTAATTGTAAAATGTTTATTTACGTTTTTATTGCAACTTTTTAAGTGTTGATAGGTAAATAAATAAATAAGTAAATGAATGAGAAAATAAATAAACAAACAAATATTTTAGCAAAATAAACGATTGAATTAACATTAAAAAATAGTGAAGTATTTTATTGTTTTTATTAAGTGCAAAGAATAAAAAATAAAAAACATTTTTTGTTGCTGGTAATAGAGAAAAATGGTTTTGAAATTATTAACTATAAGGGAGTTGGAGAGGCGTTTTATGTATTTAAAAAGAATACAAAAATCCTGAAAGTATTTCTGATTTTAAAATTAAAGTTTTATGCATATTGCGCGCAAGCGGCATGCTTTAGCACATAAATACATTGCCAATTAAGCATAGAAAAGAAACATAATTTTCTATCATTTTCATAGAAAATTTAATGTTTTATGTCACTTTGTTATTTATCTCAGGCGTAAACAGCTCATTTAAACTTGTAAAAATAACAAAAAATAAAAAAATAAACATTATTTGCTGAATAAATTTTGTCCTTTTTTTAATTGAGTTTTTTTATTATTTTTTTTTTCCATTTTTTTTTCCTATTCTAGTTATAATGTTATTTACTGCTCTAGAATGGCATTATCGAAGTGCAAGCTAAATAATTAATCTGTAAAACCAACCAATGGAGATTATCGGTTTAGTGCGCGGGGAAACGCGGGGTAAACTAATGGTCCCCTAATTTAAAGTTACGCTCATGGGGATTTTTTTTCCTTTTTTTTTTTTTTACAATATTTGAGAAAACTACTCCACCAGTTCCGGAGAAATTTAAGTGAGATAATACTAGACATACTTTTACGCGTTTTAAGCCTTAGATTTTTTTTTTTAAATAGTTTTTAAACTGATAATCTCCATTAACTCGAGAAAAAAAAAAAAAAAAAAAAAAAAAAAAAAAAAAAAAAAAAAAACGCGATCGGGTAGCGCGATCTACTGGCAAACCATATTAAAGCACCATTATGGCCGCTACGCGCAAGGGTAGCAAATTATCATGTGAATATATAGCTTAAATCATGGTAGAGAGTTCTCCGTAGTCAAGAGAGAGAGAGAGAGAGATAGAGGTTTTGAAAATATAAAATAAAATAAAATATTTATGATCAATAGTATATTTGAGAGAAGAAGGGAAGTTTTTAGGTGCATGCATGACTTTGCAATAATTATCTACTGTATACCTCTGACCTTCCTCTCTAATTTTTACCATAATATTAAGTGTTGAGTCATGCAAACTGCAGTCTGTCTATCTATACCTCCCCTATATATATATATATACCTGCATACATATTAACATAGACACTAATGATCACAGACTACCTTTCGTACGTTACATTTCATTTCCCTCGAGATCCAAATATGTATTATAAATTTTTACTTTTTCAACAATAACAAAAGTATATGTGTGGAAGCTCTATTCAATTCTATAATGATAGAACGTAGATTTTGATGTTATATATTGTACTTATATGTCTACGTAAAACTAATGATGTTTGACTATTGTACGTTCTTGGTACGTTATAAGATTTAACGTTTAAGATTATACGTTTGTAAGATCAAATATATGAAGTTTTACTTCATGTTATTTTTTTTTATCATTATTTATTATTATTATTTTTTGCCAGATAGTTTATATTATTTCATACTACAGTAGTTATAAAATCTTTGCTAATTTTTATTTATGATAAATTGAAAGAAAAGGATAGGAGAAAATATACTTCCTATATATTTCCTAATTTTCCTATATATTTCCTAATATATTTCCTTAATATACAATTTTTATTTACTTATAGAAATAAGGACAAATGTTGTGGTTGGGTATTATATAGCACTCGTCTATGCTATTATAGTGACCCATGCTGATGGCTCAGACAAACAAAAAACTGAATAGTTTAAAGTATATTTTTGAGTTCTTTTAACTATTGTGATAAGAAATATAACCTTAAAAGTGCAATAAGATTTTTTTTATCGTGTATATATAGGAAAAGTTGAGTAATTGAAGAAATTGAAAGACTATTAAACTGAGTCAACCCAGTAGGTAGGGCGAAACACATGTCCGCAACTTGACAAAGTGGTAAAATCAGGTAGTTTGATCGCATCTCAATCACAGCAGTAAATTTATCTCATTTTAGCAGCCTTGTGCTTGCAATTTTACGTCCCCTTTTTTGTATCTATTCAATTCAAGATTTTCGCGTAATATAGCTTTCAATATAGCGTGCTTTAATTTCAATTGTCTATTACTTTTCTTTGATTTGCCAAACAAAAAAATAAACAGTTATTTGGTATTACCATGAGAGTATGTATGTACTAGACGTACATAGTAATTGCTTATTTTAATGAGATCTACAGCATATAAGATAGGCTAGTATTTGATTTAGATGCCATATGAAGGTAGCATACTTTAAGAGATGAGGTGCTGAAACTGATGCCGTCTAAATCAAATACAAACCAACTCACCTATGTTCTAATTCTAATTAATATGAGCAGATAGCATGGTCCAGAATCAGTTGTTGGCAGATCTCAATTGTTGGCAGATGGGTTAATGCAAACTTAAAAAAGTTAATATCTCCTCAACCAATAAAGCTACAGACTTGAAACTTGAAATTTTGGATACCCAGGGTATAGGATTGGACTAAATGGTGACATCAAAAATGCTCCCAAGTCAATATTTTTCAAAAGGGACAAAAATTGAAAATCGGTCTTTTTTATTTAAATAACATGTAAAAAGTCGTTAGCATGCCAACTATTGGGTCTCTAACATACAGTCTTATAAGCTTGGTTTTATTTATTTTTAAGTTATTTTATGGTACCTATCTTTGTAGGGTGTATGTATGCGCATGACATCATACCAAATGTGCTTTGATGCCAAATGCGCCAAACAATTCAAGTAATGAATAGCATTGCTAAGCTTAGGATAAATGTGGTTTTGGCTATTTTCTTTTGAAAATTAGTTTTTTTTTTTTTTTTTTTTTTTTTTTTTTGCTATCATTTTCCGTGTATACTTGAAAGTCTAATTCAACCTTCTAGCAGTATCAATGCTCTAAAAATATTGCTAAATAAAACTGGTAAAATGTGTAATTTTCCAAGACCAGACCATGTTATTTAGTGCTCACAAATGGCAACTTAAACATGAATGCAACCACCCTATACAGAATATTCAATTGCGCTCTTGAAATTTAAAACCATATAATAAAAAATGTGTTAAGAACATGATGTATTACCACAGACAAATCCACCCGGATGTTAACAAAAGTACCCCCCTTGGACTTCAAATTTGATTACAAAATGGATTCCCTCTCTCACTCTTTAAAAGTCCATGAACGAGAGATTTATAGGGGAGAGAAAAGAAAAAAAGTTTCAGACCATTTATTTCTTGTCTATGTTTTAGAGATTGACAGAAATTTTGCTAGAACCGACAAAGTCATCCATCCTTGCCTTACAGTTTTTAGGTGGAGGGGGGGGGGGGGGAGAAAAAAACTATTGTTCACCATAGATGTAGGAGAGACGAGTGGAGAGAGAGGGAGGGAGGAGAGAGAGAGAGAGAGAGAGAGAGAGAGAGAGAGAGAGAGAGAGAGAGAGAGAGAGAGAGAGAAGAATCTTAATTAAAGCAAAGGATGCGGGGACCTTAGAAAACTATACAATGAATAAAAAAAATCTTTTTTTTTTCTTTTCCTCTCTTGGAACTCTACGCTCCCCCGTTGTGGATCAGAGAGAAAATGGATAGAATGAAAAATGAATCTGTATGTCAGACTTGGCTATCGTTTTCTCTCTCTCTCTCTCTCTCTCTCTCTCTCTCTCTCTCTCTCTCTCTCTCTCTCTCTCTCTCTCTCTCTCTCTCATTCTCCTTGATGTAATGTAAAAGCTCCACAGCCCCCCTATTGCAAAGCACTAGAGAGAGAGAGAGAGAGAGAGAGAGAGAGAGAGAGAGAGAGAGAGAAGAGAGAGAGAGAGAGAGAAAAAAGAACACTACTATAGTGTTAAGAGTTACAAAATGGCAGTTCTATATATATATATATATATATTTAAGTGGTAAACAGGGTAAATTGTAAATCATGACTCATACTATACTTTATATTTCCATGTATATACTCTAGATAGGGGGTATAATATATTTACTTTCAATTTAACTGATCAGAAGTATTGTAAATAACTCGGATTTGTTATCTGTAAGTCGTACTTAACACTCATAATTAAGTTTTGTTGGAAAGCATTCCAGTTGGTTAAATTACTTAAAGGGATTAGTTACGGCCTTATAATAGGCCTAATGTTCTGTAGTACCAGTTACTGTGTATGAGAAAATATGGAAAGAGCCTATATTCTTAGATTAAAAATTTGTTTAGGTTTCAATAGTGTTTCCGTTTCAGACCACATATGGACCACATGGACCACTAATTCAAATTAGTTCTTTATTCATCAACAGAGCACGTCGGAACACACTGAATATAATATAGTCACGTTATTGAGAGCATTTAAATAAATAGCTCTTAAAATGATATTTTGATGAAAATAAAATATCATGGTTAGATATGATAAATTTGAAAGAAAAGGATAGGAGAAACCTGCAAGGGCCTTGCCATAGTGAAGAGAGTCCCATAGTTTGGTGAAAATCTGACTCTGAGAGTGGGTGGCAAAGGGCAAAGTATTTGGAGGGGGGGGGGGGGCAGTATGAGCAAATACTGATTTCCACTTATGGCCAATGCAACTTGGATCTATATAATAGGTCCTAATAATAGAAAAAAAATTTACAATCAATTTAGAGTTCAATGACAGAAGCTATCCAATATTGTGTTAGCTTTTTATCCCTGTGCTAGCAACATTTTCTTCAAACTAAAGGACTCTCTTTACTATAATATACTTTTATATCAACCTAACCGTGATGTTTAATTTTCCTTCATTCTAAAAATTTCCTCTGTAACAAAGCATTACTGTATGTAAACAGTCCATATAAACTCATTATAAAAAGATATAAATATTTATGTATCACACATAAGCAGTGATGAAATGTTAGATGTTATATCAGAATGACACTTTGCTATATATGTAGCTCTAATGTGTTGTCAGATATTATCTAAAACATGTCTACTATTTCCCTTCTATCTCTCTCTCTCTATACATGCTCAATTAAACATAGAGTCACCTTCATAGGATTAACAAATTAAATGTGTTTAATGTAATCAAATTTTGTATCTGACAATAATTTTTTTGTTAGCTATAGAAATAATTGTTATTTAATAAAAACATTTAAAATTAGGTTTCTGAGATGATTTAGCTAAAAAATTTAAACGTATTTTTTTTTTTTTTTTTTTTTTTTAAATGTACTGTACTGTGACACTTAAAAATAAGATAGCTGTACAAATTTGCAAAATTATGAAGCACAATTCAAAATTTCACTCTCATAATATAACTTTTTTCTACTTTATCTAATGGTCCTGAAATTTTTATCCACAGGTACTTTTTATACCTTTGACTTTCAAATGACTTTCAAAATCATGGGAACCACTTTTTGAATTTTAGAAATAAGTACAACCCTTAAAGAAGTCATAGTGGTTAGAATTATGTATCTAACGGAAAGGATGGAGGAAACTAGTAAGGCAAGGAGCTTACTTTAGTAATGTCCAATAGTTTGGTATTAAAAAAAAAAATGCAATTTCAGGGATAAACAATAATGCATAGTTTTGATGCCTGATTTGAAATATTATGCTAATATAAGGGATTTTTTTTTAATTGTTTAAATTTTCAAAGGCTCCTTATAGCGAAATATAGTAATATAGTCCCCTATAGGGTACTGACAATTCTAAGGGCTTACTGGTGAAGCGTCTAAGCAAATCACATGTGGTACAGGGGAAAAAAATACATCTAATTTCCTATCCTTAAGCATTGCCTTGCCATGTTTTTGAGACACTATGGCTAAAAATGTTTAAATGAGGAATACTAGACATACTTTTATAAGTCTAAAGGCAATACAAAAAAAAAAAAAAAAAAAAAAAAAAAATCACTAGTAACATTTATTCCATGGATTTTTTTTTTTTTTTTTTTTTTTTTTTTTTTAAGATTGGTGTGTAGATTGGAATGTAGAAAATAATATTTTAAAGAATACAGTAATAATTATGGGTTGTTAGAAATATTCATTTTCAAAAGAAATATGAAATGATGAAAATGCACACTCATGCTTAAGAAAAGTCATCACATTATGTATATCCTTATTTTATATCATTTGGAATTTTTATTCACTTATAAACCAAAATTTGTATGTAGAATTCAAAGAGATAAAAAGTTTCTTACTGTAGTTTTAATAGGCCTATATATAGGCCTATATATTTTTTAATAATTAGTATTTAAAGATACTTGAAAGATTTTAAGAGGCTTATAATTTTTTTTTCTAATCTTTTTATTATAGCATTAAATCCAATAAAAAAATTGAAAAGAAAAGGATAGAGGAAACTAGCAACCATAGTGAAAAGAGTCCCATAGTTCAATCTAGCTAGCACAGAAATAATAGACTCATATTGGATAGCTTTTGGTACTAAACTCCAAGAGAAATAGAGTGTTCAGGGGTGTATTCAGGATTTTGCTATGGGAGGGATCCAACCTATAGTGAGCATAGGCAAAGGGGAGGAACCACCTACTTTTCCCATGCTTTTTCAGAACTGACAGGGGGGGGGGGGGGGCAGGACCCCAAAAACACCCCCTTGAATACTCCCCTGAGAGTGTTTGTACCTTTGTCAGTCCTTACAGACTTTGAGTGCATCAGTCTAAAACTAAAATTATATATTTTGAAAATACTACCAAGCTATGGTACTCTCTTCACTATGGTAAGACCCTTGCTGGTTTCTCCTATCCTTTTCTTTCAAATTCATCATAATATAGGTTGCATCCGCATGACATCATATTTAATGCATTTCAATGCAATACTAGAGTAATGCTCATTGCTCAGCATAGGACAAACTTTACTTTTCTCTATTTTCTTTGTGAAATCAGTTAATTATTTAATATTATTATTTTTCTTACTTACTTGAGATACTAATTCAACCTATTAACAGCATCAATGTACTCAAAAATATTGCATAGTATTTTTAAACTGGCAAAATGAGTCATTTTTCTATACTGGTCCTTGTTATTGAGTTATCTAACATGGTGTCCACTTAAACATGAATGCACACACCCTATAGTAAGCTCTCGATTTTGTGAAGTGAAAATCTGTGAATTTTTCAATTTTGTGGAATGCTCAGTTGGGTCCGCAACAGACTTCAATATAAGCATGCCAATGTTAAAGCTCTCAGTTTTGTGAAATGAGACCATTTTCTGGGTCCCTTTAGAATTCACAAAATTGAGAGTTTACTGTGTATGAATTAGTTTAAGGAAAAAAAAAAAAACAAAAAACATTACGGTTACTAATAATAAAGAAAAGGATAGAATTACCAGCAAGGGCCTTACTTACCACAATAGAAGTTGTATGGAGAGGTCGCTATGCCATGTGAGACTTCGACCTCTCCATACAACTTCTACTGTGGTAAGACCCTTGCTGTATATAAATTATTAAATTTTTAGCAAATACAATAGCAAATACATTAAACCATAAAAAATGTTAACTGGAGTTTATAACTGTTTTCTAACCCCCATAAAACATCATGTTACAACCAGACAAAAATCATCTGCTAGCACTTTGTTATAGCATTGTTGGTCTTTTGAATCTATTTATTTGCTCAATGTAAACCCACTTTTTGCCAGCCTTCTGTTATTAGAAGTCCAAAATGTAGATGTACATAATTGTAATTATATATAAACCAGTACTTATAGTAACATTAAAATACTTACACTCAATTGTACTAATAAATACAAAGAATCAAGATGCAAAAAAAAAAAAAAAAAAAAAAAAAAAAAAAAAAAAATCAAGGCAGGTGGTATACAAAAAGCATATAAAATTTTTAATTTATTATTATACTTATATGAAAGAGACCAGTTTACCTAAGGTAATTATATATTTTTAATTAATTATTTTTATATACATATTCTGTAATATTATATTTTTTTGATTGGCATAAACTTATCATAAAAATAATTAGTATCGGTACCATTTATTATTATGTATTTAAATAATCTGAATTTTAAATCTAAATAATTTTAAATAAATCGTGAAGTAGTTGTCAAGTAAAAGAGAGGATATAATTTTTTTTTTAAATAAATTCTCCCTCCCGTTGTGAGAATATAAAAATAAAAATGGATCTTTTTTTTTTCTTAAGTTGATTTTTTTTATATATAAGCTGGCTTGGCTTGGGCATATTATTATAACAATCAAGCACCATTTATTATTTTCTGCTGTCAATCTCTTGCTCTCTCTCTCTCTCTCTCTCTCTCTCTCTCTCTCTCTCTCTCTCTCTCTCTCTCTCTCTCTCGTATCGTTTCGTTAGCTATATAACGTGGCCAAGAACCCAACGTTGGCGTATACAACCATCACGTATATATATATATATATATATATATATATATATATATATATATATATATATATATATATATATATATATATATACATTTAAGCATAGCACGCAGTCAGAGAGAGAGAGAGAGAGAGAGAGAGAGAGAGAGAGAGAGAGAGAGAGAGAGAGAGAGAGAGAGAGACAATGTTGCCATGCTATATAAGCTTCATGACAAGGCACTTTTTTCACCCTACACACACAAACATAAAATTTTTCTGTATCAAAAAACAACTTCGAATTATAGTTTTTCCATGTATTTTTATAACACTATAATTCTGTAGTATTTTTGTTAAGATATTTGAGTTTGAGCAAAGATATTAGATACTTTTCATGTTTGCTAAGATGAGCTTAAAAAGTACCTTTCCACCTAAAATAGGTATATTATGCTCTGTTTGATTATTATATCTGAAAGTTTGAAAAACAAGATGTATTTCATGTATTTTGACTCTTCTAACAGATTTTTATGCATGGAGATTGGATATTACAAAAATTACTGTAGATCTTGGATAATTTCATACCTGAAGATTCTGTAGGATTCTATAGATTTTATAGGAAATGAGCTATTGATTAAAAAAAAAAAAAAAAAAAAAAAAAAAACTCATTTGGCTATGAATTTTTATATAATTTTATATTAAATATTCAACTAAAAGTAAAAATCTGAAATAATTTCTTAATATCTCACAATTTTTGCATGATAAACCCACAGCGTCGTATGGTAAATGCTTCAAAGACCTTGTAAATTCTATAACACTTCAATCTAAGTCTATAAAATGCCATGAAATGTATTAAAACACACTCAAATCATTCAAATATATACAAATATATCCATTAATTGCCATAAAATTAACAAAAATATGATATCTCAAAAACTAGCATGGGATACACATTCCCGTAAACACCAAACACAAATTTCTATAATCTACCAAAATTTGATTTTGCAATTTAATTTTAAAACTTTGTATCAGTTATGTTAAAAATAGTATAAGGAACAGAAAAACATAAAATTTATATCAATATTACCATAATTTTAATTTTTAAGATAATTTTTATAGGTATAGTACTCGAAAACCCCCATACACAAAGCTGTTCTAAGCTATAAGTCTTAAAATCAATTTTAACTATTTAAATCATTAATTATCTGTTCTCTGCTGGTTAAGAAAGTATTTAAGGTAATTTTTAACAAGTATACAAATGAATTTTTAATTTTAATAATTTTGAACTTTATACCAAAAAGTACGGCAAGTATGATTTTTGTACCTTAAAAGTCAATTAGTTAAAAAAATTAAAGTAAATTTTATTTTTGAGTGTAATTTTTCTATAGCCAGTAGTATACATTATAAAATAATTTTTATAGGAATTAAGAAAAAAGTGTTGTGGGTATTTATATGATGTTATTATCGTTACTTAAGCTATATGAACAGGTCAATAGCTTATTGTTTTCCCATTTGGCAACTGAGGTATCAACAATGATGAAGACCTTGGGAAATACATGGAATAACAATACTTAATTTTTATTACATTAAAAAAAAAAAAAAAAAAGGACAAAAGCTATATCATAAAAATTATATTCCACTACGTCCAAAAAATTCTTATATATAAATCTAACATTTATAAATTTTAACAAAAATAGTTTTAATGTTACATTTTTGTTCCCTGTCCCCACTTTTTTTGTTATCCTTCACCCCCCAATATTTTTTTTCCTCTTTTTTCTCCTCCCTACCTCCCTCTCTTTCTCTCTCCGACAACCAATGTTCTCCGACGGAGAGTCTAAAGTCAGCCATGTTGTTTTCAAAAGTGCTTTGAGTTGCATCAAACTCAGTTTATATACTAGTTTTATAATAAATAACCTTGAGTGCACTTCAATGTTCAATTTTTGAAAATATTTATTGTAAAAAAAAATAATAATAAAAATTATAATAATAGTGATTATTTGGGTGATTTTTGTGTAGTTATTGTGTGCATCGTACATTAAGCCATCGTACGTATATTGGATATTTGTCAAATACTACAGTGAAAAAAAAGGTAAAAATTGATAATTAATTGTATTTTTATGTTAAATTTTGAAATAAAGCTACAAATTTTATATATTTTTCCCCAAAAAAAGGGTTCAAAAGCAAAGAATTTTAATGATATATAACTTTTTCAAAGCAAAAAAAGATTAATGATATTATTATATTTTTCATACAGAATAATCATATTTAATGATTTATGCTTACTTTAATGTATTTCATATTTCTTTTTAAAAATATATTTTATAAAAACATGATTGACATACACTATGATGTTTTTTTAAACTCTTGAGAAAAAAAGGAATCAAGATTTTAGGCAGCCATTTTGTTGTTATCTTTTTTCTTGATTATGATAGCTAATTTTCGGAACCTTTTTAACTTTTGTCTTCTAATTTTTTGTACCTGCTTGAAATAAAATTATATTTTCGTTTCCACCCACTCTATAGAAGAAAAAAAGAACAAAAAGAAAATTTTGAAAAGTTCTGATAGATAAAACGAAAGACAGGTGAAAAAGAAATAAAGATAAATTTTTTTATTAAAAAAAGAATCCACTCAACACCTTTTTTTCCTTTTCTATCTTTTTATTAAAATCTAATTCTTTTTTATTCTTTTCATCGGCGATCACTTGAAATTTCTTACCTGTGTTCCCGTGTTATTGCATCAATTTTAGAGATAATTGAAGAAATTTGGATCTTAGAAAAATATTATTTTTCTTTTTATAATATTTTTGAAGTCAAGTGTTTTTCTTAGAATTTTTTGAAGATTTTTTAATCGTGAGAATAGAAGAAGCTCTTGCCCCAAAAAATATTCGAATTTCGGTTTTTATCAGCAATACATTTGCTAACAAGATTTCTATATTTTTATTTCTTAGAGAGATTAATTGATTTAATTAAACCACTCGACTTTAAATTTTCTTATATTTTTAATTTCACGTTTTAAGTTTTCTACTTTGAGATGCGTTTTCTAAGAATTTTTATGCGTATAAAAATCAGAGGGATATTTTTCATAATTGTCTTTGTAAAATATTAAAAAAATACACGTGTTTTAAAGCTCTAAAAATTCCGAAATGTGAAGCATTAATTTATAAGAAATGAACCAGTTTTGAAAAATAGAAGCTAATTTTATTTAATGAGGAATTTATGTAGCTCTTTAATCAAATTTGCAGTCGAATATTTCTTAAGTTTAACTCGTGAATTTTTAGTGTTGATTAAAAAAGTACTAATATTTTTGAAGGATTGAAAAATAAAAATACACATTAACATTTTTGACAAAGAATAAATTTGCTTTGAAGTTACTATAAAAAAATTCAGTAAAAATAAAGCCATAAAACTTAGTATAAATATAACATTATAACAGAACTTTTATTCATTTACTTATATTTACATATTATTTAACGCGATTTATCTAAGTAAATTAAAAAGAAGCATTTTATTACATTCTTGGAAATAGATTATTATTAAGTCAGGTGATTTTTCTACATTTTTTAGAGCATTGGAAGTATTTTGAATGATTTGTTTTAAGCTGTGACGAAAAGTAATAAAAATTAACTAAAAGACTTAATCATCAATATAAGTCAATTTACTCGATATAGAAATAGGAATATTTTTATTGGCCCAGGAAGTTGATGTAGCAACATTATACAAGTTATAACAAGCATTGCTCTTGTCAAACTTTAATTAAAAGAAAAAAATATACAACAATAAAATTCAATTCAACAAAACAAATACAGAAAACAACAACAACAATGATTTAAAAAGCACTAATGTATTAATTTCAGTACAATCGAAATTCTGTCCAATATCACTAACTAATATCGTACTAAAATAAGTTAATTTGGAGTGGGAGGTGTGCATTAAAACATAATATATTTATTTGCAAAAGCACAGTATAAAAATAGTACAAATATTTTAAAAAATCTTTAAAAAATGTAAAATTGTTCTATAACAAAATAAGAAGTACTTTTTTTTTGGTGTGCCTTGTTCACAATAAACTTTTTCTAATTGGAATTGTTAAGTGAGCTCCATAAGAATGCATATTTATTTTTATCAAATAATTAAAGGCATAGACAACATGAAAATATTAGCATTTATATCACAAAACACGTGATGGGACTTACATAAATAACATTAATTGGTCTCAAAACCCAACTGTAACGCCGTAGCAGCGATCAGAAAATTTCGATTTATGTAACCCGCACAACATATTTATGCTAGTTTTTGCCTGTTTCTGACATCATAAACAGAAATTTTCACGCAAATTGCATACTTTACAGTTTATTCACAGTTTCTTGTGGGGTCCACATTTACATTCTGGTAAAAATTATCATCAGTTTTGTAAATCCCATTAAAAAGAACATGTTGTTTCATCTTGTCTATGCCTTTAATAATTCTAATTAGAAAAAGCTTATTGTGAACAAGACGCAAGTGTTAAGATAATAGGATCTAATTATAAAAAAAAAGAAATATAAATGATAGAAATTGAAAGAAAATTTTAGAAATTACATAAAAAAAACTTCTTCAATTTTGATTAAATTTTATGTTAAATAAATAAACTATAAAAATGTTTCAAATTTTGCAATCTTAAAAAAAAAAAAAATAAAAAAAGAATCAATTACCTTATATGAAGGTAAACATGACACAACAAATAAAATAAAGGTGTAAAAATCATAAATAATTTTTGCACCCAAGTTTTTGTCAAGTACATGTTATTTTATCACACACAAAAATTGTAGAACAGACAGGAAGAATGTATTTTACATAATTTCAATTATCACGCTATAAACTAAATTTGTCAATCATGTATATTATTGCATAGCTTTACAAGTCTATAAATATTAAAGTGGCTTTTACTTTTATAACTTACTTTCATAAGTATATTTTATGTTCATATAAGCAAACTTATTGTATGACATTGAAATTATATTTTTTAGTATTAAACTAATTCAAATTTAATATTTTTATCTCCGATTTTATTATAATTTGATTTTAAAGCTCCACACTCGCGATGATGTGCAGTGCACTGGGCTCGCTCATACTGAAGCCAAGATGCACGCACCCTGTCACTACCCAAAACTTCGTGACTATTCTGCTATTATTATTGAGTCGTTTTTTTTTTTTTTTTTTTTTTTAAGACATCTATACCTACTATAGTAAATTCTTTCTGTAACTTTGAGAAGTAAAATAATGGCACCCATGTGCATGTAAAACGATGATTTTTAATGTTTTGTTGCGTAAAGTAATGAAATAAAATTATTTCGTATGAATAAACCTGAATTTGAAATTAATTAAAAAAGAATTAGCCAATTGGAAAAGCACAGTATATTATAGTAATTAAGGAATTAATTTTTAGAGAGAGAGAGAGAGAAAGAAAGAGAGCATTCCAATCATTAATTTTTTAACGCATGGAAATAGCAAATTACGTAATTTATCCTGAATTTATGTCATTATAGCATAAATAATGCTATATTGGAAAAACACAAATAATTATGCTGTACAACATAATATTTATGATATGTAACATAGTATATAAATATGGTAGGCATGCCACTTTTCGGCCTCTTGAAATGTGAAATGTTATAAAAAAGAAAAGAAAAAACTACACAACTCAGAAGCCAAATTTTTGTTTGCCTAGTTCCAAAAAATTTTGTCAATGTGTGTCAGAATTTCAAGTGCTTATGTCTCCTAGAATAATTTTAAAATCACAAGTGGCTGAAAAGTGGCCCAGACATTTAAGTGGCCGAAAAGTAGCGTATTATCTAACATAGTTATTATGCATTATAGCATAAATTATGTGTATTGAACAAAAACTGAAAATGAGCTATAGCACACAATTATTACATATAGTCGCACTTTTGTCCGTGAGTGTTAGTGAAAAGAGAGAGGGGAAATGTTGAACACTGGATTTTAGTAAATAAAATTTAGTAAAAAAAAAAAAAAAAAAAAAAAAAAAAAAAAAATGCAATTTAATTTAAATAAAAACTTGGTACGTCTATAAAAATAAAAATAATAATAAAAAAGTAGAACTAATATAGTTTGATATAAAAGTGCAGTTATTATAATAAAACAAAATATGACAATGAAATTTGGTTTCACATCAATTTATGTATAAAAAAAAATTACGTGAGAAAAATGCCACCCAAAATAAAATAATAATAAAAATTAAAAACTTTCTATGTAAATGTTTATTTTAATTTGACACTTGAACACTTGTTGTAGTAGTCAAAATAGAAAGCTTTATACACATGCAGTCACACTATCAAAATAAATAACATTTCAATCCAGGTGTCGTTATATTTAAAAACAAACAAATATTAATATTTCTGTCAGAAATCATACACATTTTAATTTTCATATGCACGGAAAACATAAATTTAAAAAAATTGGTCAGTTACATAGATGCGTAAACTCGATCTTCAGTACAATCTCTAAATATTTATAATAATGTGCCATCCATCTTAAAGGCTTAGAAAACATGAAACAACATGTGCTTTTTAATCATTAAACACAAAATGAGATTTACAAAACTGATGATAATTTTTACCACAATGTAAATGTGGCCCCACAAGAGAGCGTGAAAAAACTGTAAAGTATGCAATTTGTGTGAACATTCATGTTTATGACGTCAGAAACATGCAAAAATTAGTATGAAAATGTTGTGCGGGTTGCATAAATTGAATTTTCTGATCGCTGCTACGGGGCTACTGTTGGGTTTTGAGACAAAGTAATGTTATTTATGTAAGTTCCATCAAGTGTTTTGTGATATAATTGCTTATGGTTTTGTCTGGTCTATTCCTTTAAATTTAACAAATTATTCAGTTACATAGATGTAAACTCAAGCTTCAGTACAATCTCTATAAACATTTATAAGCATCTGCCATCCATCTTAAGAAAGGAATCAGATCAAATTATGTTTGAAAAAAGCCTAAAAACATTTTTATTAAGGCGGTGGGGGACCGACTTGAACCGGAAATCGCTAAAAGAAGAACTATATTTTCCCAATAATTTTTTGTACATGATTTAATTCCAATAAAACAAACACTATAATTTTCAAATAAAATCAAGTAAATTTAAAATAACTTTTTTTGTACCAAAAAAAAAATTTAATGATATTTTTAATTGTAAAAAAGTTTCTATTTTGACTAAAATTTCCCGCTCAAATTTAAATTTCCACATTTACATGTTATCTTTAAAGTGCAATAACTTCAATATTTGATCGTGTTTTCACATGTTTGGCATAACTAAATTTTTAAGTAACATTTCTTCTTTACTTTGTGTTATTATTATTATTCGCAACCGTCCTAGTTTGCGAGATATCAGTCGGTTACCTACCCCCTTAAGTAAATAGTATTATTCAGTCGATGAGTTTATTAACGACTCAGATAAGTCTGTAATCATTTAAAGTAAATTGTCTTTGTGTATTTTTAAATTGTGTAATTGTTTTTGTATATATGTTTGGCTATCATTTCTAATTGCTTGTGTGGTTTTTTTAACAATAACCTGGACTGATGCATATTTTTATGTATTATGTGTATAGGATGATAGAAATTAATAAAGAATTTTGAATTTTGAAAACCAATAACCTGGTTGAAAAAAAGTTTAACTTTAAACAGTAACTTGTTAGTATAAACGTTATTTCTTCAGTGGTAAATAGTTAGCTCTTTAGATCTGAAAAAACTTTGCATATAGGGTGGTTTCATTCATGTTAAAGTCGACGCAATAAGTGAGCGCTAAATAACATGGGCCAGTATGGGAAAATTACTTATTTCGCCAGTTTAAAAATACTTCGCAATTTTTTTGAAAGCATTTTTGCTGTTAACAGGTTGAATTTGTTTTTCAAATATGCAAGAAAATAATAATAGCAAAAAAATAGCTAATTTTCCAAAGAAAATTATCAAAAACTACGTTTGTCCTATGCTGAGCAATGTTATTCATTGCTCAAGAAGAGCATTCAAAAGCATTCAGAATGACGTCATGCGCACACACCCTATATAACTAACACATGACTTTTTTCTTCTTCTGTGTGGGAAAATATTTAACTATAGGGTGTATGCATTCTTGATAAAGTCGTCGCCATGTTAGATCACTCAATAACATGGGTCGCATAGGAAAATGGCAAAATGAGTCATATTCCGACTATGAGGCCGACTATAAGCAATTTTTCTCACATTTGCTTCCGTTTTGACGTTCTACGCATGCGTAGTAAGTTGAAACAGAAACGGATGTGACTGAAATCGCTTAAAGTCAGCCTCAAAACAGTTGCTCCTTTATTAGTCAATATATAATAACTCAAAAGTCAAAAGTGATTATCTTAAATAAGTTATAGGATTGGTAACTAAATAATGTACACATTTTTTTTTTTTTTTTTTTTTTTTTTTTTTTTTTTAGTGTACGTATTTTTGTGTACGTTTTTAGTGTATATAGTATAAAAATTTATGCAAGAAAGTAGAGTAAAAAACTTAAAAAGAAAAAAAAGTAATCGCATATATATGTTTTAACAAAGTAATTGGCCTGTAATTTTGGAGCTGTTGATTATTAAAATATAATAAAAATTGACAAGAAATATTTTTATCATCGGTAATTGTTTTAAAAAAAAAAATGTATATATTTACATTAGTGTATATGTACTTGTGGCTGGTTTGCTTGTCTTGGAGATAACGTAATATATATGTCGATTATTTTATGTATATGCAAGTATATTATGTATATTATACTGTGTTATTTTGCATTATTAAATTTATACACGGCTCTCATGTGGCATACAATATTTTATATTTAAACATTTATATTGATGTTTATTTGTAATAAAAAACAAAGAAAATTGTGTTTGTTTCAAAGTGAGTATTCAAAATTATATTTTTTATTATGAAACTTTTTTTTACTCATTTTTTTTATTATTATTTATTTTTTTTTTACTTTTTTGTTTTCAACGAAAATATATATATTTTTTTTTAAATTTTAGTATAATTTTGTCATTACGTCAAATGGTATGAATTTGACTCGTTTGAGGTGATTTTGATCAAAATTTTCAAAAATTGTTTAATGAAAAACAAATTTAAGAGATTTTTCAGTTACATAGATGTAACTCTTCAGTACAAACAAATAACTTTGTTGAAAAAAAAGTTTAAACAGTGTTAGTATAAACGTAATTTCTTCAGTGATAAATACTTCTTTATATATTCAAAAACTTTGTGTATATTATGTAACAAATGTATTATTAGAAAAGCTTAAATAGTAACTCCTTGGTTACTTTTTTTTTTTCGTGTGTCTAAAGCTCATAGAATAATGAAACAAGAACTAGAAGATAGTGCATAAATTGAATTTTAATTTAATTTTTGTTTCACGTTTGTATGAGAGATGGGGAATACATAATTTTTTAAAATATTGGCATAATTTTTTAGTTTTTATTTTCTAAATTTTTTTGCTTTCAAAACTGGTAAATATTAATTAAGATTAAATTCATTAGTTTTTTTTTTTTTTTTTTTTTTTTTTTTTTTTTTTTTTTTTTTTTTTAGTGCTTCAATATATAATTTATTCGGTAAATTATTATTGTTATTATTTTCACAATTTAACTTCTCTTATTTATCGAATTTTTAATATTTACAACTTACAATATACGTTATAAATTGATAATATTTCAATAAAACCAATTCGTCGTTATATTAAGGGGCCGAACCAGTCAAAAGAACTTTTTTTTTTAATTGGTATACGTATATTTATATTGAGTTCCCAGAAAATACAAAACGAAAAACAAAAACAACATCAGTGTTCTGGAACGCTCAAAATGTACGCCAGTAACGTGCTGGAACTCAAAAAGTTATATGACAAACTTACTCGGGGTAATTTTTTTGCTTAAAAATAATAATAAACCAATAGTATGTATATATGCGGATGACGTCATATTTAATGCGCTTGGATGCCATACTGGAGTAGTGAACAACAATACTGAGCATAGGACAAACTTCGTTTAAGGCTATTTTCTTTGATAAATCTGTCAATTTTTGTTATTGTTATTTTTCTCACACACTTAAGATACTAATTCAACCTATTAACAGCAGCAATGCTCTCTAAAGTATTGCTTACTGTTTTTAAACTGGTATAATGAGTTATTTTCCTATGCCACTTATGTTATTGAGTGATCCAACACGGCGGCGACTTTAACATAAATACGTAGACCCTATAAAAACCAATAATTTTTTTTTTTTTAATTTATTTTTTTAGACTTAAAGGTATTTAAAAATCGTGCCATGCATGCTAATAATTGCCGTTTCGTGTAATTATGAGTTGATTAAATTTTCTTTTCAATCAATTTTTTGTGTACTGATATATACATAATATATTAGTGCAGTATAGTATACAGTTTTAATTATTAGGGTAAACATGATAACACAAGTGCGGTGATAATAATTGCGAATATTTGTATGAAGATTGCGGTGAATCGGCATTTCCTTACAAGATAATAAACATGCGTTAATATAAAATATTTTAATATTTTGATATCATACAGTATAATTGCTTCTATAGGTTCGTTGCTTTCATATAAAAGTCGAGTCAATATGGGAGCACTAAGTAATAACATGGGTTTGTATGCGAAAATTACACATTTTACCAGTTTAAAAATACTTAGCAGTCAATATTTTTGAAAGCATTGATGCTTTAATTAAATTTAGGGTTTCAAGTTATATGCCAGAAAAATAACATAATAATAAAGTATTTTTACAAAGAAAATAGTCAATAACCACGTCCTATGCTGAGCAATGTTATTCATTGCTCCAGTATGACGTCGAAGCGCATTAAATATGACGTCATGTACGTACATCCCATGTAGTAAAATTAAAATAAAATTTATAGTATAGAAAAGCACTTGCAAATGTTTAAATTAAAATCCTTAGATTAGAATATAAAATACATAGTATTTTATTATTTACATTATTATTTATTTGCCGCATTAATTAATTATTGACAGTAGTTTTACCCCACATTTTATAAGTATTTTTAAATTATTTTATTTTTAATTCAACCGAATGGCAATAAAAAATTACCGTTAATAGGTAATAAACTAATTTTTTCACTTTATTACCGGATGGTCATATAACTATACATATTTATGTGCGAGTGCAGTTATTTAAATTAAAAGTCACCATATAATGAATATATTAAACGTAATTCTGTAAGTTATTAAGGTAAAATTGTACGGCACGGTATACGCGCACTTTGGATAAAAGAAAAAAAAATTCAACGCACAATTGTTTGGAGAGTGATATGAAAATGCATTAATGCTGTTCATAACTCCTGTTTTCTGCTACTAAAATGACGATCAACTTTGGTTAATGAAATGGGATTCGCATTTTTTGTATACCAAGAAGACAGGGTTTACTAACAACACTATTGATTGTGCGTTACTAAATATTCTAACTATTAGATTTTTTAATTTATTTTTGAAAGTCGCAAAATCACATCATGTCCGTTTTTTTTTTTTTTTTTTTTTTTTTTTTTTTTTTTTTTTTTATGCCCACGTGCATAATATGTTACCAACCGTGGTGTTTTGTTTTCGATTTTCAAAATTAATTAAAAATACTTTTTAAAAACTTAAAAAATAAAAATGCATTATATCAATCGATTCATTTCAAGACTAATTTCTTCTTTCAGAATATATATATATTTTTTTAATTAAGTATTTATTTTTGACCTTGCACTAATAATTTCGAAATATTTAATATTTGTAAGTAAGCTTGTATATAGGGTGTATGCATTCACGTTAAAGTTAACGCCATGTTGGATCACACAATACCATGGGACACATATAGAAAAATTACTCATTTTGCCAGTTTAAAAATACCAAGCAATATTTGAGATTGAATTAATATCTTAGATTTGTGAGAAAAATAATAATAACAAAGTAATTAGCTGATTTCATAATGACGTTTGTCCTATGCTGAGCAATGTTACTCATTACTCCAGTATGACGTTGAAGTGCATTAAATATGACGTCATGCGCATACACGCTATACGTTACTCTGATTAGTAAAGGCAAAGTATCCTAAAGAAGACAGGCAAGAGGAAATACACATACCCCCCCCCCCCAAATGGTAGTCCAATGAATTTGTTTATTCCATAAGAATAACATTAAAATAACCTAATAGTGAAATAACCTATGTATGAACCAGCCGGTTAGGCTTCGGCCTTGGTTAGATGTTTTAAATAATTTAAGAATTAAAAAAAATAAAAGAAAAAACTGAAAATAGTTTTTCCCAATTATCTCAAAAACTTTAATCGCAACCTATAAAACAAAAATAATATATAGGATACCTTGGTAAAGGTCATTATAGGTTACTGTATTGCGATACGTTTTACTTTTCGTATATAGCAGAATAAGTTTGAGTTATAATTTTTTTAAATGTGTACTGAGAAAAAGTTGAGTTTCGATAAAAACTTTGTGGATTTTATTTAACACGCGAAGTGCATGGGCCGACATTTTTGTCACTTTATTAAATATTTATTGTAGCAAAAAAATACTTTCACGAATGCATTTTACTTTCATAAAATATATGTAGATTTGGAATATTAGAATGTAACTATATTCGAATAGATTTTAAAATATTAATAAGATATTTTGTAAAATTGATGATGAACGAACATAATTTATAATATAAATTTATTTGCCAGTTTTTACCTGCCCGATAAAAAAAAATAATAATGCTCTAGTTATTTTCCAATAAAATAATATATATTATTATAGTGTTATTTTCTAGCTTACAGGGCTTGCTTTTTTCCTGTTGAAATCAGAGACTAGATTCAATTCCTGAAACTGCTCTAAATAACTGCTTTGAAATCGATTTCACGAAACCTGTTCTGAAAAACCGGTTTCGGTTCCTATAGTTTAAATAAACTAAATTTAAATACTGAACTGGTTATATAGCTAAATGGCTTGGAGGTCAAGTTTTTATATCCCGATGGTGGTGAGTCGTGTCGGTTCAAACCTGGACGCGTATTTGTTTAATTTTTTTTATTTATATATTAAAAATATAATAAAATAATAAAGTAATAAAATTTAAAATAGAAGAAAAATAAACAAATGCTAGAAAGAAAAAAAAGGAAAAGGAAATAGTAAGAATTTGAGAAAAATTACTGCTAATGTCAGATTCAGTATAATATAGCATGAATCCTGTAAATTTCAATAGGTTAATTAATATATTTCTGAAACTGATATTAATATACTATATAACCTAACCTAACGTAGGTGAAATATTTTCTTATTTAATCGAGCCCCACATTTATTACGTTTTACTTGCATTAGATATTAATTGTTATATTGCTGGCTTATGTTTACTTATTGCAATTTACAAAATTTTTAGTACCTGTCATTAATATTTTTTTGTCCAGTATATAAAAGCATACATGATGAAATTGAAAAGTGCTGATAATAAAGTAAATTATTAGTGTTTTGTGAGTGCGGTCTCTAAAGATGATGAAGTGCGTGTGATGTATAGATATAGATATGCTATATACAGACAGTCGGCATGTAGATAGTGTGTGTTCAAATGTGTGGTCCAATGTCAATGTCTCCAATATCTGATTGAAAACACGAGCCAAACTTGCAGCCAACATTTTTATATATATAGACATTTTTTTATTTATACCTACAGCCTATACGATATAGAATCATCAGTTTTCTGGAGCTTTATATTAAGGGTTTTAGGAAATTAGAGAATATTCAATAAGAGACCCCTAATTTCGCATTTTCTATTATGAGGGAAACAACATTAAAAAAAAAAAAAAAAAAAAAAAAAAAAGAGTATTTTGTTTTACATATTTTAAAAGAGGAGATTTCCCAAAATCGATAGATACGCGAATTTCTCATATATTTGAGTTCTTTAAGTATTTTTTAAATTAATTATTGAAAGTTGCAAAATGACGTCACATGGGCGGTAACTTTTTCCTATGCCCACATGCATAAGTAACTGACCGTATGGCGTCATTTTTCGATTTTCAGGAATTAATTAAAAATACTCAAAAATAATTATTTCTTGTATCAATCGATTGAGGACAATGTCCTCTCTTTTTGAATATGAAATTAAATTTCCTTGCATTTTTTTTTTCAAGTATTTATTTACCAATATTAATACAGTAAAATTTTCCCGTGTACTATTTGAGTTTATAATACATAATATGCAACATTACAGTATAGTTATACTTTTTAGGCTTTTGGAATTACGTAAACCGGATTTAAATTTTTTTCATTGCATCCGTTGGAATGTATTAATCATTAAAACGCATCTCCAAATTTGTTTTTCCTTGATGAAATTATAATTTATTTTTTTGGTCTTTTAGCTTTTTTACACAAAAGAGAGAGGAGAAAAGAAAACAGATTTTTCCTTTAAGATTCTGAGAATCATTCCTTGCAATATTTACCGTACATTATGAATTTACTCAAATACTATAAGCCATATATATGTGTATTATGTTTTTGCTCAAGTAAAAATTAAGTGTAATTATGAATTATTGAAATAAAAAAGAAAAACGATATTTAAGTATTTAATTTTAGAGCTTATTCATACGTGAAAATGATTTTTGTGAAAAGAAATTAAGAGAGAGAGAGAGAGAGAGAGAGAGAGAGAGAGAGAGAGAGAATAAAACCATTTAAACACTATTCTATAGATGAATTCACATTTTTTGTTTCTTTAAATTTGTATACTGTACAGTAAATTCAATATTTCAATATAAATTGATAAAATGCTAAATTTAATGATATACCTGCATTTAATTTTCTATTTATCAGGTGATAATAATTCAGTCATAATTACTGTAATGATAAATCGTGACGAAACTAAAAAATATAAAATATAAATGCAAAAAAGCAATGTGTTGGCAAGGTATATCCTTTTTCACATACAAAGAATATTTGCTTTATGCATTTTTTTTTTTTTTTTTTTTTTTTTTGCAATGCTTTATTGTGTTATTATAGTTATCGTGCTATATCTTCTCTATAATAGTCCCGTCAAAACAAAAGTGTCATCGACAGGTCAATGAAAACCGCACTCACGCGTCGGCCACAGCCAATACACAGTCCGGCATTCACCGTGACAGCCTAGAAAAACCGTGGAAACTCTGACGTCATACGTCAGTTCAAATATTACACTCTATATGTGATATGTCTGAAGATTCTATATCTCAATTAACCATATTATAGTGAAGTTGGACGCCATGTTGGTTCACTAAATAACATGGGCCGCATAGGGAAATGACTCATTTTAAATATACAATATTTTTGAGAGCATTGATGCTGTTAATAGGTTAAATTAGTATCTCAAGTATGTGAGAAAAATAATAACAAAAAATTAACTAATTTCTCAAAGAAAATAGCCAAAAACAAAGGGTTAAATGCTGATTATATTACTCCACTATGGCGTCCAAACGCATTAAATATGACGTCATGAGCATACACCCTTTACCTTACTCTAAAGGGTAGTTTTTTTCTCTATAGTGCAATGAACTTTATTATACCCTATTGAGTTACAACTTAACAAAAAAGTGCATTTCATACTCTAAGTCCAGTTAGATTTTGAAAAAAAGTTCAGAGTCATAATATATATATTTATTTAGTAGTAATATATATAACTAACACTTGCTTATACATAGAGGGCTATAGTCACATGTACATATATAAGTGCATTGTCACCCATAGCTGCTATATGCTGAGTTTACATGACGTATGCCAAAATAATATTGGTTAGTCAGGGGTAGTAAGTAGTAAACCTCTAGAACTTTGTTTACTATGTTACACGGGACTTTTAATTCATTCATTCAAAATATACTCTTATATGGTGGATTACTATATCGTAAAATACGCTATATACAGTAGTGGTGTATGCAAATGACGTCATATTTAATGCACTTGGAGGCCATACTGTAGTAGTAAATAACATTGCTCAGCATATAGGACAAACTTTGTTTTTAGCTATTTTCTTTAGAAAATCGGTTGATTTATTGTTACTTGTCTCACATATTTGAGATACTAATTCAACATATTTACAGCATCAATGCTCTGAAAAATATTGCATATAGTATTTTTAAGCTGGCAAAATGAGTTTGCCATTTATTTTTGCCAGTTTAAAAACACTTTGCAATATTTTAAGAGAGCATGGACGTTGTTAATAGGTTGAATTAGTATCTCAGGTATGCGAGAAAAATAATATTAACCAAATTAACAGATTTCTCAAAGAAAATAGCTAAAAACAAAGTTTGTCCTATGCTGAGCAATGTTATTCATTGCTCCAGTATGGCCTCCAAGCGCATTCAGTATGACGTCATTTGTATACATCCCACGTATACGTATATATATAGCAATATCTCATTGGTGTTCATATTATAATATTCGTATTTCGTACTTTTGATCGTAGCGCCGCCTGCATACTTAGGCAACCCTTTCAGACTCTCTGTTGTACAGGAAGCCTACATTTGTGGGAACGCGCATAAAAAAAAAATAATAATAATAAATAAATAATATATATATATATATATATATATATATAATATATATAATTATAAAAAAAAAAGAAACTTTGCAGTGACATTATTTTGTGCTAGGAACTTAATTTTTTGTTAAAAAGAAAAATATAAGACGTGTTAATTTAATTAGTTACTCAACACTTACTGATACACACAACTTTGGGTCACATAATGCCATATATCTATTAGAAATATATACCTATAGTCATAACTATATGTATGAATTGACACAAACAAAGCTCTAAGACTATGAACTAACTTTGCAAACTTTTCTCTCGTTCTTTTATTTTTTGTTTTATATACTAATTTCATAAATACGTAAAACTTTTAGAAAGCGGTCATAATTCATATGCAAAATTTCAAACACAAATTTTTGAAAATTTTAACTCCTGTATTAAATTTTTCTTCTTCTTCTTCTTCTTATATCTGATGGTATCATCTGATTTTGAAATTTTCATCACACTATAGGTATAGTTGTAGTCAAAGATTTTCATGCAAATGATGCTTATATATATAAAATTTTTCGGATTAACTTTTAAATTTAAATGATAATTGATATGAGCTTCTGCAACTATATTATAAATTTATTATTCTCTTAAAAAAAAAAAAAAAAAAAGAGGGGGACATTTGTTGTTGTTGACATTTTGTCATTGCAGTATTAATGCAAAATCTTACATAGTATCTTAAACTTGAATGAATCTTATAAATAAAATAAAATTCATTGACATACAGACACACACAGACAGACAGAGAGAGAAAGAGGAGGCAAGTCATACCAGAACAAATTGTTATAAAACCACTCCTCTATATAATATACTATGGAGTAGAGTATCTCAAGTAACAAATTTTAATTGTCATCCTTACAGTTGCACATTTATATATATATATGTGTGATATAGTATAAGTAAGTCAAAATATATCTGGAGTAATCGTGACTCAGCTTAGCCCTATAGTATCAGCTGTGATCTACTGCCATCTTGATGCTGTAAATATACAATACCTTTGTTTGTTTCTTTGTTTGCAATTATATGGGTTTTGTCTCAAATATACAGTGTTGATTTTGTACGTTTTAATTTATTATTTTGTTATACTTCTTTCCAATGTTTATTTATTTTTGAATTTTTTGGGTTTTTTTTTTTTTAAGTTTTTTTTTTTATTTTTTTTATTATTATTTTTTTTAAATGAAAAGCTCATTAATAACCTATATTTTTAATTTTGCTTATGTTTAAATTCACATTTTATTAATCTTTCTAATATATCTATAATTACTTTAATTTGAATTATATTCAAATTTTTACCCTTTTTTTTTACGATATCAATAAAAATTGAAGTCAATTTGTATTTAGATGGTCCTATAAACACCAAGAAAAGATAGGAGTTGGGACATTTACAATATTTTAAACAGTGTGAGTTACGTCATTTTACAGGATCACCATCGATAATTATTCAATATAATATATACATGGAAAAATCCTTTTGCTATAACTATAATTTATTTTTGTAACTTATTTTGCATACATTTTTACCTTTTTAAGCGTTATGTTATGACGTACTATTATAAATTAATTTACTACAGCTTACTATAGGCTTTGGACAGAAAGAAACGTACATTTATGACGTAAATTCAAATTTTTTTATTATTTTTTTTTTGTTATGTGAAAATTACTTTTTTACCCCTACACAAATTAACTGAAATGATTTGACTTAAAGAATTGACGTTTATAAGAATATTACGCTAAAATCTCATGCATACCCCATGAATGTTAATAATATATAATATATAAAGACGTGTATATTAATGCAGCAGGCAAAGTATAAGATGATGAAGGTTAGAAATATTCTTTACTTATGAGAGTAAAGTAAACATTGAGAGAGGAGATTCATGGCGTCATGTCTCAAGTACCCTGGCCTTCAAGCAAACTTACCTGACTGTACCTGACTTGACTATCTCTCTCTCTCTCTCTCTCTCTCTCTCTCTCTCTCTCTCTCTCTCTCTCTCTTCTACTTAGTTCTCTGTCAATTCTATCTCAAACTTTGTTGTTTCTATCTCTGCCTCTCTTCATTCAACTTATATACAAGCTGTCGACTATATAGGGTGCTTGCATTTATATATAAAAGTCGATGCCATATGTGAGCACTAAATAGCAATGTACATCCTTGCGCTTTGTCGCCATGTTTGTGGTGCCTAATGCATTGTACAGCATAGGGGAAACATCATTTCTCCTAATTTTTTGCACCAAAAAAAAATCAGTTAGATGAATTTTTCCCATATTCTTCGAGCTTATTAGGAGCTAGAAATAAGGTTTTGATTGAGGTTTGAAGCTTCTTTTGCTATAAAAAGAAATGACGTTTTTCCTATGCTGGCCTATGTATATTCCTGACCAACAAAATAGTGTCTCTTAAATATGAGTGCAACCGGTCTATATAGGAAAAGAGTTCATTGCGCAAGTTTAAAAATACTTAGCAATATTTTTGAGAGAATTGGTTCAGGTCGAATTAGGTTTTCAATTATATTCGTAAATAATAAAATAAAACTACGTACCCGATTTACCAAAGAAAATATTGTCAAAAAGAAGAAGTTTGTCCTATACTGAGCAATGTTATTCATTGCTCTACCATGGTGTCGAAGCTCATTCTTGAGCTTTTTCATGCTTTCTCTAGGTTTTTTAGTAATATCCGCATCCGTTTTTATGGGCTTTGGTAATGCGTTGCGTTAAATCGGAAAAATAGCAAGCAAAAATAATAATAATCAAGCTATAGTCTGCATCTCGTAAGTTAGCGCTTCTTTACTAGAAAATATTAATATGGATACCGATGGTCACAAGAGTGCTCGTATAAATTGTCTTTATTCATCAATATGCGTCGTTGTTCCTCTGCTTTAGCTGTGTCGTTTCCTTATCTAGTACTTCTTCTTTTCCTCTATTATGCTTCAATCTGTTATGGATGACAGGTCTCTTTGCTTTGGAATATGTTTCTCTCTCTCTCTCTCTCTCTCTCTCTCTCTCTCTCTATCTGCAAAATGATTTTTTTAGCGCCAAATCTTTGCTGCCTTTTTTTTCTACAATATATAATTATATTCCTCTGTTTATCTTCTCTCTCTCTCTCTCTCTCTCTCTCGCTGTGTGTTCTCAATCCACGTTTCCCTCAAAAGAATGTCAAGTAGCATGTACCGTATTTTGCACAGAAGTTTTAAAGAAAAAAACACATATAATTTGAGCTAATTTTTGCATAAAACATCTGTTGTGAGAATTATTATATTTTTCTCACATTACTCTTCACTAACTTTACAGATAAAATTAGCACCTTCTTCTTTTTTTTTTTTTTTTTTTTTTTTTTTTTTTTTTTTTTGTAATCTTACAAAAGCAACAAAAAAATCTTATTATTTATATAAATAGTTTTATTTTATACATTGTAAACCAATGGTAAACTTTTATATTTTTATATGTACAAAAAAAATGAACATAATTTTATTAAAAATATTTTCACATAAACACAACATACAAAATCAGAATTACACTGGGGTTTAATATAAACTGACATTTATACTGAATCTTTTGACTGGTTTCTATCAAAGCTAAAGGCTTCAGTAGCCAGTTCAATGACATCCTAGTGACGAGCTGATTTCATTGATCTGGCTTCTGAAGCTTATAGCTGATTTATATGGGAGTTAAAAGTTTCAATAATCAGTTCAATGAAATCAGCTCGTCTTCAGGATGTTATTGAACTGGCTACTAAAGCTCCTAACTGATTTCTATGAAAATTAAGAGCTTCAGTAACGCCCAATTGCTTTCTATGGGAGTTTAAAGCTTCAGTAGCCAGTTCAGTAGAATCCTTTCGACGAGCTGATTTCATTGAACTGGCTATCAAAACTTTTAGATGCAATAGAAGTTACCTAACTAATATATTTTGTATTCTTGCAGGGGAATACGTGTTGTGCGGTCCTGGAGAAGAAGACAGTCTTGCTGCTACACTCCCAGGAGATCCTGGTGACGATACATCACTTGATGCCGACGAGGCGTCCTCCGCCTTACCAGCATTCGATAACTTCTCGCTTGAAGAGGCGCTTAAGATCGTAGGACTTGACGATAAGGTACGGTTAACTTATATAGAAATATGCACTAATTGGTTGTTATTAAGATGAAGAACTTAAGATATTGCGGTGATTCAAAAGTAGAAAGTATTATTATTATTATTTAGGCTTCAGTAGCCAGTTAAATGACATTCTGGCGACGAGCTGATTTAATAATAATAAAACTACCTGATTTCACTTCTCCAGTATGGCCTCCAAGCGTATTAATAAGGACGTCATCCGCATACACCCTATAGTGATGTAGGATCGGTAATACATAGTATGTGAAAAATACATGCAAAAATAAAGTAAGAAGGAAAAAATTATATTTAATTTGAAAGCTCTAAATTTATTTTATTGCATGATAAAGTAAAACAGTTTTTCCTTATTGTTCATAATTATTTTATCAAAATTACATTGAAATCTGACTTTTTCCGCGATAAAAATATATATCAAGTTATGCAACCCGCACGACCAATTTTGTATTTTTATCAATTTTATCGTGTTATACTTCCGGTTTTTGTTCAGCAAAGTTATACTCAGATAATTAAAATATTGCTAATACCGTGTCAAAACATTACCCCCCCCCCCCACCAACCCCACGTCGATAAGCAGATGCTTATTTTTATTGCAACGTTTTATAGAATTTTTTTAAATTGATTAATAAAGCAGGTGAGACTTTTTTTTATTTAAAGAACCGGAAAACTGTCGTCACATTTTTTAATAAGTTGTTTTAATTAGGCGAATCAAAAAAGGAAAACAAAAAGTACAATTCACTCTTGAGTTTTTGTTTATTTATCTTTTTCTTTCTCTCTCTCTCTCTCTCTGTTTTTTTCTTTCTTTCTAGTATATTTTTTCTGCTTTTAAATTTATTTGTACAGATGCTTCTTAAATTATTTTTTTTGTTTATTTTGAAGCGATATAAAGATTAATTCACACATTCATCGTAGTAATTATTATCCCTATATGATTTTTTTATACCATGTAGTACTTCATTTGAAATTAGTCTACAACTGAAAGTAAAACAGAAATTTAACTAATTTTCCAAAGAAAATATAAACAAAATATCACGTTTTTCCTCTTTTGAGCATTCTGATTTCATTGCTCCAGTATGGCGTCAAAGCGCATTCATTATGACGTCATGCGCATACACCCTATTATTTTACATTTAACTGACCTTAAAAAATAGCCCAGAGAAAAACATTAGCATTTATATCACAAAACCACTTGATCGGATAACTTAAGTTTGTCTCAAAACCCAACTGTAGCCCCGTAGCCGTAATCAGAAATTTCGATTTATGCACCCCGCACAACATTTTTATACTAATTTTTGCATGTTTTAGACGTCATTAAAGGCGTAGAACACCTTGAACAAAAAAGTTGTGTAATATCCTAACAAACCTTAAAATCAACGTTAATTTGGCTGAAGTCATTGATTTCTAATTTATTTTCCATTCACAAAATGCCACTGGCGGTCACTGACGTCACAGCTCGCCCGGTTCACGCGCGCATAAAACAAGCGGCCTGTGACGTCAGTGACCGCAAGTGGCATTTTGTGAATGGAAAATAAATTAGAAATCAATGACTTCGGCCAAATCAACGTTGATTTTAAGGTTTGTTAGGATATTACGCAACTTTTTTGTTCAAGGTGTTCTACGCCTTTAACATGTATAGTCACGCAAATTACATACTTTACAGTATTTTCACGCTCTCTCGTGGGGCTAAATTAACATTCTGCTGGTAAAAATTGTCATCAGTTTTGAAGATCCCATTTCGTGTTTATTCCTTAAAAAGCACATGTTGTTTTCTGTGGTCTATGGCTTTATACATACTGGAACTTACCTTCTTCAGTGGTTTAAAATCATAGTTTACTGTGTTTAAAATTAACATTGGTATACAACGTAATTTTATAGTCAACATAAATTGTTAACTCTTTACTTTCCGTATTTAAAAATAATTAAGCTTTAATATATTATGTATGTATTAGGTGTATGTATATTTATTTATTTATAATATTTTGTATGTTTATTAGGAGCCGCTCCAAGGTGACGACTCTTTAGTAGCAGAGGTTAAAAGTGAGCAGTCTGAAGAACAAACAGAAGACGAGGAGTTCGCAGCTGCTTTCAGCGACATGATGCAAACTCACCAACATAACATGTACCTGCCTCACCATCACCCTGGACACAGGCAGCAGTTACAGGTAGGATCACTTAAGTCATACTTTAAACTATATCTTTGTAATGTCATCGATTACGATCGAGTGTCAGTCGAAAAAATACGAGATTTCAGCATCTGAACTGAGAAACAAGACATTTAGGTTTTAGGCCGATTCTTAGTATTGTGCGTAAACCACGTTCTCTTGCTTTGAAAAAGTGCGTAATTATATTTAAAAAAGCATTAGGTGAACGTTATTTTTTCGTGGTGAGCAAAAAAAAAAAAAATAATAAAAAAAATAAAAAATAAAAAAAAATCTAGGATCACTATTCAAAATCTAGTGCTTACATATAGAAAGTATCTAAAATTATCCAAAATTTGATACAATCGCGAGTTTTAAAATCTAAACTCGCTACATTGTAAATTTATTCACGTGGGTATAGTGAAATGGGTGGAATTATGAGAACATAATGCTAATGTTTATAGGTATAGTACCCATTTTATGATATTATATCCATATATTTATACTCGTTAAATCTAATCATAGGACTGAGTTTGAAAATTTTATCTCCTATCGTAAAAACAAAAGTGGTTTTTATATAAAGAATAAAGCAAGATCGCTGCAAACTTTTTGTATTAAAAAAACAAAATCCTAAACAATGGATCTATTTTTGTAAGCTCATTTTCTAAATAGTTAGCAAAACGAAGTACTGTTAATAATTATACGAATTATAAGAAAGAATGCACATAGTTTAAAAAATAAAAATTACAGAAAAATGTGAATAAAATAATTGAATAATGCTTTAATTAAAAATCTGTCTTGAAGTTTTACTATTTATTTAAATATTTAGCATTGTTATTATTTTACAATAGAATGTGTAGCTCAAGAATGCTCTACAATCAAGATTACAGCTTCTTGATACAATTCCAGTAAGTGGCGCCATAATCCTTTCCAGTGGATAATTAGAGAACTAGAAATAAAACTGAACAAAATTTTTAACACCTTGATATTAAAATAAAATTTTATGCATATAGTTTACTATAACAAATTATTTACATACGTTTTTGATAATAACTTTTTACCACTCAAACACTTCTGCTACATTTCCTATGTTATTCTTATTAGAAAAATATACGTTAAATTTAAATGGATATATACTACCACAATCGAAAAATATACGTTAAATTTAAATGGATATAATATACTACCACAATCGTACCGTCTTTTTTATAAAAAATTGAATTCTATAAGCATATACATATGGAAATAACATGTATTTAAATAGAGTTTTGCCATATTGCGTCAACTGAAATCTCCATCTGATTGCATTGTATGGCCAGCATAAACCAATAGAAATAAATTTAAAAAAAAAAAATACAATAATAATTTAAAACTTATTATTACCTTATTCTATAAACATGTCTCCGTAATCCGTATTTATTTATACACTCTAAAAAAAAGGTGCATTATACTTCAGTTACTTATTTATTATTATTTATAGTTAGCTTATAGATAATAACTTTTGAGTTATTATAAGTATAATGCATTTTAGCAAATTATTGACAATAGCTATTTTAACGTAAAATATATTTTAAAAACTTAAAATAGATATTGTTATATAATAATTTGCTAAAATGCATACGTTTAGCTATACTTAAAAGTGATTATCTTAAATAAGTTATTATTCTCAACTGAAGTAATGCAACTTTTTTCAGAGTGTATATTTAGTTGGTATATAGAGATAACTGTTATTTAATGGCAGTAATTTGTGGTCATTACTTTTAAACAACAAGGTTAATTAACATCGTAATGAAAAAAGAAAAAAAATTAATGCAATATTGTAATTGACCATTTTTATCAACATTGCGTTTTTGTAGATAGTATTTATTTATTTTTTATATTTTGATTAAGTTTGTATATTTTGCTATATCGTGTAAGTTTTGAAAGTAATTATTAGTATTTTATTATAATTATTATGTTACTTACACAAGGAAAATTTCTTTTGACAGCTTTTATCAAATATTTTACTTTTATTATTTTAATTTTTACAAAATAATTATTTTTTAAATGATAGCGTGATAAGCATATCAAAAAATGATACCGTTAAACTGTAGTTTTTTTTAACACATTTAAAGTCTAATGGAAAAAAACAAGGCATCCTATAAAATGTCTTCTTTAGGATGCCTTGAAACAACTCAAATATTTGAAAATTAAGGGGTGTCTATGATTTTTTTTTTCTTCGTGCTTATGGTGGCTTCAATTATTTAGGCCCAAGTAATGTTAGTTTCAACTTTTTTCTCTTTTTTTCCCCGTCTTTATATGAATAAATACAACAAAATTTTAGGAAAAAGGGTGCAAAATATCAAGTTTTGAATTCTTCACTTTTAAACTCTTAGAATAACTTTCATGCTATATTTCACTTTTTTTTTTTTTTTTTTTTTTTTTTTTTTTTTTTTTTTTTTTTTGCATCTCTTTTCTTACTATTTGATAGTCACAGGTGCTAACATGTTAGCATACAGTTACTTGTTATACCATATATAGACTTTCAAATATCATCAAAAACTATATGAGTAAGTTTTTGAATTTCAGAACTTAATTACAATTTTTAATGAATTCTGAAATTCTATACTTTTTGTACGATCGTATGAATATGTACGAGTATAAATTCATGCAAGTCCGTTTAAAAAAACAGGACCCAATACGTAGAAGCAAAAAATGCGTAGCATATTTACACTTACGGCCGTAGACCACATTATGAAACTTTTTTTTTTTTTTAATTGTCACAATTTGCTATCATATACAATTAACTTATAACAAATTTTACCAGAATGTAAATATGGCCTCACCAGAGAGCGTAAAAAAACTAAAGTATGCAATTTACGTGAATATTCCTGTTAATGACGTCTGAAATAGGCAAAAACTAGTATATGAAAATGTTGTGCGAGTTGCATAAATCAAAATTTTAAAAATTTGCTAATCACTGCTACAGTTAGGTTTTGAGACAAACTAATGTTATTTATACAACCATCATGTGTTTTCTGATATATAAAGGCTTTTTTCTTGCCTTTAGAAGTATTTCAAAATTTCTCAAAATTTGATAATTTCCTCACCAATATAAAACAAAACTATATTTAATATTTTGAAAGTGGACAAACATACCCCCCTCAGTGAAGTCACAGTACAATGCTTCTATATTATTATTATATAAAGAAAGTGTGAGTTATTGTGATTAGTTATTAATTACATTTTTATTATTATTAAAGATTTGTAGATGATTTCGCTAAGCATGTGGCCAATGTACAGTATAGTAATATATTTTAGACAAGTCATGTCATGCTTTCTGTTTATTCTCAATATAACTCACAGTTAGTAGCATGCTTATATTGCAACATTGTTACACTATAGTAGCATATATAGTATTACTGACCAATATATCACCATACAGTATAGCTATATATTATATACTTCGAAAATAGCAATTTTTTATTTTTATTATTAAAAAATAAAAACATACAGAAGTCCCACCAAGACATAGAAGTCCTATCGGTAGGTGCTTAATCAACATAATATAAAAATGTTAGCAAGCTTAAAAAATTTATATTAATAATTCAACAAAATTAGCACATTTCATTTTTTTTATTTTTTTATTTTATTTTTTAAACTGATAGTTATTCAGTTTCGTAGCTTACTGTGGTAGATGTACAGCTCTGGCCAAAAGTTGCCGAACGGGGCAGCGGCGGCCGCTGCGTTTTCTCATAAAGATAACATTGTGTAGTTGCGGGTTGCCTATGCAAATCGTTCGGGAACTTTGGCCAGAGCTGTACATAGTCAGTATAATGAATGTGTATATCTAAAAATTTAATGCTCTAGTATAGATTTTATGCGCATTTCGTCATACTGAATACGCTTCGACGCCATATACTGTGTAGTGTTTTTTTTTGACCATTTTCCTTACATTTTTTTTTTCTTTTTAATGAATTTTTTTTTCATACAGTTTACTTGTAAATCTTACCTATTTACGGCATCGATGCTTTCAAAAATATTGCTATATAGGTATTTTAAAACTGGCAAAATGTATCATTTCACTATAACGGTCCATGTTATTTAGTGCTCACATATGGCGCTGACTTTCATATCATGTTTAAATACCCTATAAGGAAGGAAGGAAGAAAAGAGAGAGAGAGAGAGAGAGAGAGAGAGAGAGAGAGAGAGAGAGAGAGAGAGAGAGAGAGAGAGAGAGAGAGAGAGAGGGGGGGGAGGGAGGGAGGGAGATTTTTTAAAGTTAATTTTAATTTTTTAAAATTATAAAAATAATCAAATAATCAGCTTCCTTAGGATGGTCACCTTATACTGTTAACAAATTGTCAAACCGAAATTTTTAAAGTGTAAATTTTTATTGATCTTATTATATAAATATGTCAAAGTCATCAAAATATATTTTAAACAGTCTGGGCGCGGTATTTAGTTTTGTTACCGCGACTGCTGATGTTACTTGCTAACTAAGCATGAATCTTTATTAATAATTGTTTTATATTACGGGGGTTAAATCAGGTTAATTTTAATTTTACTTTTATTTAACAATGAAAGTTATTTCAAGTCAGCATTATTTTGTCAAAAAATATAACTTTCAATAATTTTATACTTTTGATTTTATTTACTAAATTGATTTCATTTTTTAATTAATTAGTATAAATAATAGAATAGATCTTTCTATATTATTATAATTGAAAGCTATTTATTTGTTTGTTTTTAATAAATAGCATTCTTGTGACTGAAGAATTGTAAATAATATTTAAAAAATAAAAGTTAAATTTCTAAAAAAAAAAAAAAAAAAAATTAATTTTTTTTTTTTAAAAATGCAAACTTGATATTTTTCTTATAAGAACTTTATTTTACAGCACTTTAAAACAAGTTAAAGTCTTTTTAAACTCTACACTTTACATATATATATATTTTTTTAAATGTGTTCACATAACCATTTTCTGCATTTTCCAATTTTCCCGATACTTTGTTATGGTTTAAAATTACTAAACTAAAAATGTACTATTTTAAGTACAGTTTAAGGGTGTGATATTGAACACTATAATTCTCAAGCTCATTCAAATATCCATATGAAATTCAAATTAAGATATTAGAAATATATTTTGATACTTACATTTTGCAAACTGTATACTCTAAAACAGAAATAAATCGGTTAAAGTTAAAAAAACAAAAACAAAAAATTAATAAATAAAAAAATTCAATGATATTTTTGATGTGTTATTTGAGTGGATAAATAAATGATTTATTAAATATTATTAGTATTTTTTTTAAATAAATAAATAAATTTCAAATAATTGCAAATAAAGAGAAGCAAGTATCTATGTTGTACAAAATAATTGAAAGAAAAAGAAGACGAAGGAAAAAAAAAAAACGTATGCGTGTACTATAAATTAAAATTTTCCTTTTTCTATATACCGTCAATTACAAAAAAAAAAAAACTTCTGCTTTCTTAAGTAAGTAAATTTTATAATATTGTAGAGAGTACCACACCTTGCAACCTCCCACATTGTCAACAATGGAGAACATGTTAACATTGTTGTGAGATCTCGTTAACACCTCGCACTTACTATTAACTTTTTTATTGTCGTCTTCGGCAATTTACGACAAAATATCAAATGTTTATGTCTTTTTGTCATTTCTAGAAAGAAATCTTTTTTATTTTTTATTTTTCCACGTGACGTATTCAGGTTAACTGTGTATTAGAGAGAGAGAGAGAGAGAGAGAGAGAGAGAGAGAGAGAGAGAGAGAGAGAGAGAGAGAGAGAGAGAGAGAGAGAGAGTATTATACTTGAGATTTTCAAAAACAATCCAAGACTTAAAAATATTTTTCAACGAACGATGCCTTAAAAACATTATGCAAGCATTGCCTCAATAAATTTTAATTATTTACTTTTCCTCTTATACATTCAATTTTGCTTCCAAAACAGATTAATGCATATAGGAGAGAAAAAAAAAAACTACGGAAAAGTAACTTTTTTTTTTTTTTTAATTTTTTTTTTAACTAAATTTTGTATACGTATGGTTTGTCTGCGCCACTTCAGCAATATTTTTTGAACTCTAACTCTATGAAAATTTAAATTTTTTTTTCATGTATAGAGATAGCATTTTTAATAAACATACTTATGTATGCAGACTTAAAAATTGATTTATTTTCCATTTAAACAGGCCTTAAAAATATAAATAATGTCGAAAAATAATATTAATTTTTCGTCTGATTCTAATTTAATATATAAAACCATAGGAAGTTGCTATATTCGAGTGCTGAATTCCCTATCCTTTGTTGGATACCCTGATTTTAGCGTGTTTTGAGAGAAACTATGCACCGATTCCTCTAAAACTGGGCATACTTCTACAAGTTAAAAAAAAAAAAAAAAATGATAACATTTGAATTATAAAACTGAAATGCATTTTGAAAAACTGCATTGAAAAAAATAATTAATAAAAAAAACGTGTTATTTTAAATTATTATTTTTAAATAAAAGTCATCATATTAAAATAAAAAATGATATTGTTATGTTAATCATATATATATATATATATATACTTGTACTTAAAAGCATAAATTATAAATTTGATGTAATCTAATTGTAACAGTAAATTAATCAAATTTTAGAGTGTGTTAGTGCAATAATTTCTCTAATTTACTTTAGTGCACAGGTAATTATATTTTTGATGCATCGTTGAAGCTTAAACTTATATACTGTAGCTATTACTGATGCAAACTTTTACTTTTTATAACGTTAAGATAATTTCTATTAATTGTGTTTGTCTTTAGTTAAATATTATGTATAGCGTAACTGTTAAATTAGTAATATGGTTCTTTCATAAATTTAATAATTTTAATTTATATTTTTTATGTATATTATGCTTTTATTTTTATTATTATTATTTTTTTTTATTTTTTGTTTTCCCCCCCCCCCCCCCTCAAGTCTATTAGGAAAATGGGATTTAGGATACGAGTACATTTATACAAAAAATATATACACTGAAAAAAATTTACACTACCTTTTATATATTCAGAGTGAATGCAGATGACGTCATTTAATGCGCTTGGAGGCCATACTGGAGTAATGAACAACATTGCTCAGCATAGAACATACTTGGTTTTTAGCTATTTTCTTTAGGAAATCGGTTTATTATTTTTTTCTCGCATAAATACTTGAGATACTAATTCAACGTATTATCAGCATCAATGCTCTCAAAATTATTGCTTGTAGTATTTTTAAACTGGCAAAATGAGTTTTTTTTTCCTATGTGGCTTATGTTATTGATTGATCCATCATTGCGTCGACTTTAACATGAATGCACACACCTTACTGGCAGGTATGCCTTCAGTAAATTGCAATATAGGTTAGTATTAACCTTGATGCGTACAGGTATGGATATCCTGTACAAAGTCACCTAATCCCTGTACTTAATCTCAGTTTAATATTAATTATTAATACGAATAGATATATATTTTTTTTTCAAATTTGCATTATTATACTTATTGTTACAAAAAGTGTCTCGTTTACAATTAAGATTGAACTTGATAATTAATGCTAAGCATTTCTCATTAGCATTCATATCTATTTATTTTATATGTTACTTATAAAAATAAAAAAAAGTACAATGTAATGGTTGCATGACTATTGTTTTCTGTTTTTAAAATTGACAGTGATATTAAACAAAGTAAATATCTCTTTTAGACACTAGACACGCGTATATAGTGATTTTTAAAAATGTTATTTATTTTTGCCTACAGTATAAGTCAGTGATTATGTGATTAAACACTTTTTTTAATTATACTTCAAATTTTTTATGTAATTATTTATCTATTTGGGTATATTTATTTGTTTTTAATCTTTTATCAAGGGTTATTCTTCTTTATTTGACAAAAAAAAATTCCAAAGGTTATACCCTTTAATTTTTGTTATTTTTGAAAATTAATAGTACATCCCCACATTCGCCAGAAACCGTGGAAACTCTATAAATTTGTTTGTGGTGCCTAATGCATTGTCCAGAAGAAACGTTATTTTTACCTCATTTTTCGCATAAATAAAAGTTTATTTTAACTGAAAGCATGTTCTTCGAGCTTATTAGAAGCTAGAAATAAGGCTTGAATTGAGGTTTGAAGCTCAGTTTGCTATTGAAAAACTAAAAATGACGTTTTTCCAATGCTGGCCTATGTATTTCTGACCAACAAAATGACTAGTCCTAATTATGAGTGCAACCGGTCTATTATATATAATAATATACTATATTATAGATGTATAGCCTGGACGGTGCAATCACTTCAATCATGCACCTTTACGTTGTGCGTCGTAAATAACCATGTTGAAAACTATTACGGTTCTCTTGGCACTTTTTTTAATACTGCTCTGATGAAATCTTTTCATGCCTAATTCGCAACTTTAAATTAGAGAGAGAGAGAGAGAGAGAGAGAGAGAGAGAGAGAGAGAGAGAGAGAGAGAGAGAGAGAGAGAGAGAGAGAGAGATTTTCTGTACATTTATATAAGCAAAGTATATAATATATATGCCAAAAACAGGATGTAAAAATTATAATAAAATTTCATTAAATAAAGATTACAAAATATTTTGCGATCACAAAAAAAAAAAAAAAAAAAAAAAAAGCGCAACACTAATAATAATATTTCTTGATAAACACGACTACTATATACTTCACAAATACATTGAAAAATATCGCGTGAATTAAATATGCTTTGTAATCAGATAAGCATCTTATGTTTGTACAAATTTTGGACACATGTTTAATTGTATTGCTAAGTCACCTATAACGTCATGTTGCCCCTTTGTGTGTGTCTGTGTATTACTATATAGCTTACCTTTCAACAAGGTTTTATTTTGAATATATATATGTTTTTTTGGGTAACTGTAAAATGTGCTACTGCGTATGGAAATGTCAATTAAACTAAAGAACTTTTTTTTTTTTTTTGTATAAGAGTTTTTACGGATTTAAGTGCGTTTAATTTAAGTATGCTAATTTAATAAATAAAGTGTTTTTTTTATGAACCTCTATTTTTAAATATTTATATTGCATAATAAAGTTATAACTTACAACAAGTTTTTTTTTGTTTTTGTTTTTTGTTTTTTTAAGGAAATGGTTCATGTATGGAGCCCTTTTTACTTAATGCAATAAATTTGATTTCATATAATTTTAATGGTTTGCACATGCCATCAAATGAAAATCGTTTTGAAAATATTGCTGTGTGAATAGACTTTAAATAATATGTCACTCATATTTTAGAGATGCTATATTGCATAGAATAGTGGGGTAAACTTTTTCTTTTTTTTTTTCTAAAATAGTAAAAATTGATAATTAATTTAGTCAGTGTTCTTGAATTTTTTTGATCAATTTAGCAATTTTTAATCAAATTTCAATAAAAAGAAATGTAAACTATTATTTCTTTTTCAATAATTAAAAAAAGCATAAACAAAAAACTTTTGAAAAAAGTCCAAGCGAGACCATAGATTTCATTGGTGGTTTTTTCAAGGTTTTTTTTATTATTATTATTATTTTAAGCCTATACTTGGATTTTTGGGCTGGGTAAAATAGTTTCAAATATATAAAAATCAAATTTGACATTTCTTTTTTCTTTACAATTATATAAAGAAAATAATGAAGAGTGACGTAATAGAAAGCCTCCAAAATACGCACAAAATTAAAACTTATATATTGAATGATCTCTCCTCACAAAATTCAAATGACGTCTAATTTTATATTGTTATATCAAAATTCTAAGGTTTATTGCAAACACTTGGACATTTCATTGACGTAAAGAAAATGAAAAAAATTATAAAGAAAAAATTATGACGTAAATGTGTCCATAATTCGCGTGCAAATTAAAATCCTATTTGCATGGATCTTTATAATGACGTCTGTTTCATTTAAAATATTATAAGTAAAGTAGACTTTTGACGTCTATGTGTGTAATTGATGAATCATTATTGAAATTATATATGTATGGAATGTACGAGAAATCTAATAGGAAACAGCTACTTGAATAATGTCCTATATTTAGAATAGACTGGTTGCACTAATATTTAAGAGATGTCATTTTCATATGGACAGGAATACACAGGCCAGCATAAGATTTTTTTTTTTTTAATGGCAAATAAAGCTTCAAACCTCAACGTTATTAGGTCCTTTAATAAGGTATGCGAGAAAAATGCTTTCAGTTGAAATAAGCTTGTATTGATGCGAAAAGTGAGGAAAAATGATGCTTCTCCTATGCTGGACAATGCATTAGGTACCAAAAACATGGTGACAAAGCGCAAGGATGTGCAATTGGTCCTATAGAAGGAGGATTTTTTTCCTTGTCATACTTAACATGATCTATATATAGAATTTGCTCTTATTTAATTGCCTTACTTTAAATTTATTATTACTTTCTATTTGATAGAAAAAAAATGGCATATAAGAATTTTTTGTGGATATTTTTTTAACTTTTTTTTTTTTTTTTTTTTTTTTTGCATAACTGAAAATTATTGTGCCCTGTATTCACAAAGCACTATTCATTGTAAGTAAATTCAATGCTTTTAAATAAAAATTACACACAATCAAATTTATTATATTCACATAAAAAAAAATTACACCGCGTGTAAACATGACTCAATAAATATAAAAAATAAAGTAAAATAAAAATCTTTATGATAAAACCTCTGTATGGTTTTTGACACATTACTAAATTATAAAAAATAGTTTTTAAAGTTTTATAAAACTTGTCACCAAGTCGCTAACATTTAGTAGTTATTGCTCAATACGCGTTAGCTGCGGTTATATAGTTTTCATAATTGACTTGAAGTCGTAAGTAAATATATATACACACACATAGAGAGAGAGAGAGAGAGAGAGAGAGAGAGAGAGAGAGAGAGAGAGAGAGAGAGAGAGAGAAGATGAAGGAATCGCGTAGTTACTTATGTCAATATATTCACAGGTATAGGTATAGGTAGGTACAGCTAAATAAACATCACTTTTTAAATATGTATATTTTTTTTAAAACTCTCCAAAAAAAAAATACCTACTTTGGTTTGGTCCTCGCATAGAAATCTCATAAATATGGTATAATAGAATATTTTTATACACGGAAAAAATAAATTACGTAATTTATGCTGCATTCCTGTATTGTAGAGCACAGAATGTTGCTCTTTTGAAAGTGATAATAGGTTAAAAATCTTATTATCATTGAATTTAGAGTCTAAATTCAATGATATAATGCTAGTAAAATTGGTATAATATAGCTTCTGGCAGAATCGCGCACACCCTCATTTGGAGTCGATTTTGAACACATTTTTCAACCCCGTTCCTTTCACTATATGGGGCTCGTTTATACTTTTTGAGTTTCCCTTTTTATACTTTACGATGATGTACGATTTAACAAGTTTTAACATTTCTATTTTATAATAATAAATTTTTTTTAAAAAAATCACAAAAATCACAAAAAAAAAAATTCAAAATTCAAAAACTTTAATTTAAACATGGTAAGCCCATACCAGGCCAAAATTAACATGAAACTGATAATGACCCTTGCCAGTAATCAACCTGACGACCCTTGCATGCCAATGACAAAATGCTGATTATATGTGAAGTTGTCTATTTGTATTTAAATTGTGTCATCATTCATAAAGTCATCATGCATCATAATATTATAAAATCAGGAAGCATATATACGCTCACTTCGCATACATAAAGTTGAATCCATAATTACATTGGACATCAGCTGTCCACAACAATACAATTTCATGCCAAAATTGAATAATTTTACTAAACATAACGAGTATAATATTAGAAGCATATTTTTTTCAAGAATAGCAACATCATTCTACAACATAAATGATACATAAATTGCCCAATAGTTTATTTTATTATAATATATTGTTCATTGAAAATATACTTTAAAATTATGAAATTTAAATCCAAAAAAAGAAAATAGGTTTAAAAATATAATTTCTAACCAAAAAATATGTCAAATTAAAAAAAAAAAAAAAAAAAAAAAAAAAAGTTTTCACAAAAATGATAATAATATAGATGTAAAACATAATTAAATATAAGTTCTTTGCAATGTTTAAATAATTTTTACACAAATATATAAAAGAAAATATTTCAACATTTTCACAGTTTTAAATATTAAAAACGACAACTTGCAATAAATTTTTTTTTCAACCAATTTTTACCTAATTTTCCAGTATTTGTATATAAAATTAATACTAATTCAAAGAAAGAAAAGAAAAAAAATGCAAGCTGTCTGTCTTATATATTTAAGTTATCTTTCTTGATTTAATATAATATTTATGATGCATCATATTATTTAAATATCTCTTACAAGCGCATACTTCGTGCAGTTTCGAAGAAAAAGGAAAAAAAAAATATATATATAAATATAAATAACCTTAAAAATCTAAATCATTAAATATATATTTATTATTCTTTTTTTGTTCAATTTATGTATAATTATGAATTAAATAGATAATTATATTAAATTACAATAAAATTTATTGTGACGACATTTGTTTTTTGTGATGACAATTCAAAAAAAAAAAAAAAAAAAAAACATAATGAAATGTGCAGTTAACAATTATGGATGTTTCAAACACAGAAAAAAAACATTTTCACAAATTATGTTGCATACATCGTATTAAAAAGTATCATGACGACATACTGCCTTTCAGTGTAGGCCAAGATTGCAGTATGGGGTTTGATGTATGATCTGAGGCTTACTAGACCTCAGGCTCAACCCGTTGTCACACTCTTCTGGGCTCGATTACCAGATCTGTGCAACCCGGACCACTGACCCTGTGAAAGTATTTGGGGAAAAAAAAAAAAAAAAACGTATATATTAAAGTTCTTTTGAATTGGTGTGTGCTATATGGAACAGTATACTTGGTTGATTTAGTTAGTTTTAAAAAATATTGATTAAAATATAATACTGAAGCTTATCGGTTTAGCGTGCGGGGAAAGCTAAGGGTCCCCTTATTTAACATTACGCTTATGAGGAAAAATACGTTTTTTGCAATTTTTGAGAAATCTATTTCGCCGATTTCGGAGATATTTAAATGAGAAATACTAGACATACTTTTACGTATTTTAAGGCATATCAGAAATTTTTTAAGGATTTTTTTAAACCGATAACCTTCATTAAAGAATAATCTATCCCATATGTTTAGCAGCATCTCTCTCTCTCTCTCTCTCTGTAGAGAAATTTATTTTTACTATTTTATTTAAGTTGTATCATCTTCCTTATATGACATTTAGAAATATTTTCAAATTAAAAAAAAAAGTGCATTGCAAGGCCAAAAACACAATTTAATGACGAAATATTTTAAATTTATTTTCAAATTATAATACCATCACAAATCTTAATAAAGTCTTCTAAAAAAATGAGGTCTCTTCGAGTATATTTACCTTTAGTTAAATTAGAGTATTTTACTTTTAAAACCAATCCATATAATATTATTTGCAAAAAAAAAAAAAAAAAAAAAAAAAAAAAAAGTAAAATTGATCAGTCCTATTTGCATATACGATATATTTCATATACTTCAAATATTAATTTAGTACATACAAGATATTTACTTTTGCATTATTGTATATTATATATGACAATTGTATATATACATACAGTACTGTAAAGTTTAAAAAAAAAACTATATATGGGACACATAACAATAGTACTAAGGTAATAAAATTATTTTACCTGCAGGGTATGTTTTAAGTTTTTATATATTTATATTATATGTACTGGCCATGAACATATACTCGCATATAAGTGCATGTTGTGTGGGTTTCATTGTAGAATATAATATTTATGTTAGTGCATCTCGTATTGCATATTATACTCTCTTACTCTCTCTCTCTCTCTCTCTCTCTCTCTCTCTCTCTCTCTCTCTCTCTCTCTCTCTCTCTCTCTCTCTCTCTCTCTCTCTCTCTCTCTCTCTCTCTCTCTCTCTCTCTCTCTCTCTCTCTCTCTCTCTCTCTCTCTCTAAGACACATATACACAAAAGTATATTTTGAAATTTGAACCAAAAAAGTTGTTTATACTTTACAATAAGCTCCACCTTATCGGAATATGGTAACAATTTATACAGGATTATTAATTATTTTTTCATTATCTTTTTTTTTTTTTTTTTTTTTTTTTTTTCAATTAAATATTATGTTATTTATTCATGCTTAAAAGCAGTAGAAGAAAACATAAATATTTTGCACTTCAATTTTATATAGAATTAATGTAGTGTTAGTTATGATATATTTCCTCTCTTTTTATTTTTTTTTTTTTATATCAATATTTTTGGCCATGGAATATAGACATGAAAATACTTATTGCATTAGTACATACGTATATAAATACCTCACCTAATTTTATATACTTAATTTTTTTATATATAAATGCTATATGCATAGATTAATTGAAAGATTTATTTTATTTATTTATTTAGTATTATAATAATAAATATATATACATTACGTTTTATTATATTATTAATATTTTTATTACTTTTATAAGTATATAGAATGGTAGCATTCATATAAAAGTAGACGCCATATGTGTGCTGGTATGGGAAAATGACACCTTTTGCTAGTTTAAAAATACTTAGCAATATATTTGAGAGCATGGATGCTGTTGACAGGTTAAATTGTAGGTTTTCAAGTATGCGAGAAAAATAATAAATATAATTTTCCTATAAGAAAAAAAAAACACTTTTGTCCTATGCTGAGCAATGTTATTCAATGCTCCAGTATGGCGTCGAAGCGCATTCATTATATGACATCATGCGCATACACACTATTATATTTTTGCCATGCATATAGTTTCTATATAATTAAAATTAGTATTTTAAATTTTTTCAATTTCGTTTTCGATTTACAATGTATTTATATGTAGATTTTAATAACCGTAATGTTCCATATGTATCAGTAAATCCGTTATATAATTCCATATACTAAATTAATAAAGTACTTAACAGCTAACATGTTTTTGAATGATAATCATATAATTTCAGTTATATATTGCAACACTTCAAATAAATTACACATTGGCATAGAATTGTATAAATATAAAAAGCTTGCAAAAAAAAAAAAAAAAAAAAAAAAAAAAAAAAAAAAAAAACTAAAAAAGGAGACTTGCACAAAAATTACTCTCTTCTATACATAGCCTTGCTGCTATCCTGACCTTTCTATAAGTATAACAATGTAATGTTTATTTTAACTCCAATTGACATACATCTCGCAACAATGCAAGTGAATATTATTGTTACCACCCTCGCATCTCACAAATGTCAAAGATTTTATTTTTTTTCAAGTGTTTTTTTCCTATATAAACTTATGTATGGGCGTATATGTGCTAAAATATTTTTTCACCTTCGCAACTCTAAATATAGATTGAGTTTTTGCTTCTTTTCATTGAGATGTGCTTTTTATTAGTATAGTATAGATATAGATAGTTAAAAAAAAAAATCTCTCTCTCTCTTTTTAAGTGTTGTTGTTGCCTTCAAACCCAAAAATAGTTTTAGTAATTTCCCTTTTTTTTTTTTCTTTTTTTTTTTTTTTGAATTCGTGACAAAAAAATGCCATAATTTTATTTGAACACACACGTCAACAGTTTGCGTATGTTTATATATAATACAGGTGCAAAATCAAGATTTAATTTACAATCAATTTAGCCATTTAACAGATGACTTGCAATAGAATGTTTTTTTCATTGTTGCAAATTTCATACTTGTTATTTTTTTTCTTTCACATACAAATGTATAAAGTAAACTATAGTTAGTCACTCACCAAGAATAAATTATGTGTGCTGCATTTATGACATTATTTCATAAATGATGCTCAAACAGAGAATTCTAAATAATTATGCTGCACAACATAATGCTTGTAACACTTGATGTATATAGCGTAGATTATGTTGTATTGAACAAATTGTGTAAAAATGAGCTAGAAATAGACGTATATTTATTTTTGGTAATATGTATAGAAAGAAAAAAACATTAAAAAAAGAGGAAGAAATAGGAGAAAAAAGAAAGGAGAATGGAAAGGCGAGGGAAAGGAAAGGAAAGGAAAGGAAAGGAAAGGAAAGGAAAGGAAAGGAAAGGAAAGGAAAGGAAAGGAAAGGAAAGGAAAGGAAAGGAAAGGAAAGGAAAGGAAAGGAAAGGAAAGGAAAGGAAAGGAAAGGAAAGGAAAGGAAAGGAAAGGAAAGGAAAGGAAAGGAAAGGAAAGGAAAGGAAAGGAAAGGAAAGGAAAGGAAAGGAAAGGAAAGGAAAGGAAAAGAAAGGAAATAAGGAAAGGAAATAAGGAAATTTAAATGCATTCTTCATAAACTGCGTTTTATTATTATTAAAGTTTCCACTGTATATATAGTACAAGAATTTTTCCCTATATGCAAGTGTCAAAGAGTTGATGTCTATTTTCTGTAAATCATTTTTTATTATCTATAATTTATTTATTTAAATTATAGGAAAATGACAATAATAATATATAGACGAGAGAGAGAGAGAGAGAGAGAGAGAGAGAGAGAGAGAGAGAGAGAGAGAGATTATAAGGCGTCAAAACTGCTAAAATTAAACTGTAAAATTAAACAACTTATTTTTCTAATCTATAATATATTTATTTCTTACTTTATATACAGATTATTTCAATTTTTATGTTATTACTACGAATGGATTATCTACAAATTTTATTGTCGTCTTAAATAAAAAAACAACAACAACAATGCATCTTGATTTTATTGTTTTCTTTTTAACGACTGCAGTATATGCAGTTATATTTCAATAAATAATTTTTTAATGATTAATAATTTTATGACAGGTAAAAATGACCTTAAAATAATATAATAATTATAATCCTTATTTATATTAGAATTAAGGTTTATTTTTGTATAAAATAATGGTAATAATAAATTTTTATATTGAGTAATACGGGATTTTTAAAATGTACATCAATAATATTTTTATGGTTTGCAATATATTATTGCACTTTTTATTATTTGCTTCATTTTTTTATATATAATTATTAAGTTCTATTAATATAGTATAATTAATGTGGTTACACGCCTTTATCACTAATTAATAAATGTATACGCAGTCCTTTTTTTTTTTTTTTTTTTTTTTTTTTTTCAAGTTTGTAACACTTAAATAATAATTTAATAATACAGTATAATTTTTTTTTTCAATATTATATGACTTTTTCAAAGTTGACAAATTTATAATATTTTTACTATATATATATAGATTTGTTAAATTATTGGAAAATGCAATTAATGTGCAACTTTCGAATTTATAATTTCCACCTGTTGAATTTTGTTGTGATTTTGCATGAGAAAAGCATTTTGATCGCTATATTTCACATTATTGATTGTGAATTTAAGAAAATTAAGAAATAAACAAAATGCATCATTTTATTTTAAAATTCAAATTTTTTAAGTAGAATTGCATTATAGATTTTTTTTTTTTTTTTTTTTTTTTCATGATTACAAAATTAGTGTTCAAAATTTTTTCTCTATTGCTTTCATTAGTTTTTTTTTTATATATATATATATATATATATATATATATATATATATATATATATATATATATATATATATATAACTTGTATAAACCATAAGCAAGATGACAGAGGGTATTTCAACCCTTTTCTCGGATTTTAATCAAGTTTTAGAAATAAAATTTAATATGTTTTTAACTTCATACGTTGATCACCTGAAAATTTTTGGTGTTCTGAGGAAAATTGTTTGACAAAAAGGGGTACATCCGGTTTAAAAATCTCTGATCTTGATCTCTGATCCATATACGTATAAATTTGCAACAATGGAAAAAAAATATAATGCTAGTTATTAATGGACCACTTGCAATGAAATGTTTTTAATTGTTACATCGTGTAAGTGAAAACGAATTTTCCATGAGAAATGCATTGAAAATATTTAAATTTGTATCAAATAGATTTTTTCATTATTGTAATTGGTCCATTATAAACGTATTTATGCAATATATAATAAATTAAGAAGCGTTAAGAATTTTAAAAAAGGCATTACAAATAATTATGAAAAAAAAATCAGGAGGATATGTTAGAAAGAAACAGAGAGAGAGAGAGAGAGAGAGAGAGAGAGAGAGAGAGAGAGAGAGAGAGAGAGAGAGAGAGAGAGAGAGAGAGAGAGAGAGAGAGAATAAAATCATATTATACAAATCAAACAATGAGAATAATCACAATTTTCCTAGCGTATAAATATGAATACCACACACTGAAGAAACACTCAATAATGAATAGAAATAAAAAAATAAATAATATATAAATATAATATTAAAAAAATGACGCAAGAAAAAGAAAAAAAAAGATGGGCATGGTTTAAACCTTAAGAAAAAAGGAGGAGCTTAGATACCCTGACCCCCCCTCCCCTTATCCTATCTTTCTCTCTCTCTTGTATTTGTTACCTGAGATTTTTCATCAGTATACCTGAGAGTATAGAATGTTTCATTAGTCAAATTTTGTCAGTGCTGGATTATCTATATAATATATATTATATAAAGTGATTGATTGATTGATTTTTATATTTTGTGATTGATTATTGAATATTGATCATGATTACAAATGATACAGCTGCATGTTGGACAAGATTAGGTCTTGATTGGGAGGTTAGTACCAATTTTTTGTTTTTAGTTTTTCTTTGTTAACGTGTGTTTTATTTTTTTGGAAAACAAATATCAATGTGGTGCTCCATTTTTTAGTTATTTCGTGAATCAGCTTCTTTAGATTACTTCATTTTTTTTTTTTTTTTTTTTTTTTTTAAACATAATTTTTACTTTATTCCCAAAATAACAAAGGCAAATTTTATTTAGTATAATTATGTACTTTTGAGTTTCATGTCACATGGCAATTCTTTTAATTTAACTTCTTAACTTTACCCCCCTTTTTTTTTATTAATATTATTATTTTTTTATTATTATTCATTGAAAAAGTGTAAAATTATGAAAAAAAGTTACTAAAACTGAATTTTACTGAATCGATTGAATCGAATATAGTGACATTTTCAAACCAATTTTTAATATCGAATCTTAAAAGTTTCTTAAAATTCACTCCTTACTATTTAAAGATACAGAAAACCTAGCAATTATAAACATTATACTGAAAATCAAATACACATAATAAAAATCTATTGATAAAATTGATATCTCTAAATAGTATTACAAAAAAAAATTAATTAAAATAATTTACAAACAAAAATCGGTGTAAAAATAAATCAATACCGTAATTTACGTTTATTATTTAAAAAAAGAATTATTCAAAAAATTGTTTACAGTTTTTTTCTTCTTTTTCTTCTCTTCATTACAAAAAAAAAACTGAATGCGTATTATTTTATATATATAGGTTAATTAATGTCCAAAGTCTGTTACATTTTAAACAGTTACATTCGTATACTGCAACAATAATAAATAAATAAAATAATACAATTAAGATTTTTGACGCTAATATATTATAGTTATATAGTATAAATATCTTTTCTTTATAGAAAAAAACTGTTTTTGTAACATTATACAGTTTTTTTTAATTTATTTATTATTTTATTTATATTAGTTATTGGTTAATTAAAATATTTATAATAGATTTTTACTGCAATTTCATATATAATAAAGCAGATACATTTTCATTGCATAATTTTAATATACATGCTGATATAAACTTATGTCTTTTTGTATATGATTGTATACGAAAGAAATTAATAAATTATGATTATATTTATAAAAGTATTGAAATGAATTTGCAAGGGTTATTTTTCCATTGTTATTGTTAAAAAAATATTTTGAATATTTTTTAGTTATTTAATTTCAATGAAAGTTTATATATTTCTTTCAGTGTTTATAAAGAAAAGAGAAAATTATATTTTATGTTTATTTTTATATTTATTTAATTGATAATGTATATTTGTTTTATAAGAATAATGAAAGTTTGTTAATTTATATTAAAGTATCATTGACTCAAATTTTTTTTTTTTTTTTTTTTTTTTTTATTAAAATAATCAAAACTAATATTTAAAGGTCCACCAAAAATGGTTAAAATTTTAATGTATCATCTTATGGGGATACCATGTATTCATATGGAGCATTTTATACTAGTGTGTTTACGTAACGTATTGGATATTGTCCAATTATATAATGGGAAATATACAGTTTAAGTTTCTATAATCATTGTGTTGTTTTCTATCGTCAAAAAAAAAAAAAAAAAAAAGGTGAATGCGTTGTTAAAAATATCCAAATTCAATGCAATAAAAAAAGGCTAAAGTTGAAATTTTAAAATATGGAAAAAATGCAACTCTGCGGGATTAAATGGGTTAATTTTTATTTCTATTGAAAAAAAAAAAAGAAGAAAAAAAAAAAAACTAAAGATAATTTATACAGATGAACAACGCATTAGAAACTTGAAATTTATGTTAACTTTGTTATTTCCAGAAGCAGAGCATTGAGTAAATAACTTTATTTTAGTAACACTTTTTATTATAAACAAAATTGTTAATTTGCTATAATTATTTGATTGGTATCTAAATGTAAGTTCAAACAGCAATTAAAACACAAAGTAAATATTATCCTTGTTGCACATTTAGTTGCAGTGTCATTCTATATAAAGATGCATCGAGAAGACCATACCTATATATACCTAAGTTTACATTATTAAAATATAGTCAAAGAAATACCTTAAAATTTATTTTATTTACTTGAATATATAGGATCGTTTTCTTTATGCATTTCTAATTGATTGTTTACTGAATATATTTTCAAGTTTTTGGTTTATTTTGAGAAAATATGTATAGCTTTTTTTTTTTTTTTTTTTTTTTTTTTAAATTTATTTTACATAATATAGAAGTGACTTCAACTCTTTAACTTTTTAAGAAAAATAAACAGTTTTATATGAATTTTAACTCGTTAAATAGCTACTGCATTTTTGATATTATTTTTTAAATATATTATGTATATAATTACATTTAAAAAAAAGAAACATATGTATAGCTTTTCCATATAATTATTATGCCAAAATTTTATGAAAGTCCAGTATAGAATTATTTAAATGTAATATTTATCATTTGTCTAAGCTGCCTAAGAGCACTTGTAAAATTTAATAAAACAAAATAGAAATATGCAATAAAACTATACGAATAGATCAAATCAATTTATTTATCGTCATGCAAGATAAGTCAATCAATAATACTTAAGAAAGACATTTGCATTTAGCCAGTTCAGTAACATTGAGTTACAATATGCATTATATTTCTTGTCTATACATAATTAAAATAGTGTAATCAGCAAATTAAAAATTATAATAATTAGTCAGTAGGTGAACAAAAAATTAAAGTTCAAATGATATGAATCGTGTATACATTGTAAAGTATGTACAAAAGTGTAGTCAACATAATTTTTAAAATTTGAGCGTGTTATACAGTAAATATGAAATAATATATCAATATAATTTTTTTTTTTTTTTTTTTTTTTTTTTTTTTTTTTTTTTTTTTTTTAGTTATGTTATGATTAAAGAATTTAGATTCTTTTCTATATTTACAATAACTTAAAATTATAAGAAAGAAAAATAGACAACCTATCAATGTAGTTGATTTAAAAATCATACCTTTTGTATATTAGGTATTCGTTTATTTGTATAACAGAAAATTTTAATTAAAAGAATTTTTAACGGCCTTCTGAAAAAAATATTTTAAAATGTTAAAAAAATATATATATATTATACAAACACAATTTGATAGTTGTAATTCAAGGTAAATATAGAACTTATAAAACATATTTTAAGACAAATGTATTTATTTAATATCTATGGACAAAAAAATGGTGTAAATGGAGTTTATCGGTGAGGAAAATTACTTAAAATTTTCTATCATCTTATTGGTCTAGTATTCCTTATTTAAATATTTCAGGTTTGGTGCATTTTATAAATAAATTCATGCTGTTCATAAATCCTGTTTTTTATGCTATTAAAATGACGATCAACTATGGTTATTCAAATGCAATGCGCATTTTTTTGTTGCAAGAAAACAGGATTTACGAACAATCCTATATACTAAAAGCATGGGACTGTATTATAATCGTAAAGAATATAGAATTGAAATTGAAATTAGAGTTTCGTTCTTCAGTAAAAGAGCCCACACTGAATATAGTACAAAACAAGCACAACATGAAACTCAAAGGGTGTATACAACATATCATATTTACATATAACTAAAAATTAAAAGTGATTCTTATAAAACATTTTCGTACATAAACTGCATAAACATATGATCAGGTATAACTCACTCTTGATCATATGGGACGTCAAATTAAGACAATGATTACAACACTTGAACAAATTTGTCATCAGTCATCACATGTATATTTTGTATCTATCTATATATTATACATAAAGTATGCCATATTCATGGTAACTCTTGCAAATCTTGTGAAAATATGTCTATTTCTATACAAGTTTGGATTTTTCAAGTTATTATTTTTACAAAAACAATTATAATATATCAACATTATATGCGGAAATTACCTCAAAAAGCTTTTCCATCGCAACACCAAACCGATACTCTCAATTCAATATGAACTGAAAAAATGATTTTGTGTTACATAACGTTTGCCATAAAACTATACTTTTTTTTTTTTCTTCTTCAAGATTTCCCTTACTTTACTATAAATGTGGAAAAAAGAAGAAAAAAAAAGCCAGATAAAAATTGTTGTTGGATGGCCAGTCAGTCATTCAGTACCCAACTTTTAAACTTGAATTAGAGAAAATTATTCTCACAAAAATAACTACACCAAAAAAAAAAAAAAAAAAAAAAGTTTGCAATTTGTAGGTATTAAAGTCACATTAATATCAAATTTTGATTCTTTCTCATTGATCGATAAAATATAAAATAATCATACGTATATAGTGTTAGAGGAAGCTCAAGTTTTTAAAGTAATATTGCTTTTTAATGTTTTTCAATCGTTGCCGACAATTTTTTTTTTATAAGTTTTATTTCAAATTTAATATATAACATTCTTTTAAAAAACAATGATACTGGAAAATTTTTATGAGGATTTGAAATTGGAGTAACATTTTAAGATTTCTATATGGATACACTGTAAAAATAAGTGTGTAGAAACATAAGAAGTAATTTGGTCCTCTATATCACAATTTTTGTATATACTCTGATAATAAAGGGTATCGTTTTAAAAAATTCTTCACATTTTTCTATGGCTTAAAACACGTAAAAGTATGTTTAGTATTTCTCATTTAAATTTCTCCGAAATCGGTGCGGGAGTAGTTTTCTCCAAAATTGCATAAAAACGTGTTTTTCCCCATAAGCTTAATGTTAAATTAGGGGACCCTTATAGCTTTCCCCGCGTCTTTATAAGCTCCTTTCATTTTATCATTGTCATTATTATTTTTTATTATTTAAGATTTTTAATATTAATTTTACTATTTTCAATAAATATATACCAAATTGATTTTTGCAAACACTTAATAGAACTTTACCATTTTATTGGTATATAGATAAATTTTAGAACCCTTTCGTCGTAATATTAAAATATAGTTAAAATACCTGTATTGCTACAAAAACATTGTAAAATTTTGCATAAATACGAGTATATCGAAAAATGAAGGTCTTTTAGAAAATGCAATTTTCTTCTGTTTTGAGTATCAAATGTTGAATTTGAAACATCGTAAATTGTCAATAATTATCAGCTGCTTTACTTACTCTTGTTTTGAGAGAGAGAGAGAGAGAGAGAGAGAGAGAGAGAGAGAGAGAGAGAGAGAGAGAGAGAGAGCGAGAGAGCGGAAGCCTTTTAGTAATTTAAAAGAAAAAAGGAAAATGACTTAGGGGTAAAAAAAAAAGTGCAATAAAATTGTCACTTCGGGTGTATAATATTTTATAATTTACTTTACTTGATTGGCTAAAAGTCTATTATGTTACGATGATAAAAAAAAAAAGTCAAGACTTATTCACACGAAATCATATTTTTTTCATGATAAATTTGATTGCAAGGAAATTTGATGAAAGTACTTTTGCAAAATGTGAAAATGACTTAATAATAAATAGATATATGATATTATAATTTAAGGGCTCTACAAAAATTATAATCCCGCATGCTCGATTTATTTGATATATTATCAAATCGATTACACCGAATGAAAAAAAAAAAAAAAAATTAATGCGTAATGTCAAATTATCTCATTCCATATATTATTATACTTTAATAAAAACAAACTCGCCTTGCAAAATTACCAAACAAATAAATATAAAGCAATCTAAATGAAGTCATATTCTTTTACTTTTTTTATAAAAATAAAACAACAAAAAGTTTACTTGTCTTGAATCGATTTTCAAATCCAATGTCATATTTGATCACTCCTATATATAATATAATAATTCATCATAAAAGTCTGATAAATTAGATACATCCTGTATATACATATATGGTATTAATATCATTAGGTTTTTTGTCTTTATTTATTTTAAACTACATACATATATACATAGTCAGATGTATATATATATATATATATATATATATATATATATATATATATATATATAAATTATTATTACAACTGTATTACCTAAGCAATCAATAATTTAGAGTTATATAGTCGAGAATTAAAAAAAATAAATTGACATTGTATATTATGCCGGGGTTATCTCAATTAGTTATTGTTATTTGTATATTCAAATTTCAAATATTATTCATTTGAGCGATGTAATATACATTTCTATATTCTCTCTCTCTCTCTCTCTCTCACACACACACACACACACACACACAAACACACACACACACTATGAACCCAGGCCAAAATAAGATCAGAGACTTCTAAAACAGAATGCACCACTTTTTCTCAAACAATATTTCCTAGATTCTACCAAAATTCTATACAGGTTATCAATATATAGTATTGAATTTAATACGTGTTTAATTTTATTCCTGTAACGTTTTAGCATGTTATTCCAGTATAGAATTTAAAAAAAGAAACACTGCTTATACGCGTTTTAAGTTAATATTGTAGAAAATTAATTGTATGATTTATAACGACCATTTAAGTAGTATTCACATGAGGCATAAATTTGACGCACGTCGACGGATAAATAAACTTGGAACATTGTAAACAAATGGAGCCGTTCACATTATTTTTGAAAATTACATGTGAATGGCTCCATTTGTTATCATTGATCCAACTTTGTTTATCCGTCGACGTGCGTCAAATTTACGCGTCATGTGAATAATACTTAAGTAATGAAAATACAAACCTAAATGCAATGTGGAAAGATTATTTTGAGTTCAATATATACTTTTACTATATGGTTTTAAATACTTCTTTGCATTCTTTATTAAATAAAAATAATATAAAGTGCATGTGATGCAATATTTTACTTTTAGCTGATGTGCAATATCCATAGTCAATATTGAAAGAATTAAAATGTTATGCAGTAAAAAAATGCATTAATGTGTATAACAATGTAAATATGCAATGAAGTATTTGTATATATTTTTGCGTATATTATACATTAATAGCAAATCAATATTGATTCAATACTTCATATTGCATAATATAGCAATTAGTTTGAACTTTAATTATTTTTATTATTTATTTTTATGTTTTATTAATATACGTCTGCACAGCAAAATCATTTCTTCCCATTTATTGATCCAAATATGCACTTTTGTCCATCTTTTTAAAGGAATAGACCAGAAGAAAACATAAGTATTTATATCACAAAACACTTGATAGAACTTACATAAATAACTTTAGTTTGTCTCAAAACCCAACTGTAGCTCCGTAGCAGTTATCAGACATTTTCGATTTATGCAACCCGCAAAACATTTTTTTTACTAAATTTTAAATGTTTCTGACGTCCGAAACATGAATAGTCACGCAAATTGCATACTTAACAATTTTCAAGCTCTCTCGTTGGGCTACAGTAGCATTCTGGTAAAAATTGTCATCAGTTTTGAAGATTGCATTTCGTGATTATTCATTAAAAAGCACATGTTTTATGTGGTCTATATGGCTTTTAACACGTATTTTTCTTGTTTTTGTGGGATTGGATAAACTTAAAATTTTGTCACAGGTTGTTATTATAAAATTTACAATATATATTGCATTCATGTTATAGTCGACGCCATATGTGAGCACTAAATAACATGGACTGGTATAGGAAAATGACTCATTTTCTCATTTTAAAAATATAGCAAGCATGTTTAGTATTGTATATTTCAATATTTTTGAGAGCATTGATGCTTTAACAGGTTGAAGTAGGGTCTTATGTGTACGAGAAAAATAATGATAAAAGCAGAAAATTAACCAATTTCACAAAGAAAATAGAAAAAAAAAGTTTGTCTTATTATGCTGAGCATTATTATTTATTGCCCCAGTATGGTGTCAAAGCGCATTCAGTATATTATGACGTTATATACAACACCCCATACTTACGAAAAATTTATAAGTTGCGTATAAATTAGCATTATAAAATAAAATTTAAAAAAAAAGCAACTAAAAATTAAGTAAAAAGAAATTCATTAAAAATTGTATCATTATCATGTAAAAAATTAATCATTTTCATATTTCTATAATATTTTAAACGATCATTACTATAACATTATATTTTTACGTCTTTTGCATTCCATATATGAATACTTTTTTTTTATATATATATAAAATAATTTTTTAATTTAATAATATTATTTTTTATTAAAATTACATAGTTAATTTTTTAACCGTGATGATTGCACTCGTTTGGCGCTAGTAATATCATTTATTTCTTAGGCAAGAAAATTAATGATCTTTTGATTTGTATATAGACGGACCCATCTTGACCATCGAAGTTTTTTTTTTTTTTTTTTTCTAACTTGCTCTCTGCTTTCATTTCGTGAGAACTAATAATCATAAAATACTCGTCAAAACTTTGATCTCATGTTTAGCATTGAAATAACTAACATTTTAAAGGATCAAATTATAAAAACTAACTTTTTTTTTATTTGGTATTCATAAAAGTTCTTTTATATTATATTCCATATTGTGTTATATACTAATTCTGAAAAGAAAAGAAAAAAAAGTGGGGAAAGAAATAGATTAATTAATTTAAATAAAAAATTGTTTATAAAATTATAAAAATAATAACTTTTTAATCATAGTTGTGTAAAATTTTGTTTTGAATGCTTTATTTTTTTTTTTTTTTAAAGGTCGAAGATTTATTATTTATTTTTTTAAAAGAGCTAAATTTAATTTTCCATTAGTGTGTTGCATTTTTATACATTTCTGAACCTATAAAAAGTATTTAAATATATAAATAATCATACTTCTATTTAGTGCATTTTTGTATACTTTAAAAATACTACGAGTAAAGTGCTCGTAAAAATGTAAGGTGAATGCGATATAAATTATATATAAATATACATATAAAGCCCTTATAAAGCATAGTTAGGAATTCTAAGAACCTTTATTGTAACCTAAGTGTACCTTGATGAACCGATTGTATAGTAAAGTTTAGAGGTATGTTCACTTCGTGACATGTTTTCAATGTGTTTGATTGCATGGCACATTTAAAAACATTAAATCAATTAAAAAATATTGCTCTATGTGAAGAAGCCTCATAATAATGATAATTTTAAAGTTATAGGGAACAGAATTGTAAAATTATATTGTAAAATACAGAAGCAATTGAGAGAGAGAGAAAGAGAGAGAAATTGCGACAGTTTCGTAAAGTCATTTTACTTAAAAATGAATATTTATTATGGCTTATGGCCATTTAATGCAATTAGATGGAGATTTCAGTTGACACAAAACTCCATTTAAATACACGATATTCCCATATGCCAATAGAAATCAATTTTTAAGTAAATTGACCTTACGTTTTTCTATAATACATAAAATTTAATCTTATGAAATTATAAAATATTATATCTACTAAATATACTAAAAAAAAGTCCTGCAATAGCTTATAACAATGCTGGTAAACATTCTATTATTTTTTTTTATTTTTTTTTTTCTAAAATATGCTTAAAAAAAATGAACCCCTATAGTTATTTGGTACACAGTAGCTATATAAAATGTGATACATATTAAATTAAGTCTGTTGCTCACTCACAAGAACGGTAAATTATCTTTATTTCCCCCACCCCCTCTCTATATAAAGTAGCCTTAAGGTTTGCTGCTAGTATGAATTCATTGAAATACGAACTTTTTTTTTCTATACTGATACTGATGAGGGCCACATTAATGACAAAAAAAATTTATATATATATAAAACATTGATGTACCAGGGTCGACCTTGAAAAATCTTTAAGCATCTAGGAGACATTAAGAAGATCTTATTTTTGTTTCCTTAAGTCTGTGTTGAGAGAGAGAGAAGAGAGAGAGAGAGAGAGAGAGAGAGAGAGAGAGAGAGAGAGAGAGAGAGAGAGAGAGAGAGAGAGAGAGAGAAAGAGAAGAAAATTAAGATGCTACTACTACTGCACAGTAGCATTTCTCACGATTAAAATTTTATATAAATTTATCACTTTTTTTTTAATCTTAATAAATGTATTTTTAATTTTATGCTGAATAATGTTATTTAATAATTATATTTATTTATTAAATACTATTTAACTTAATAATTTTTTTATTATTATTAATATAATTGAATATAAGTACATTACTGTTAAACAAAAAAATCTTTTATTTTTGGAATAGTCAATAATTTTTTATCAAATCAATTTTACAAGAATTTTAAAACAAATTGATTTACTAATTTTTTATTACGTATATTGTTTTTTTGTGGAATTATTGCATTTTTTTTTTTTTTTTTTTTTTTTTTTTGCAATTTCAATGACGTCATATAAGGATCTTATGCACATTCCTCGTATTTTATAATTTTATTTCATTTGTCTTATTAATTAACATGTACAATAATTGTGTTTTTAATTATAAAACATACTATATTATGGGAAGTTTATGTATTATCAATCATAAAAAATGCGTTATAAATTACGTTGTTCGTAACATAAATACAGCAATATAGCATAATACATTGTTGTTAGGAATTCCATGAGTTCCTATTATTGTAAAGGAAAGGGCATTTAGTTTTTTTTTTTTTTTTGTTTTTTTTTAGTATTCATTGCTAACAATTTTAACACTATAGCATCGCCTAATTTTAAATGCTTAATTCAGGAAACATATTGCAAAATCTATAAACAAAATACTATAGTTTGAATTTTTTAAAAAAATGCAAATTTTGTTAAAACTTTTTTTTTTTTTTTTTTTTTTTTTTTTGTAAATTTTAGAAACAAATTAAAATATCCATTCTCTGCTAACACTTTCAAAACTATAGGATCACCTTAAATCTTTAACTTTATTGCTTAATTCAGGAAGTATATTGCAAAATCTATAATAAACAAAATACTATATTGAAATTTTTTTAAATGTGCAAATTTTTCTTTAACATTTTTTTTTCCTTCGTAATCTATATATAGTACAATTTTGTTTATTTTCTTTAATGAAAAAGACCTCGAAGTTAATGAAATGTATGTGTAATATTTCTATATATAGATAAAAGATAATACAAAACTTTTTTTTAATGATAAATGCTAACTATTGAAATGATAAAACTTCACTTTTTAATATAGAAACAAAGAATTATTTAATAAAAACAAAAAAATATTTTGAATGAGCAGAGTGTGTCAAATCTTTTGCAAACCAATTTGCATATTATACAACATTAAGTGTATTCATTATTAAATATATAAGTGCTAATATATATAAGTTTTTGTGATGAAATATTTAAATATAGCCGAAAAAAGTTTGTATACACATTAAAATGAGTATTTTAAAATTTAAAACTTAACGAATCTTTTGTTTTTAAAAAAATAAATTTGCGATGTATATTTTTAACTTTACTGATTTTTTTTTATCATGCTAATTATTTTTAATGTAGTATTGAGGTCACTTGTTAATTGATTTCAAAGAAAAATGAGCATTGATTTTTATTTATTTATTATTATTATTTTAATGTTAGAACATATTATATGAAATGGCGACGTTTGTTTCTCTGACACTATGAGAGTGACAGAAACATTGAGAATTTTGCAATATATTATAATTATGTAGTATGTGTCGTTGTTTACATGTATTTAATGCTGTAATATTGTGTGTGTGTGTCAATTATTATTTATTTATTTATTTTTTACTATTTTCCTTTTTTTTTTTTTTTTTTTTTTTTTCTTCTTCTTCTTTATTTTCCCATTTGTTAAACAGAGAAAAATTGAGTTTTTTTATTATTGAATCAATGGCTCATTTTTAAATTCGTTTAAACATCTTCAAAACTACAAATTGCATGGATTTCTCTCTCTCTCTCTCTCCCTCTCTCTCTGTCTCTCTCTCACTCTCATTACTTTCCCTCTTTTTTTATCAACATTTCCAAAATAAGCTTATGGGAAAAACAATTTTAAAAAATTGCTCCAATTAATTTTCATTCAAATTTACATAAATTTTCCCTTTTTTCTATTGTGAATCATAAATGAAAAAACATCGAGTGTGTGTTTTCCCCCCTTTCTATGACGAATGAAGGTGAAAATTTTCCATTCTGCAAATTTAGTAATCAAGTTGTTATTTATTTGTCTATTTATTTACTCATTATTTTATTCTTTACTCTTCAAAGCTCTCCGTTCATAAAGATAGGTGTGTGTGTGTATGAAAGAGAGAGAGAGAGAGAGAGAGAGAGAGAGAGAGAGAGAGAGAGAGAGAGAGAGAGAGAGAGAGAGGTAACTGAAAGTTGTCACTACTTATTACAAATCATATGGATTATTGCCAATATAAAAAAAAGGTGACATTAATGGTCACAGAAAGAAAAAGAAGAAAAAAAAAGTATCATTGATAAAAATGACACATTCAGTTCATATAACAGAAGTCATGTGCTTGTAATTAATGAAGTTTAGATACTTGAGTGTCACTTTAAATGTATATGTCAAAGTATGTTATTGATATTGTATATAGGTACCGCTGTAATCATGCGTCATCATTATATTGACAAATATATAAGCAATTTATATCTCTTTAATCATGCGTAAAAGAGAGGGGAAAAAATGTTTAATTATGTTTTGTAATTGAATGTTTATACATGTGTAATTATCTATTTATTGTATATGTATACAGCTCTGGCCAAAAGTTCCCGAACGAGGCAGCGTTTTCTCATAAAGATGTGCTTGCGGGTTGCCTATGCAAATCGTTCGGGAACTTTTGGCCACAGCTGTACAACATAGTTTATTTTCTTATTTTTGTATTCAAATTTTATATACGCTTTTATCTTCATTTTTTAAGGTTTAGGTATAGACTGTTATCGTGTTCCTAAAATTTATAATTTAACCTGCTATTTTTAAGTCGTTTGAAAGTCAAAGGTGAGAAATACCGACTAATTACTCGACTTTCACGCAGAAACATTCGTAATATAATGCACTCGGAAGACATATAAGAAATTATTCAGTTACATAGATATAACGCTTCAGTACAAACCAATAACTTGAATAAGAGTAACTTGTTAATATACGTAATCTCTTCAACGGTAAACAGTTAGCTCTTTATAGGTCTTATAAATAAGAAACTTTGTTATCTAACAAATTTATTATAAAAATAGTCAAAATAATAGCTCTTTAGTTACTTTTTTGTTTCCGTTTGCAGAAAAACGAATTATTGAAATGGGCTGCAATTCTTGATTTTAAATTTTTGCATCGTAACTCCTTATCATTTTTATATACATACTTGATATTTGAAGTCATCTATAGTTCTTAAGTCTTACTGCGTAATACATATATATATATATATATATATATATATATATATATATATATATATATATATATATATATATATATATATATATATATATATATATATATATATATATACATATATATATACATATATATATATATATATATGTATATATATATATATATATATATATACATATATATATATATATATATATAATTATATATATATATATATATATATATAGGTAAATAAATAAATTTTAAAAAATTACGCCGTTACAAAATTTAGTCAAAACACCATCTCATTATCAACTTTAATAAATTTTAGCATATTAAATTTTTGCCATTGTGTATTTAAATACGAATATATTATCGAAAATGTTACTTTGAAGAAAAAAATCAGTAAAAGTAAAATGATGACAATATATATATATATATATATTATATATATATATATATATATATATATATATATATATATATAAAATTACACATATTATATAAAATAAGAAAGCTATGTAAGGTAGATTAAAATCAATCATAAGTATAATGTTGACAGTAAATGATCGAAGACATATCAATATAATAACATACAGTTAACCTTATCAATCTAATATCTTATAACAAATATTTATCTAGATATGATTTGCAAAAAAATTGTTTGCCAATATGTCAATCTATATATTGCATTTTGTTTTGTACTTGCATAATATAATTATAATATTGCATTTTATATGTATACACACACGTCAAATATGTACAGTATAATGATGGAAATATGAAGCAATTTATTGTACAATGCATCAGCAGGGAAAAAAAGAAGGAAAAAAGTTTGAAGCTCAATTACTGTATGCATACGTTTTTTTTTTTTTTTTTTTTTTTTTTACGAAGTAAATTTTTGTAATAGTTGTGTACAGTATATATATATATCTATATATATATATATATATATATATATATATATATATATATATATATATATATATTTTCGCTTTTCTGACACAATTTAGTATCAGTTTTATTTAAAATAACATACTGAAATAAATTAAATAAAAAAGTAAGGTAACTTACACTCGATTCGCAATAGATTCGCATTCGATTGTTACCGAATATGTTAACCATTTAATAGTCATGATATATTTTGGGTGACACGTGGCTGTCAACCTATATTATGTTTTCAAACAAATGATCCCATGTTGCATGCAAGATTGTATATTTAACATTGTTCATAATGTTAAACTTAACTATTCATCACTAGCTGTAATAATAATGAATAAAACAAATAAAAAAAAAAAAAACAGGAAAAAAAAAAAAAAAAAAAACGAAATGCAATGCAATATTATTTATTTTATCTAGGTTTATAATATAAATAAAATTTCAACAAAATATTTCCAATGTTAAATCAAGCCAGGAAATCCTCTAGTATATAGATATAGAAACAACTCATACTATATAGTATACTTGATTAACTAATCCTATATATCTCATTGAAGTATGTATAAAGAAAAAAAAAGTAAATAATAATAATAAAGAAAAACAAAACGAAGAAGAAGCTGGTGATCAATTTCTCTGTCATCTGCTCTTACAATAAATATATAATAAAAAAAAAATTGTGAATTACATTTATATCCCGCATAGTATTGATAAATGATGATTATATCTTAAGTCACAAAAAAATACTATATCTTTTGCTTATGATGTTTTTTATATATCATATTTGCCATGAGAAAAACATCAGACTTAATTAAGGAAATTAGCTACTGTTTGTTTGAATTCCTGTAAGTTTTGTAAATTTTTCAATTTCAAACTAATTTTTTTTTCTTTCGTTGTTATTAGATGCCTTAAGGGTTGAAATATATTTTTTATATACATTTTCTGTTATTTTTTGTATTTATTTTGAAAGTACTGTTGATTGTAATTCTTAATTCGTATAAAAAAATAAAAATAATTAAGGTGTTTTTAAATTAACTATATCGAATTAATTTTTTAGCAGAACGTACAATTTTTTTTTTTAAGTTAAATATTTTTTAACTAGCATCACTATTTTACAGTGTTACATTCAAAGTTAGTATTTTTTTTTAGTAGAATTATAATATGTTGCAAAAATTCAACCAAATTTAAGTAAATTCCCAGTATTCAGATATTCTCGTAGATGAAGTGCTCAAAAAAAAATGCAATAAATAATTTATAAATCATAATATAATGTACAGCACAAATGTTGCTATTTTGTAATAACCTTTAAATAATTATGCGTAACATCCTAACTTTTATACCATTTAGTATAATAATCGCTACATAATATAACATAAATTATGATACTATGCATACATATTGTTGCATTGAGCTTGCATAATCATTACGTATTTATTTTTGTCTGTATATGTGATTTTTTTTCTACTCCCTCTTCAAGTATTAAAAGTTATTTTCTGATCACAACTATCGTCGTAGCGAATAAAGTGCCCGCAACCACCTAATACATTTCACCAAATAAATAACAATACGAATATCCTATTTATTATTTGTATAATAAAAGATGGATTATATGCTTATACAAATTACTTCTGTATGTATACATAGATATGTTTTATTATACATATATATATATATATATATATATATATATATATATATATATATATATATATATATATATATATATGTAAGACTAATTGTAATGAACAACACTCACCTGCCTCCTCATCACGATATTATATTTTTTATTTATATATATTATATTGCCCTCTAGGGTGAACTAAATATCTCAAGAAACAAATGAGCATCATCAGCCACTGGTCTTTGCTATATATATTATGAATGTAATGTCGGTTAGGTAATTTTATATATTATTATGATATTCTAATGTCAAAAATTTTTATCTTTATAATTCTTATGAATATTATTTCTCTGTAATGTAAGGTAGGTATGTTCGTAAGATCTTGTTGCCTCCGCGTAGAAAAAAAAATGCAATCCCATTTAAAAGGCATTAGGTTATCGTTATATTGTGTTTCGTAGTGTTAAAAAAATTGGGTTTACGAACATGTGTGCGTTTTTTTTTTTTTTTTTTTTTTTTTTTTTTTTTTTTTTTTTTTTTACGTATCATACTCGTTTCTAATTTATTTTATTACACTGAAAGAACATTTACCTCCTCTCGTTTATTATATATTTCTCGATTAATGTAAGAAAATAAATGACAATGACTTTTGGAGAACGTTTATATATACCTAGAATAGCTTATCTATAATTCATCTATAATTATAATTATTAGAAGATTCACCTTTGAACTTCTATCGTATGTAGTATAATTTGGCAGTAATTTGATTCAAAGATCAATTTGTGACTATACTTCAGTATTTTCTCAGTGTTATATTGCAATCTAAAAAATTAAATATACATTTTTTTTTTTTTTTTTTTTTTTTTTTGCAATAATTTCTTATAGTTTTATGTTTGTTTTGCAGCCTGCATTATTTTGTGTGTTTGTCTAGCAAAAAGCTGAAACAGAAACAGAGAGTGATAAATTTATCCTTTGTTTTTTTGCTGGCCTTTTCTAAGAAAACAATATTTTCTGGGTTTGTTCTCTACACTCGAATTTAGTGATGAGGATTGTTTACAACTGGAAAACTAGGTTTTTGTCTTCTATTATGTATTAATTTATATTAAGCAAGGTAATATAAGGTGGTTTCTGGTTTCAACTTTAAGGTATCGCTTAAAAAAATTATATAAGAGAGAGAGAGAGAAAAAAAAAACATTTCTACATATAAAATTGCAAAAAAGAACAAAAAAATCATAAAAAAAATGTAAGTAATACACATATAATTAAATATTTTTGGGTAAATATATAAGGATACGTTAAATTATACTTATAATTTCAATCAACTTATATTAAATAAGAAAACAAAAAATATGAGCTTAAAAAATATAAAATTAAAAAAAAAAATCTTCTTTTTCCTATAATTATACATTAATTTTACATCTAAAAATAGAATAATAATAATAATAATAGCAAACGTAATTAATTTCCTTTTTTTTTTTATAACATTACATTTAAAATTAAATTATCAAAAAATTATATTCTATTGTACACATTTTTTTTTGGTCAATTTTATATGATTACTTTTTCCCTTTTTCCAGAAAAACACACACAATTTTTACAGTTTTTTTATTAACAATAGATATAGGGCATTAGTACAATATTAATTAATTTTTATTTTTTTTTTATCATATTTGACGTCATTTTTTTTTTCTTTGAAACACTCGAGTGCATTTTTATAATATTTAACAATGAAATAAAACTTTTACCTTTTTGTGATGATTAATGAATTTAGCGGAGAAAACTGTTATATTTATTTTATTTCTGATATAATTCTTTGATTGCACTTTTTAATAAGTTTATAACTGCAAGGATATAGAATATTTATTATAATAACCTAAAAATGCAAGGATAATGGAAAAATCAAGGATTCTTTTTGATTTTTTATAAATTTAGGCGTAGGAGTGAAGGTTGATGATTCTAATCTTTTAATTTTTAACTTTTTATTTTCTCTATTTTTTTTTCTATATTGATTGATATGTTTTATTAATTATCTTTATAATTGATGTATATATTTTTTTAATTTAACGGTTAGATAATTATTTTTGCGTAAGTTTTTTTTTATATTAATTATATTTATGATATTTAATTTTGAAATATGTATTGTTTATGCGAGCATTACTTTTTTAATGCAATTTTTATGCAAGATATATTGAGAAATTTTCTTTAAGGAAAAAAGAGTGACTTTTTTTAATGCTTTCTTTTGAAGTATAAATTTTTATTATTTTTAAAACAAATGGGTTTTTACCAGGGATGCATGTTAATCTAGCACATAGGGTAGGAAAAGGACAAGACCTATTCTTTAGCTGTTTTACTTCCTTATATTAATTATTTATTTTTTAAAAAAATCCTTATTTTTAATATACTGCACCAAAAAAAAAAAAAAAAAAAAAAAAAAAAAAAAAAAAAAAAAAACTATATTAAGGGTAGCCGCACACTCTTACGTGTGGCTATCTAACTCTTACTCTTCATGTTGGAAGTCCATTATAAAATTTACAAATTTCTACTTCCGCTAGTGTTAACACCTAACCAATAGTAAAAATGTCAACAACAAAAAATCACAGTGTTTTTTTTTATTATCATTTTTTTTCAACTTGTTTATTTATGTTATTATTATTTATTTATTTATTTATTATTATTATTTTTTTTTAATCATAAAAATCCCCATCTCAAAACAGGATGTTTGATTTTGGCTCCTTTCCCCCTTAAATTAACAACTAAATACAAAGGATTTTTTTAAAAATTAAATTGATTACCAATGTAAATATATAGCTAAAAATAGAATTCTGCTTTGAAACATATTTAAAAACCAAACCAAAAGTTAGACTTCCTATATAAAGTCTTTATGATTTAAAAGAAAAAAAAATGTAAAAAATTAAAGAAGCAAACCGGAGAAGAAAAAAAAAATTGCGTGTGAAAATCTAAAGTGTTAATTTTCTGAGTCAACTTTTATATATAAAGTAAATATTATATACTATATATACTAAAATATATAAGTATATTATATACTTTACTTATATAAGAATATTTTATAGTTTTGTATATGCCCACACATGTATATATGGTACACAAATTAACACTTTTATCTTTTGTATTTGGTTTGAGTGTATATTATACTACCGGAATATACGGTCATGCTATATTATATAGTTTGCGTATAACTTTATAGGTCTATATTATGTGAGAGTTGGTAATAATTTTGATTTTTTATATTATATTATGATTGCCACCCATATTGGAGTTCAAACTGGGTGGTATAGAAGATTGCATCACAAAATTTTAAAAAATTAGGTTCATGGACAAAAATAACTACGTACTAATTATGCTAGCTCTTTTTTTAGCACAATTTGTTTAATACAGCATAATTTATGCTATACTGCATACTAAATATGTTACATAGAATAAATATTATGTTTTATAGCATAATTAATTATGTATTGTTCCAATTTAGCATTAATTATGCTAGAATGACATAAATGTAGCATAAATTATGTAATCTCTATTCTTTCCGTGTCCTAAAAGAAATTTTTATATTATAGAAAAAGCTCGCGAGTTTTCAATTATATTTTGTAAGTTACTATACACGGAATAAGTAAATAAAGAGTTACTATTTAGACTTTTTTTCTAATAAATTTGTTAGATTATATTATATATACAAAGTTTTTGAAGATGTATATAAAAAGCTAACTATTTACCACTGAAGAAATAACGTTTATACTAACGATTTACTGTTAACACTTTTTTCAACCAAGTTATTGGTTTGTACTGAAGATTTACATCTAAGTTACTGATAATTTCTTAAATTTATTTTTTACGTGTACGAGAAGTGTTGAAATCACGTGGACAATACGTGTACTATCGTAAAAGTCAATATAATATAGGATGTATTGTGTAAAATATCATATTATATATTCTTAAAATTACGGTTATTTAATCCGTTCTTGAAATTCTAAAAATTAATTATTGAATAATAAATTTATTTCATAATTATTTTAATTAAAATATGTAGTACAATTTTAAACATTGTATCTTAGAATCTAATTGAGAAATTTGTGACCGTATATAATTAATTATAGTGTCAGAATTTTTTTTTTTTTTTTTTTTATTTTTTTAATTTTTCAAAAATAAATTTTGTGTTTGAACTTCAAAGAATTCGGAAGAAAATCATTTTGCATATTTTGAAAAATATTATTTCAGAACTTATAAAGATCCTAAGTTTGCAATTCTAAATTTTTAAAGTATTTTCTATGTTGAGATTTTTTTTTTTCTTCATAACTAAAGTTATCTTTGTTAGTATTTTAATTGCCACAAAACGCACGACAATGACTGTAACATTAATAAACATAATAATAAAAAAGGATAGCACATTGTGAACAAAAAATCAATATCAAAGTATCAATTTATCAATCAATATTTTTAACCAGGAAAAAAAATGCATTTATCAATATAAAGCAGAAAAAAAATCTTGGCCTTTATTAAATTAAATCTAATATGTTAAAAAAATTAATTCACTCAAGAAAAAAATGTTAACTTAAATTTTACGTAACTATTTTTTTCCAATAAAAAAATATTATTTCTTTATTAATGTATATACTTGTGTTGCTTCATCATTATTTTTGGTCCTTGAAACTTTTCTTTGTAGCTTCTATTCATGAGAGAGAGAGAGAGAGAGAGAGAGAGAGAAAGAGAGAGAGAGAGAAAGAGAGAGAGAGAGAGAGAGAATTTCCGCGTAATTCACAGTACACCAACTTTTATAAACATTTTACACTTTAGCACCTTCCAAAATATATACATATAAAAAATACGTTAATTTTTTTTAAACATATTATAATTTTAAAAAATATAGGTCTTGAATTTATATATAATAATAAAGACTATTTTTATATTTAAATTAAACGTAAATCACATATATTTTATATAGTAAGGTTGATATTTATTATAATTTAATATATAATTTTGATACTTAATGACTTTGAAGATTTTTCACGGTGAATGCACGCACATTAGTTAAATGAATATTATTCGGCAGCTGTCATCATTTTTTGAACTTATACAATTAAGTAGCCTTTCTTCGTGGCTACTAACCGAAATCGACTCTTTTTTTTTTTTTACAGTGCGTACTTACGTACAACGAATATAATTTTTACTCATTAGTGAATTCAAAATTATTCTCTCTCTCTCTCTCTCTCTCTCTCTCTCTCTCTCTCTCTCTCTCTCTCTCTCTCTCTCTCTCTGCTCCTCACTATATTCTAAAAATACACATTAAAATTGTTCTGCAATGTTTTCATTTTTATGGCCTTATATGGTAAGTTCACACTGAAATTTTGAAATAGGGCTTATCGGTGAGCGCACAACCCAATAGCGGCGTAGGAAAAGCATTTAAGCATCTATCCTTTAAGCATTTTTTTTTCTTTTTTTGAAACTATTAAAATGCTAGCCAGTAAAAAATGACAAATACCATGCAAAACTTTTACGTGTAAAACTAAAAAAAAAAAAAAAAAAAAAAAAAAAAACGAAATCACATCTTTATGATAAAAATGTATTTATTGTCATAATATTGGTTTTAATTTTGTAAATATTATGTAAATTAGTTTAACGTTACCTTTCTTCTTTGCTAAATTTTACAAATAAATCATTGCATTAGAAAAATATTTATGCAAATTTCAAATTGTTTAATATATGATTTATAAATTTAGATTACTGTTAAGAATAATTTTAATTTAATAAATTATTTTACACAAAAAATACACATTTTTAATTTAATATATAAAATTTATAATATTTTATATTTATTTATTATTTTTATAATGTAAATAAACAAATATTAATATAGAATATAATTAAAAATTATTTTATATAATATATTTTAATTAAAAATATTATTTATGTAAAATAATTATTGCTTTGCTTTATTATACTTAATGAAATATGTACTTGATTGATGGATTGACACTGCGTTATTAGAAATGTGCAAATATAATACAGTAATATCCATTTTTAATACTATAATGAAAGATTAAGAATGAAAAGATAATTAATGAATTTAGGGTATATCAAAGAATTCCACATTGCAGTAATGATGTTGGTTTTACACCTCATACGAAATTAGTATCACAGGTCACTTTTGAAGCTAGATAATAACAGTAGCTACCATAATAGACATAATATAGTATACGTTTATGGTAGCCACCTATGTTAATTATGTCTAGCCAGGTATATTGAATTGCTAATTTTTATGCTGTAAAGAAATTTTAGAGCAAATAATTTTTGCAACCGTAAAAAATTATTCTTTACATTTCGGTATACCCTTTTACTTCAAATATATGACTTTTTTCCACCTTATGATTTACGATAAAATTATTTATTTTTTCTATTTTTAATTTTTCAATTTTTTTTTTTATTTTCTTTTTGACATTTTTAAGATTAATGTAATATTTTGGTATTCTTCTTTTAAATACATAGACAACAAGAAACTGGTTCTTTTTAACCATTAGACAAAATGTGATCTACTAAACTGATGATAATTTTTACCAGAATGTAAATGTGGCCCCACAAGAGAGCGTCAAAAAACTGTAATGTATGCAATTTGCGTGAATATTTCTGTTTATGACGTCAGAAACAGGCAAAAATTAGTATAAAAATGTTGTGCGGGTTGCATAAATCGAAATTATCTGATCACTGCTACGGCGCTACAGTTGGATTTTGAGACTAATTAATGTTATTTATGTAAGTTCCATCATGTGTTTTGTGATATAAATGTTTATGTTTTCATGTTGTCTATGCCTTTAAGAGTTTGTAATAGAATTCTCATATAGCAAATCTTCTCTCTCTCTCTTACTTGTAATAATATACTCTTTCATACTCTTTTTTTTTTTTTTTTTTTTTTTTTTTTTTTTTTTTTCAAAATTACTTATAGCACACGTAAATGTATAAGTAACTAACAAAGTATAACGAAAAAAAAGTGTAAAAAAAAAGTAATAAATAATAATTATTAAAAGTAGCTAAAAATTTATAAAAAAAGAAGATATAGTATAAAAATATACGATATTATGCGAAATGTTTACTGGAACGATATAAAATATTTAAATTCGGTACTCACGAACGATGATTATATAGAAAATTCCCCACAAATAGTTTGATTGTTATAGATTAAGTTGTCGGAAACACCCTGCTGTGCTCCTCTGTACTGTATTGCGTACTCATATCTCACCGCATCTTTGTGTAATGTAATAATTACTATATAGTAATGTACATATATGTAATGTTAATTTTGTAATTAACTTCATTTTTAACTATTAATTTAATGTTAATTTTTCTATTGTCCGGATGTCTAATTTGATTAATGTTTATTTTTATTTTAACTTATAATTAAAAGAGAAAAAAATTGAACTAATTTATAGTAATTTTTGAGAAAAATGTATTAAATGTAAGAGAGAGAGAGAGAGAGAGAGAGAGAGGCAAGCGTTGATTAAGTATATAAAATTGATTAACTTATAGAGAAATATTCAAAAATGAACAAAATATACTTTATAATATCATGATTTAGAGAATACATAAAATATATGATTTACATTTTCAAAAACTTCAAAAAGTAAATTAAATACCCAATTTACTTCATAATATTTTGCTTTGTGTATCTAGTAAGTCTTATTATAACCAATAATAATAATAATAACCTAAAGTTTTCTATTATTAAATATAATTATTTTTAGTATTTTTACTATCGCGGGATTCGCAGGTTTAAATTTATATTTTATTTTCTACATTCTTTCTTCTTCATTCATTCATTCTTTAATTCATTTGTTTCTCGAGGAATTTTGAAAGATGATAATTAACATTTGAAATAAAAAAAAAGTATTTATTATGTTTGTAAAAATTACTAAATTATCTGCCTCAATATATTTTATTTATTATACGATAATTTCCAATAAATTAAATATATATTTTATATTATTATAAAAAATTTAGCAAAATAATGCATTATAATGCTTTTTATTAAACTATAAATATATTATTATATATTTAGATATATAAAACCGTACTTTTTATAAATTTGTTTTACAATTTAACATACTAAATATTCTGTATAATATTTCTAATATATTTTTGCACAGTACATACATTATACAATTTTAATAAAGATTATAGAGGCCACCCCTGAAGCCAATACGTAAACTAATGAGAGATTAATTATAATTAAAATATCGCCAGAACTGAAACACTTGATCATTTTATTGTCACTATCATCTATACATGTTTTTTTGTATTCTATATGTAATCGAATTTAAATGAGATACAAGAAGACGAAGAAGAAAAAAATATTAATTTGATATTTCTTAGAATTTATATGATTATTATTATTCTAACTGTATTAGTGAAGTAAAGAAAAGATAAAGAACAAAAAAAAAAGTAGTAATACTTCTTGGAGTAATTTTTATACATGTCTTGATATATTAATAAGATAGGTGATCAACTTTTTTTTTTTTTTTTTTTACTTCTCATTTAATTTTTATCTTAGTATAATATAAAATATTTTTATTATTATTATTTGACATTGGGTTTCAATTTCTATTTATTTAATTATTGAGATCCTGTCTGATATATTATATTCAATTCCATTATATTATATCGTATATTTATTATGTTAAAAAAGTATAAAAGACAAAAAGAGTTTTAATTTCATATTTAATTAACACTATAAAATTATGTTTTCCTTAAAAAAAAAAGTTGGAAAAAACGAGCATTAGTTTTAAATTTAACAAGTGAAACTTTTGTGCAATGTAATGTAATTAATACTAATTATTTTTTTCTGATGGTGTTTTACTAGAAAAGTGAATTTACTTACACACACCAAAAAAAAGATTAACTCTCTCCTTTTTTTTTTTTTTTTTTTTTTTTTTTTTTTAAATTATATTTTATGTATGTATAAATATACATGTCTTTATTTTTCAATGAAACCTGTGTTTTGGAGAATTAACTCTTTAAAAAAATATCTTTTATTTGCGTTTGATGTGTAAAAGTATGTCTATTAAATAGTATTCCTCATTTTAATATTTCCAACCTCAATGCAGTAGGTTTTTTAACTAATAATAATAAAAATTAAATAAAAAATAAAGGGGAAAAAAATCAGTGATGATAAAGGATAGGAAATTAATTTTCATTTGTAGAGATCCTTAACGGAGAAGCGAATAACTCACGATGCATTAGACTGACCCGCCGTAATACAATTTAGTTAAAATCCTGGCTCAAAGTACGCAAATCGGTGGTATTTGCAAGTCAGCCTATAAATGGGTAACGTGATTCACCAGTAACGCATATTAATTATTATTATTATTTTGTTTTTTTATATTTTTTTTAATTATTATTAGGAAATACACCTTGGAAATCATTTGCAATTTAAGTAAAATAAAATTGAAAAAGGTTTACAGTAGGGGTTTTAACTGAGTATAAGCATACTATGGTATAAGCTATAGTAACCGGAAGTTGACTGGTGGTTCAGATTACGGAATAAAGTGATTTCCAACACTTGAAAGAAAAAAATATGCCTTCGCATTAAAAAAGTTACAACAACTGCTCAACAATAGCACAAATAATAAAATTAAGCTATATTTCAGAAAATAAAAACAAAAAATGAAAACTAAGGCGACTTGCATTGAACATTTTTGTAATTGTTGTAACGTATATTGATTTTTCCATAAGAAATGCATTGAGAATGAAACACTTGCAATGAACGAACTTTTTAAAATAATTTGAAATATTCTTAATGCATTTCTTATGGAAAAAAACATTTCTACTTACACGTTGCAACAATTAAAATATTTTATTGCAAGTGGCCCATAATTTAAATTTACTTTAAATAGTTCACTGCAAGTGGTCTATTAAATAAAAGTTAGATATGGGAACACTATAATATAACGTTTTTTTACTGACAGATATTTTGAAATAAATTAAACAAAAGATTGATGACATAGTATAGTAATCTATATATATATATAAGAATGCGCAGTTGACCAAATCTCTACGCAACACCCCCCCCCCCCTCCCCCCAGTATAGTAAATTTATTTGTTATTGATACGGTGCGTGCCGTAGTGAAAGCAAAAATGTTTCTTATTGCACATTTATATCAAATAATAATAATAAATCAAAATTAACAATTATTAACGTTATTCCTATTGTTATTGTATATTTTTTTTAAACACTGCTGCTTAATTTAACAATATTTCAAGTGGAAATTTTTGTTATAATTTTTTTAATTTAATTTTTCACTCTAGTGTAATAGTGTAACGGAGACTTTCGTAAGATTTTTTTTATATTTCTTATTGCAATTAGTTTTAAAAGAATAAAACCAAAGCGAATCTGATTTAAACGTTTTTGGGGGAGAAAAGTGTTTTTTAAATCAAAATTTTTAACCTATATTTTTATTTCTTTTTTGATAGTTTATTTATGTCATTATATTTTATAATTTTTTACAGTTTCTTATTGAAAAAGAAAATATTATAATAACGTATTCAAATGTAATTTAAAGTGTTAATTGTCTATTATATTTGAAGTTTATAATTACTTAATTTTTATTTTATTGAAATATTTAAAGATTTTACTATAAAAAAAGTCCATATTTGAAAAGATTATTTTTTATTTATTATTATTATTTAATATTATGCGTTTTTCATCAAATGAAAATTTTACAACATGTAAGTAAAAATTATTCAATAAAATATGCCTTACGTAATTTTTATCTTGCATTTTTTTCTATTTTATGCACTGCTCTATTGTGCACCTTTTTTTTATTAATATTTATATTACAAATCAGTGAAAGCATCAAAGATTACTTCCACTACACGAAATAAATAACTTAATAATAAATCAAATTAAATCGATCTATTAATATAACCAATGCTGCAATATTTTGTATGCAGACCAAATTTTTAGGAAATTAAATAATATAAGTTATATTTCTCTTAAAGTGAGTTCTGTAACAGATATCAGGGAAATGACGTTATTGCCACCCTTCCAATATACAGCTTTTTTTTTTTTTTTTTTTTTTTTTTTTTTTTTTTTTTTTTTTTTTTAGAAAATATTCAACTTAATATTTTTTTATACTTTTTTCATGTATTTCTATATTAAAAATATTGAATATTTTGACCAATTAAAACATTCTTATCAACTGATTCTAGTTTTTATACATTATACATAAATTGCAACAATATTTTTATGACAAGACCATGCAATACTTCTTGTAAAGTCATTGTTACTATGAACTACCTAGGTCAATAAATTTTTTTTTTCTTTATTAATGTTTTTCAATTAAGTGAAGAGAGTTATGGTAAATTATCTAATGGTGCTTTTTTTTTTTTTTTGAAATTTTAGACAGATCTATGTTAATTTCCTTCTCTTTCTCTCTCTCTCTCTCTTTCTCTCTCCACCTTATTTAAATGTAATAGTGACTTATATGTATATAATCTAAAAAATATATATCAAAAAAAAATATATATATAACAAAAATAACTTTAAAACTTGATTATAACATAATACTAAATTTGATAGCAATAATCGATCGATATCAGGAGATATGGGACCTTTATGCACTCCCGTTCACGCTGACAATGAGGTACTTCGGTGATTTGACTTAAGACAGAACAAAAATCTAGAGATACATACGCGAGGGTAAGAAACTAACAATTAACAAATATGTTAGAATTTTGTATAGGGGGGTCATCGTATATGATATTTTGAATTTATAACGAATGTTCTGAAATTTTACTCTTATAAGACCTCATAATAATTTTAATAATTTTCCTTCCATATCTGAAAGTTGCGGATCATTATTATTATTATTTATTTATTTATTTAATTATTTATTTATTTATTTATTTATTTATTTATTTATTTATTTATTTATTTATTTATTGTATCATAGTTTGTAACCACTGCATTTCAAATAAGCATCAGCGTCAACACTGTCAACCATTGAAAGCTTCTGACTATAGTGAATGACTTTAGGCAGCCAAAAATTAAAAAATATATATACATTAGCTTAAAACAAGTAAAAGTGCGTATCTACTATAAGTCTTTTAAATTTATCGATCCTAAATGCAGTATAGTTTTATCAAAAATCGTTATAAAGATCGGTCGAGAAATGTTATATTTATTTGCATCCAAAAACAAAGCTTGTGCTCCTTACATTAGTGATACATACATAAAATAATAATTTTTTTAAATAATAAAAATTAAAGTTAAAAATTACGAAAAAAAAGAGAGCATACAACATCTATGTAAGTAAATGCATTTTTCTCATTTTTTTTTTTTTTTTTTTTTGTCTTTTTTCTTTTTTTTTTTTTTTTTTTTTTTTTTTTTTTGCTGATTTTCATTGGTTACAAATTACCACCAGTAACAAGTATTTCAAAAATACAAGCCTTCTAAAAATATAAATCTATATATGCCTTTAAACCATAATCTGTTGACATAATATACAAATACATGTAAAAAATTAAAAAGCAGAAAATAATATTTCATGTATATATAATACATGCAACAAAAAAGTAATTAGATTATTACTATAAAGTAATAATAATATAATAAACTTACTTATATATACATAATAAGTAAAATTATTATTACAATTATTATTATTAGTATTATACTTTCTATAATATCTTTTACTTTCAATATAATCAAATATTTTTTTTTAATCATAAAAATAACATAATTTATCATCTTAAAAGTTTTGTGTTAAAAATTATCACTTTCACAAAAATATGAAAAATATATAGTTCGATGCGGCAATATCCGTTCACATGGAATAAAATTTTAAGTTACCCATATATTTTTTTATATTATATTATACTATAGCTGTATATAATTTTAACAATAGAATTTATTTTAATTTTATTATTATTTTTTTTTTTTTTTTTTTTTTTATTTTTTTTTTTTTTTTTTTTTTTTTTGCTCTCATATCGCACTGAAGTGTGCAACAATAATATGACCAACAGAGAAACAGATGGTTTACATTGTTGTACGTTATTTACAGACCTACATTTCATGCACTACGCAAAATTAGTGACGCGCCGTTGGGACCGCTAGAAAATCCTTTATTTATTTATTTACTTATATTAATCAGTTTATATATATAAAATAATATCATTTCTATTTTTGTTTTATCGCTATTGTTTTGATTTTTTTTTTTTATGTGTTTTGTTATGTGAAATTTTAAATTATGATGCTATGATGTAGTTTTTTATTTTTAAATTCATATGTATGCTTCATATTTCTTATAATTACTGACTCTTAATTGTCTTTTTAAAACCTTGGTTATTCAGATTGATTGCATGTTAATTTTATTATTATTAAATTTGACGTAAATATTGAATCTTATACTATTGAACAACATTTTAGTATGGGCAAAACCGCAACTTTTGCCCAATTCATTATTATAGCAAAAAAAAAAAAAAAAAAAAAAAAAAAACTCAAGACAGAGAAAGAGAGAGATTAAAAAAAGCTTTTTGTATAATATAGTCTAAATAAAAAGTATAGTCCTAAACAGTTTTAGCAAATTTAATTTAAATTTAAGTTTTTTTTTTTTTTTTTTTTTTTTTTTCGTTTTTTTTTTTTTTTTTTAATTTTTACATTGCGTTTCAATTTATCTTATTTTCCAGCCCCTCTTTTTATTTATTTATTTTTTTTATTAATTTTTTTATTTATGAATATTCTTATTATTAAAACTTAGAAGTATAATTGATTAAAAACTTAATGAAACAAACAAAAACTTCTTTCTTTCTTTTAATATAAAACTATGATCGGTATTTATTTACTTTGCAATAACATTTGACATTCTCGAAATTTCAATCTATAAAATTGTTTACAACTTATCGCTTGCTTTAGTCATGATGTCGAAATTTATTTCATTTTTTTACTTTTTTTCTCTATAATTCGCAGTGTGACCAACTTGTTAATTAAATTATCTATAAATAATGCAGCGTGCAATCCATTTAATTAGATAATACTCTCGAAATTTAAACTTAAAACCTTACAGTTGTATTCAGTGTTGTTTTTAATTTTCAAAAAAAAAAAATTGTTGTACTATTATTATTATATTATAAATTATTATTAATATTAATTTTTAAACTTTATTATTTGTTTATTAATTATTTATTTAAAGTTTTTATAACGTAGTATAATTATATTTATTTATAAAACATAAAAATGTTATAAATGCGATATTATTTATATTTATTTTAAAATATATTTTATTTAATATAATATTGTCGCATGGAAATTATAGATACTTCTAAATTCCTAAGTACAAGAGTTGATGTCATAAGAAACCTTAATGAAACAAGGGAAGTGGACAGTAATCTGACAGTAGCATCAATGTATGAAAAAATTACGAATTTTAATAAATTGAGTAAGATTTAAAAATGAAGTTAATTGTGAGAGGATAAGCAAATTCATGCATAACCATAACAATCTTTAAGTGGAATAATCGTGCACTTCTTTTTTTTTTTTTTTTTTTTTTTTTTTTTTCAAAGAGTAATACAATCAAGGATTTTTTTTTTTTTTACAAGTTTTACCATTATTATATGGTTTTACATTGCTCCCCTATACCCTCATAATGCGATTTCCCATTTTAAAAGCTTTAGAAGATCTTTATTTTTTTTTTATTTATTATTATTATTATTTCGTCTTCCAGCATAAAAAAAAAATAGCGTAAGAATGTTAATTATTAGTTACAAATTGCAAATTTCCTTACGGAAAATCCATGTATAAATTTAATTTCATGTTTTTAACAGAGAATAAAATATCAGTACGTTAATAACTGTATTAGTATAATATTGTAAACTTAAATTCACTGTTTACAATTAGATTCTCCTCGGAATAAGACTAAATGTTGAGGAACGACCTATACAAGGACGAAGTATGAAAAAATGATATGGAATTAAATTTTAATTACGTTACTGACGTTGATTACTTGTGAGAAAGTTAAAGCGCCTGTAAATATAGCAATTAGTTACGCTCGTCTATACAAATGGTTGCCTATATAACAAGGCGCTAACTTAATGTCCACTTTTTACTTCATTCATACATTTTTATTTATTTATTTATTTTTTAAATTTTTATAATATTTTAGCATATTATAATATCTTCATGCTATTCTAATGTATTGAAATTTTATATATATATTTAAAAATTTACGTTTTTTTTTGGGCCATATTGCATCCTTCTAAAAAATAAAAAATAAAATGTTCTTTAAGAGCCAAATTTTTTAGTATTAATTTTTTTCTTACCTTTTGTTTTGTTTTGTTTTTTCCATTTTTTCCTTTGAAAGCAGCTACAGTATAAGCACCATCTGCCAATACTATATTAAAAAGGTCAGGAAATAGCTCTATTAGCATTTCAGATTAATAGGCAAATTAATTAAAAATTGGAATAAATGAAAAAAAAAAAAAAAAAAAAAAAAAAAAAAAAAAAAAAACGTGAATAATAAATGGAGCTATGATTAAGAATGCAAATATGGTATAAGACCTAATGATCAAAAATCATTTTGTTATGCGGGAAATATAAATTCTTAAATCTACTAGTAAACATTGTCAGGGACAAAAAGTAACAACCCTTATCTGGAAATAATGGTTTGGTATTTTAAACTGATGACTCAATGGTATAGAATGCATTCAAGGCCATTCTCATACGTAACATCACTAAGTCTTGAAGCAAAAAATTATATAAAAAAAAAGTCTTGCGTTGCTAATTAATAGGGACACGACCAAAAACGTACCCTACGTAGCAGCAACAGATGAAAAACCATTTAAATTGTAATAATATAGATGTCCCAACCATGGTGTCCCACAATTTGGACAAACATCATAAATGTTATAATTTTACCTTAGAAACACTTGTGCGTTACAATTTTTCTTTTCACTTAACATAATTTTAAATAAGGGTTTTTAAATTATTTAAAAATTATTATAACATACTACGCAGTATACTTAATATAAAATAAGTAACAAAATATAACATATAGTAATAATAATGAGTATATAAATAAATATATATATATATATATATAATGACAAAAAAAAAAGTATTTGATATCACCTTGAAAAAGTTAAAGGTAGCGAACGAAGTAGCAAGCAATAATAATGGTTCAATTATATACGAAATGCATTCATTGCGCAGCCAGTAGCTATCCCAGGGCTAAATCAAGGTAGTTTTATACTACGGTGATGATATTCTATGTAATGTGACCTTTACGAAGTATTTTGAGTGTGTATCTATATATATATATATATATATATATATATATATATATATATATATATATATATATATATATATATATATATATATAATATATATAAATGAGAGAGAGAGAGAGAGAGAGAGAGAGAGAGAGAGAGAGAGAGAGAGAGAGAGAGAGAGAGAGAGAGAGAGAGAGAGAGAGAGAGAGTCTCCTCTCCTATAAATATTACACTTATCACACCCAATTAAATTAATAGCTACTCGTATAATTTGTAACATTTAAAGCATTTTAAAACTGTGTTTTTTTCTTATCGCACTTATATATCACTTCGTTAAATGAAGTTATAAGAAATTATGATTATGATCATGATAAATTAATGCAATTTTTATTTCTTTGTAAGGGTGATGTATTTTTTTAAAATTTAATTGTATTAATAAAAAAACAATGAAAAGACAAGGACTGTCCCACCTTTATATTTCAACAATTAATATAATAAAATAATGAATAAATGAAATTAATCATTCATTATTTGGAAATTGCGTTATAGGTTTTGCCATTTTATCATTTAAAATCGTAATATTTTATATTGTAAATGAAACCACTCGATTTGAAAGCTTTTATTTATCTTTCTTTTTTCTTATTATTGTTCAAAAAAAAAAAAAAAAAAAAAAAAAAATTACGATTTCCATTCGAATTTTCTTTAGTGTTGCAAAATTTGTGTTTCAATTCATTATTCTATAAAAATAAAAAATGCATTCACATATTCGCTCTTTTTTTTTTTTTTTTTTTTTTAACTGCGCAGCAAAAACAATTATTCTCACTTAAAACAATACTATTTAACAATTTGCTGCACAAAGTGACAACAAATAAAGAAATATTTGAATACATCGTAATAAGAAAAACATTAAGTAAACAATCTGATCAGTACAACAATGAAAAAAAAAACACTCTTATGCAAGCCGTGGATAAGTGAAGTAATTATATATTTATAACAATACTAAAGCATGAAAAACTTATAATAATTTATTTTTTAGATTTATTTATCGTGTAAAGTAAATAATTTCAAATTAAAAAGGTATCATTATTATATCATTTAACAAAACAATAAAAGTATTTTGTTGAATAAAATTCTTATTATATAATATATATATATATATATATATTTTTTTTTATATGATATAATTACTAATAAGTTAAAGATTCGCTTAATAAAAAGATCGTGGGAAAATAAATTTAATTACAAATATATAAATATATTTTCATCATAGTATACTCTTCAATTCATAAATATAAACAATATTTTAAAATTTCATAACTTATATTTTACTGCAAAGAAAGACACAAAAAAAACAACGTAATTTGAATGCAAAATTGACGTCAGTTAAATCCGGGATTAAATTTACCGTTTAAATATATATAATTATATTACACATATAAAAAATAAAAATAAAATCATTTCTTTATTTACTAATTTAAAATAATTTTCCCATAGAGTTTTTAATATAATTGATGTTAAATAAATATATGACAAAAAAAAAAAAAAAAACTTTTTAGACAAATAATCTTTTTACAGTTAAAGCAGGATTTTATTATTAATAATTTTTTTCTATGTATTCTTTATTAAATTATATTAAATTTTTTTTTTCATACTATGAATATAAGAAAAAAAACATATGTGTTTAATATATCATTAAAAATTTATGCTTTGACGGACAAGTATATAAAAAAAAGTGAGACAAAAAAAAAATCTTAAATCCTATTCAAGATTTTTTTTTTCTTTCTTTCTTGACGCGAGTTTGATTTCTCTTACGTACGTATAAAGCCATATGGCACCAACATAAAGCCGTCATTTTAATAATATTTTTTGAATTGTTATTTTATTTTTTTATTATTATAATATATGAATATAAGAAAGAAAAAAAAATGTTTAAAATGTAGTCAACAATAGAAGAAGGTTGGTATTATTATTAAATATTTATATATAAAAAAAAGATAAATATTATAAAAGATGGATCAAAAAAATGGTATTTTTTTGTGCACAATATAATTTTTATTAAATCGTAATATGACCTCGTTGATTTTTAAATCTTTTTTTTTTTCTTTCAGTTTTGTCGTAAATTGTAATGTTTTCTTTATACAAGGCTTTTGCAACACTTTTCTTTGGAGGATCTTTTCTTATTATAACAATACAATTACGTGTAAAAATATTTATTTATGCTTATTTACCTATAATACAATTTTCAAACTTATAGAATTCATAAATCGGCAGCTATTGTAAATCTATAAATTTTTTTATTTACTTAATTTAAAACTTGCGAAATATATTTTTAATTAATTTTTTAAACTAACAAGAGTCTCAAAATAAAAATCGACGTCCAATACTAACTTTAGAAGTCAGTACTGAAAAATGAAATTTTCAAATACTTAAAAAAATTACATAGTTAAAAAATATAATAACAATAATATTTATATGCAAAAAATTTAAAGCTATCCTAAAATAAGCGATTTTATATCTGATGAACCGAATGTATAATAAAACATCATTCTTAAAAAAAAAATAATAGAAATAATAAGAAAAAAATCACACCTAAAAAAAAGGTATAGTTATTTGTAAACAAGTGCTTTAAATTTGTGCAAATAAAATCTAACAGTTTTTAGTATAATATGTACATTGAAACTGCTATATCACTTTGACAAAGCATTTTGACTTAAAAGTAAACAAAAAACATTACTAGCCAAAATTTGACCTAACTGTCGCGCGTAAATACGTACAGTACGGAACGTACGTAAAAAAAAAATAAATTAAAAAAAAAAAAAAAAAAGTAAAAATTTTAAATAACAAAAATCGAATAAAAATGTTATTTTAATTAAGATTTATTTCTATATTATATATATATATATATATTTTTTTTTTTTTTTTTTTATAAAATGTTCATATATATTTTCTCATTTCCTGTAAATGAATATAATAATATTACCTAGGATTTTGATTTGAAATAAAATTAATTATAATAATTTTTACTTGCAAACGACCATGAAGACATTTTTTTTTTTTTTTTTTTACTTATATGAACACAGGATGCAATCACATATCTCAAAAAATTTAATTTGAGACAAAACAATAAGGAGATAATCTATATTTTATTATAAATTTTAGTAACAAAAAAAATTTTATGGTATATGTTTTACGTGTACCTAATTTTTAGTTATAATAATTGTGCCCCAATTTTTATAATAATATTACATATACCAAAAAAAAAGTTGTTTATTTTGTTTGTTTTTTATTCACACTAGATTTTTCTATTTCATTTTTTATAACAGAATAATATAATATATTATTATTTTTATTAATTTTGTTTTATTTAATTATTTTAAATTTTATTAACTTTTTGGGGAAGAAGGGGTTTATTTAATTAAATATCTTGAGTTCATTTAAATTATTTATATTAAAAAATACTTTTATTTAAATTTAACCCTCATTTAACTGATTAATTACCTTTTTGTTGAGAATAATTCATCACCTGCCGCTTTTGTATCTATAAAACGTCGATATTGAGACTTAAATATGAAAATGTGAACTTTTTAATCGAAATATAGGAATATGAATAATAAATGAACAACTATTTTGAAGCCGACTTTGAGCGATTTCGGTCACATCCGCTTCCGTTTCTACTTACTACGCATGCGCAGTACGTCGAAACGGAAGTGGATGTGACCGAAATCGCTTATAGGCACCCTCAAAACAGTTGTTCCTTTATTAGTCGATAAGGGTCAATGCATTCATGTTAAAGTCGCCGCTATGTTGGATCAATCAATAACATGGGCTGGTATAGGTATAGGAAAATGACTCATTTTGCCAGTTTAGAAATACTAAACAATAATTTTGAGAGCATTGATGTTGTAAATAGGTTGAATTAGTACATATCTCAAGTGAGAAAAATAATTTTGAAACCAAAAATTAACCGATTTCCCAAAGAAAAAAAAAAGTAGCCTAAATCGAAGTATTTCCTTTATGCTGAGCAATGTTATTCATTACTCCAGTATGGCGTCCAAGAGCATTATATATGACTTCATGACACCGTGCGTAAGATGATATCAAAGATTAGGAGATAAAGATGCAAAATTTTGGAATGTCATTTCTTTCAAAGGTTTGAATATTTAATCATGGGTTAACATTGACTTTGAAATTATGTACAACTGTAGGGAGTCAAATTTTGAATATTATTAGCTTTATAATTACATTTTTTTTTTTTTTTTTTTTTTTTTTTTTTGCTTTTCAGCTTCAAAATTGTACATTAAATATTATATTTTACATACTGAATTCTAAAATTTTATTTAAAATTAGTAAACGATTAATAATAAGAATAAACCTTATTTTTAATAATAAGTACAATAAGCAAATAAATTATTGCACTGTCCAACTTTACATTAAATTAATCTTTTTGTTAAAAGTTGCATATGATATTCTATATTTTATTATTAATGTGTTTTTAATTAATAATATAATTTTGTAACATAAAATTATTTTAATATTTTTTATAAAAATTTTATAAAATATTATATAATATATTAATATTGAGATAATTAATTTGTTTAAGCATGTTGATTATAGAATTTTTGTATTCTAATTTATAAAATTATCTATATATAAAATGCCATAATAATATTAGTAACATCCGTTTAATAATCGAAATATAATCAAAATACTTGGATTGGTCTTCATTAGTGATATACAGTGTTTATAGTTTCTATCAATTATAATATTGCATGATTGAAAATATTATCTCTGAATTTGTGATGCAAGTAAAAAATTAATATATTTGAAGTTATTTTTCATACATATACCCCGTATTTGCTTTGAAAAGTCGCACAGAAAATGTTTCTTGTTATACGACATAAAATTGCCACTTTTACATAGACATAGAGTTACATTGTTGAGCGCTAAATTTGCATACTATGTTGCTAAACAGAATAATTTAGCAGTTTTTTTTTTTTTTTTTAGTGTAGTTTATTCAACATTACTAACTTTTATACTATGAAAACTGCCTGGGTCAATAAAATTTCTATTTATCTGAGTACACAAATATTAAATATGAAGGTTTATTTTATAGTTCCTGGTTTAAAAAAAAAAAAAAAAAAAAAAAAAAAAGATCAAGTCCTAAATAATAAAAATATAAATCGCACAAAGCCAACACCCATATTAATTATCTCAGTTCTAATTTTTTAATTACATATACGCACTTCAAAGTATATCCATAATTAATTACTAATTAAATAATTTTTTATTCCTTTATAGAATAACTTTTAAGTATGTAGAACTTCTTATTAAAATAAATTAATTTTCATTAACTTTTTTTTTTTTTTTTTTCTTTTTTTTTTTTTTTTTTTTTTTTTTCTTTCTTAAGTACATTTTCAAATCCGTACGTTTTGTTACCGGAGATTAAAATGCATTATAAAAAAAAATGTAGGCCGTGTGGAGATTATCATGTATTATGCACTTCTTTTTTCTTGTGGTTATTTCAATATGTGTACAATACAATAGAGATTATGTAAGTGAAGTGAAATTACTAGAGGCGATTTATACGTATTCCGACATGAAATTGAGTTACTTATTCAAACCTCTTATTTTTTTATTTTTTATTATAATTATTATCCTTTACTTTTTATATATATATATATATATATATATATATATATATATATATATATATATATATATATATATATATATATATATATATATATATATATATATATATATATATATATATATATATATATATATATATTGTATACTTTTAAATATAATAGTTTAATTGATTTCAATCGTATACTGTCATATTTTAACGCTTTTCATCTCTCTCTCTCTCTCTCTAATTGAATATCAATTTATTATTTTATTTATTTATTCGTATAATGTTTATAATTGTATTCTATAGAGTAATTCATATAAAGATTTTATTTTCTGGTAGAATTTTGGTTTTGGTAGAGCCATAAAAAACTTTATGAACATTTTAATGCATAATTAGACACAAAATCGGATTAAAAAAAAAATTTAAAAAAAAAATGGTAATATATACCGGATTGTAAAATATAGCCCTACAAGAGCGTGAAAATATACTTGATTTTGAAACAAACTAAATTGTAAGTCTCATCAAGTGTTTTGTAATGTAAATACTAATAATTTCTTCTGGTCTATTCCTTTGAATAAATTCAATCTTTATTAATCAAAGTTAAATTTTTAGTGAAATTTTTGAAAGCTATACTGTAGCACAGATGCTACATCGTATAATATATTAAATTTTAAGTATATTTCTATCCATATTTACTTAATAATTTTTATAATAGCGTAGACTTAAATAAATAAATATTATCGTCCTTCAGATTTTTTTGACAAAAGCTATTTATTTTTTAATAATGCTACGACCTATATCATTAGTCTTTATAAAATGTATTTTGTATTGAAAATATTAAATCGATTTAATATGCCATAAAAAAAATGCAAATTATAATTTCTAACGTATTAATAAAAATAACGAACAGAAAAGAATTAATTTTAAAAAATTTGAAGTATATAAAATTTGCAGAAGAGTTTAAATAAATATTGGAATATTTCTTCACTTCATTTGCTAACATACCAAAGATGGAGAAATTTTAAATTTTGTGTTTGAACTTATATTATAAGTAAACAATGTCGTCATTGCTATATAGAGGTGACACTTATATTAAAATATTATTTGAATTTCTAGGACAGTGCTTTATATTTTTTATGTGTTGATTTTATTATTGAGTATTAAAAGGTATAGTATCATAACAATAAGGTATAGTATCATAATGCAAATCCAATAAATTTTTATATAAAATTGTGTGATACATTTTCCCAATAGTAACGTGCATAGTGGAACATATGAATGATTTATCACAGATACAATTCAGCATAAAAACTTTCAAAGATATAAAAAACTGACAAAATTTCTAGTATAAATACTAGAGATATCGAATAGGAAAGCCAAATAAGGCATGCCTTTGACGTTATTTAAACTTCTTTCAAATATATACAAAGAAATCATTGACTTTGCCTATCATATAGGATAATAGAAATACGCAAGCAGTATACAAATTTTTATAAATAATGTTTATATAGTTTTCTTTAACGATAATAAGACAAATAAAATCAATCATTTAAATATCAAATAACAGAAATGTTTAAAAAAAATTGCATATCTTTAAATCGAAAACTAAAAAACATATTTTTACTCGTCAGCACAGCATTATTAACGCTTTTTTTAAAACAAGAATAGAAAACATTTGACTTTATCGGTAAATAAATAAATAAAATTTCATGTTGAATTCATTTTAATTTTTATTTTTTGCTTAAAAAAAAAGTACTTATTTCTATTTCCATAAAAATAGCACATTTAAAAAGTCAAACAATTACTTTGTAATTCTTTCATAGATAAACGGGACAAAATTTGCGAAACAAACCCAAACTATGTGCAATAATAATCATGTACCATGTGCCAATTTAATATAAAGCTATTGAAATCAATATAAACGTTTATACTATATAACTACAAATTAATTAATCAAATATAAAATCATATATAGACATGAAAGTAATAAAAAAAAAGTATATAATTATCATACTAAATAAAACAAAGCCGTGTGTTTCAATTATTCAATCACTCAAATTTAAATTTATAACCGGATGTATGTATTTAAAATTTCAAAACGTTCATTTCAAGAAATATAATTATGCTTAAATTTTTATATACTATGTCAATCATTTTTAGGGTCACGTGTCATAATCATAGCTCACGTCAATTAATCGTCGTTTAATAATATGCTAATTAATGTTTAATTGTTGAGTATTTATAAGTATTAAAAGTATACGTACTTGAGATAATGTACTTTTTTTATATGCGCACGTTTTTTTTTTTTTTCTTTTTTTTTTTTTTCGTTTTTTTTTTATTATTATTCTTTTTCTTTATGTTTATTTAAATTTTAATATTTCATTTTAATTATTTTCTTGAGTATGTAATATAGAAATTTTTATAACCATATAGTGTTACTTATTATTATTTTATACGTATTATATTTAAGAATGCTGCTATATAGTTATCGGTGGTTTCGTAACACTCAATCAAAGGCGCGGCTAGAAAAAGGCAAGGTACCCCTAATTTAACATGACGCTTCTGGGGAAAAACACATCTTATGTAATTTTTTAGAAAACTACTGCGCCTATTTCGGCAAAATTTAAATGATTGATAGGCATTCTTGTGTTTTAAGGTAATAATATTTATTTATTTACTTATGCTATTAAATGCTTTACAATATTATAGGTTGTGTGCGCATGGCGTCATTCTGAGTGCTTTTCGATGCAATTTTCTTGAGTAATGAATAACATTGCTCAGTATAAGACAAATGTAGTTTTTGGCTATTTTCTTTGGAAAATTAGCTATTTTTTTTTATTGTTATATTTTTCTTGCATACTTGAAAAACTAATTCAACCTGTTAAAAGCATCAATGCTCTAAAAAAAAAATGCGAAGTATTTTTAAACTGACAAAATGTGCCATTTTCCTATACTGGTCAATGTTATTTAGTACTCACTTATGACGTTGACTTTGACATGAATGAAACCATCCTATATAATATGTATACGCAGTAATACAGTTCATGCATTTTCATCTAAATATCGTAATTTTTAACTGTTAATCTTCCGTAAGCTTCATTCCTATTACTGAACAAATGTACTGCATGGCACTGTTAATTCATTTATTATTTTATAAGTAGTAAAGCAACGAAACTATAGAATTTAAAAAAATATATATATATTTAAATTAAAATATAAAAATAAATTATGTTATAATATAACAAATTTATTTATCAAAACAAATTGTAATAATATATTTTTCATTTATTATAAAAATTATGTTGTATTATTTTAATTTTATGAAATGTTATGTATATTTTATTCACTGAATTTTACTGAGGGCAAAGAATAAAATTTTCTATGGCAAAATCTGTACAAGATTTTTACATGAAAATTACTTACATTGTCTTTCATAAAATATTGAAAACTATTGGCTTATACAATGCGATCACATGGAGATTTCAGTTGAAGCAAAACTCCATTTAAATGCATATTATTTCCATATTTTGCCACTATTTTTTTTCAAAGTCTATAATATCAATTTTTTTTTAAATATATTGCATAGATACAAAACTATAAACTAAACATCTTAAAAAACTTCGTATCATATTATTAGCTATAATATATATCTCACCTATACCTTCACAGTTCAAACATTAATAAACAATACTAAATCCCTATCATACAAAAATCTGATTTCCAAATATTATTATAATCAAAAATAATATCTTTTTTCTAAAACAAACATAAAATTTCAGCATCATTTTTAAAGATAAGGTTTTTTAAAGATGTTGCATATTTTATTTTATAAAAAGTTGTAGCTATTTATACTATGTATAAGTGAATGACTATTCGTTAATTAAAATACTGTGTGTCATCTTTGAAAATAAGAATACGCTAAGTAACCATTTTTCATCACTTTTTTTTGTATTATTTATTTATTTTCATTCAATTGAAAATGTGTATCACTAGTTCACTAGCATATGTTTGATTTTTTTTTTCTTGTGCTTTTTTTTTTTTTTTTTTAAATGTCAAATTTTTTTATGTACGTATTTAATGTGTGATTTATTATTAATTGATGATTTTTGTAATTTAATATATTATTGTTATGCGTAATTAATTGTTATACGTTTTTATTGTGATTTTTTATTCTTTACTTATTTATTTATTCATTTTGAATCGGGCAATCTCTCTTAAACTTTTCTTTTTTTTTTTCTTTTTTTCTTTTTTTTTTTTTTTTTTTTTTTTTTTTGCGACAATCAAAATAACACGGTTTAACGTGTGTTGTTGGCTTACGGGAATTATTTCCTTATTTTTTATTTTAATTATTTATTCATCCATTTACCTATTTTCAAGGGGACACATGTATTTATTTGTCCTTTTATTTAAATAAATTTAAACTAATATAGCAAGAAAATAATTTTCCATTATTTACGCTAATTATGTGCTATTTTCGACACATTTTTTTTCCACTATCATCTATATAATTCTAAGAAATATTTACGAAATTTTAACTTTTGTAGTGATGCTTTTTTTATATTAAATTCACTGAATTGCATTTTAATTTAATTATACCCGGATATGCTATTTAGAATATTATTCAGAAGCATATTATAATTTACGCATTTGTATAGAAAATTGGAAAATTTAGAAAATAAAAATTTTTGAATTATAAATTTGAATACACAAATGCATTTTTTTTCCAAGGACTATAATTTTGAAAAAATCGCTCAATTATAAAGTTTTTTTTTTTTTTTTTTTTTTTTTGTGAAATTTAAGTAAAGTTATAACAACAGTAGGCCAAGGAAAAATGAACAAGTAAGGGTGAGAGTGCATATTTTTATTTTTTTTATTACATAGTTAAATATTTCTTCAAATAATAATTTAATATTTTATCTACGACGCTTGAATAAGTCTTTTTACATCAATTTAATTGAAAAATTACAAAATAAAAAAATAAACACACAATCTTTTTTTTTTTTCTTTTATTCATAAAAAAAGAAAAAGTTTTGCAAGTTTGATTTCCTTATAAACATATGTCTTCATGTTAATTTTTTGGTCTTTTTTTTTTTTTTTTTTTTTTATTATTATTATTTTTTTTAGATCCTGTTACTATTGTTCATAAAACAAATAATTAAAATCATGTTAACTTTTTTAGATTATGCAATTTTTTTGTCTTCCGAATTGTAAAAGTATTGAAAATTTTGTTTATTTTTCAAGGAAAGTCCCTTTTGACCCTTATATTATTTTCGCATTTTAGCTCTTTTTTTTTTTTTTTTTTTTTTTTTTTTTTTTCTTTTTCTATTTAATTTTGAAGGTGACAAATTTTTTTTATCTTTTGTTTACTTTTCTTAACTCCAAGGCCCTGGTTTTCGAAATTTAGTTTAATTTCTTAGAAATTTAAAGTACTGTGTCTATCTGTGAAGTGGTAAAAGATACATGATGTGAAACTGTCGTTTGTAGTTGTTTAGACTACTACTATAGATAATAAATAAATAAATAAATAAATAAATAAATAATCATCTTTATTTAAAAAAAAAAGCATAAAAGAATATACTTTTTTTTTTTTTTTTTTTTTTTTTTTTTTTTTTTTTTTTTTTTGAAAGGGTGAAGTTTAAGCCTGACTATTTGTAGTTAGTATCATAAAAACATATTTAGCCACCAAATTGGAAAGAACGAGATATACATAAATTTGTAATATTAGAAAAACTATTTAGAAAAGTTTAGTAATCTCAAACATTAATATTGTATCTTTTAAAATTAATTAAAAAATAAAATAAAGTGCGGAAAGTTAATATAATTATAATTTATCTGCACTTAAAAAAAAAATAATAATAATATTGCAAGTTATCGGTGGTAACGTTTAACCAATCAAAAGCACTCTGGAAAACAGCGGGAACTTTAAATTTCCTATCCTATTACATTGTGATACCATCCTTTAACCGATTTTTGAGAAATATACTGCAGTTAGGACACTGAATTTTAAATAACGAATACTACAGACATTTATACATACTTAAAGCTTAAGAAAAAATACAATGACAAAATACTTCAGCATTATTAAGTATAATTGAAGAATGAAAAACTATAAACACCAAACAAAGATGATAGTGTTGACCTTTGAAAAGATAAAAGAAATTAATAATTAAATGATTCTTTTATGTTAAAATTATTATTACGTAACATATATATTATTATTAGTATGCAGTAGACAGAAAATAAAATCATTTTTAAAGGTCACAAAATAAAATTTAAAAAAAAAAAAAAAAAAACGGGTACTTGAACTACTTAATTATTAAATAAAAAATTTCTAATTTAAATATGAAATAAAAATGCAAATCATATAAATATTAATCTTTTCATTATTGTACATATGGTGTAATAATCTAAATGTATAATTTAATTTTCTTGTACATGTATGTATGAAAGACCAATATATAAAAAAAAAACTTTCTTTTCAGATCTGTGATTGGCTTATAAAAATTAAAATCAAGGTACTATACGGAAGAATTAACGTAAACTTTTGTTAAATGATGCTTAAATTTTTTGGACATCTGGTGACCTGTTTATTTTTCTATTTAAATTTTTTTTTTTTTTTTTTTTTTTTTTTTTTTTTTTTTTGAAAAGTCACGTATAATGTATATATGTACCTACGTAAAAATAATATTATCTTTAATGCAAGGCTAATGAGGCTTTACAATTATAATTTTCACTCACGTATATATGCACTTTTTATTTTTATTTTTTAATATAATTACAGTAATGTTCCATTGCAATTTGCTAGACCATAAGTTTTGTATATATTATTATTTGTATTGAAGAAATTTAATCTTTTATATGTATACGCTAATTGATATTTTCTAAAGAGTAATATATTTATTAAATTATCTTTAAAAAAAAAATACTAAAAGTATGCAATTTATATATATATATATATATATATATATATATATATATATATATATATATATATATATATATATATATATATATATATATATATATATATATATATATATACTGTATATAATTTGCTGTTACTATAATAGAAATCGAGCCTGTGACTTACAATACGTATATGGTGTATTATAACGAGTGAGATATCACGAGTTAGATCCTCAGTGGGTATTATACGGCTTTTTCAGTGGTATATGCACTGAATGTGCACTCGTGTTTTCCGAACGTTGATACCCCTGTGCATAAAATTACTTTAGAAATTATATGGAAAATTATTAAATATAAGGAATTTACCAAATATTTTTAAAATTTTATTTGTGTGAATTTGTATACAGTATAGTTATATGGGGTGTATGCGCATGACGTCATACTGAATGCGCTTCGATGTCCTACTGGAGCAATGAATAACATCGCTCAGCATAGGACAAACGTAGTTTTTGGCTACTTTATTTGAAATACTTGAAAATCTTATAGTTAACGTGTTAATAACATCAATGCTTTCAAAAATATTGCAAAGTGTTTTTTAAAAAAAAGTGCATATTGTTTGATTTTTCCCATATTGGCCTGTTTTATTTAGTACTCACTTATGGCATTAACTTTTATATGAATTTATTTACCCTATATATACTAATGTTAGCTTTAATTAAGGATTATAGTTATTAGTTATTATTAGTAAAAAAAAAACGTAGTTAATGTATAGTGTAACATGTTTATAATGTGTAATGTTATATAAACTACCTATGTTTAATAATAAATAAATACATAAAAAAATATTTAACTATTTAATTAATTTATTACATAAAAGTTGCTAATGAGATATTTCTTGTTTATGTTTGCAGGGTCGTGTACCACTCGTACGTGCAGTCAGCATGGAGCAACGTTGGCAAGACCTCGCACAATTACTTACTGGACCCCCACCTCCTAACATGCCTCCCATTGACCCCTCTGACCCACATTCATCACACTTCCAACAATTACTACCCCCTCAACCCCCAGGAGGACCATCTTTTCCACCTCATGCTGCCGCATACCCTCATCATCCAGACCATAGAGGGGTGTTACTACACAATGCAACCTTAGCACCACCTATGGGGGACCTTAATGCAACCTCTGCTTATACTGGACTCTCTGCAATTGGTAAGCATATTTGGTCTTAATTATATGAAAAGAGGAACCCATTTACGAAAAAATATATGACAACTTTTTGCCATAAATAAATAATAAGTGTCAATAATTATTATTATTATTTTTTTTTTTTTTATTTTTTTTTTTTTTCGTGTAAGTGTAAAGAAAATTTTAGTAATTTAATTATTTAGATTTGACATTTTACAAAAATTTGCTTTCTGCTTAACTAATTTAAAATTTTGTTGTTTTTAATTCTTTAATGTCAAATTGATTTTTTTTCTCTCTCTCGTGTATCATAACATAACTTTTTGGACGATATTCAATAGAAAATGTTGTGCTGGTTGCATAAGTCGAAATTTTTTATGTCCTTCGTGATTTTTTTATTTACTTCGATTTAAAGTCGATAAAAATTTATCACATTTTTCAAATGTGATTTGTAAAGTAAAAAGGAATGTAGCTTAAAGAATGTCTTTTCGTAATATTGAATTTTCTTTCTTCTTAATTGAATCCTGTTAGTTTCTGGTTATATTGTAATAATAATGAAAAAAAAATAGGGACGCAATTTAATTTTTATTGATTTTTTTTTTTCCATGCGAACTTGTTAAAGATGAAATTCTACTTAAATTAGCTATACTGCGGGATTTGACTAAAAAGTTATAAAGAAATAAAAATTTAAAATTTTGCAACAGTGATTCATTTTGATAAGGTATCTTCAAAAATTGTAGAAAAAAAAGAAAGAGAGAGAGAGAGAAGTCTATGCTAAAATTTAAATTATGATTTTTTTTTCATGTTTTAGTCCCATAAGAGCCCATGTTAATTTCAATAATTATTTACTCTCTTATCTGTTGGTCACCGGTTCTGAAAATTTTATCATGGTTAGCTGTTACTATTAAGTTTCAAATGGCATCATAAAGTTTTGGAAATTTTCTTTTTAGAATTTGAGATACAAGACATCTAAATACAATCCTTTAAAAATGTACTGTTTCGTTACTTTCAGGTGGTTCCAGCTCTCACCTAGGTAACGCAGTAGCTACATCTATGAACCTAACAAACAGCAGTGAACCAATGGGAGGAGATCAAGCGCAAGGCTACAAGATGGAACCTGGTCATGATATGATGTATTATCAGGTACGGTACCATCATGATCCACCTGCTAAGTCTTATCAACAACTTCACTCGGTCATGGTTAGTGAATCAAATTAACAAACAATAATAGCTTTGGATATATACTATATATCAGGTGATGGGAGTTTTTATATTTTTTATGTTTTTGAAATTTTGAATTTTTTCGTTTTGATTAAATTAACCGCCACTTAAAAAATAAAACATAATAGGTTTGCTCGTAAATCTGTTACCTTACCGCAGAAAATAATAATACAATCCTATTTTAAAGGCATATATTTGATCATTTTTACGAGTTCCGGTGCACCCCCCCCCCCCAAAAAAAGTTTTACAAACGAGTTTAATACAAAATAATTATATGATAAACCCGAGTTCAGCAATATTTACAACACATATTTCCGGAATATTAAACAATTATTATGTTGTACAGCTGAAAATTTGTTCAATTCTAAAATAGCTAAATTTATGCTGACATTCACATGTAGTATAGCATTAATTACGTATGCTATTTTAACCTCGCGACACATGATTTAATAATTTAAATAAAAGCTATAAAGCCTTAAAGACTGATTTATCTCTTACAGTAGACTTTTAATAACATTCAATCCATCTGTAACGTTTGCAAAATAATAATAATAATAATAATAAAAATAATAATAAAAAAAAAGTATATCCCTGAACTCTGTTGTCCTTTGGTACTGGTGAACAATACTAAAAATTAATGTTTCGAGATATACAAATAAAAAAAAAGTACACCTTCTAGTTTTCATTTTCTAAATTATATTGTAGATTGTTGGTTGCTAGGGTATGATCTTTATTTGAATGAAATCGGTGTATAAACGTTGTCCCAAATATTTACATATTGATAATTAATACTAAATTGACATTATATTTACAGAACGGTACAGCCTCTGGTTCAGAACAGTTAAACCAAACAGCCGACGGTTTCCTTTCCTCTATTCTCAATGATGAGGACTTGCAGCTTATGGATATGGCCATGAATGAAGGTAAGAAACATTATATGATTCACAATCTACAGTATATAGAGCAACGATCATATTGAATTAGGTTAGCAATGATAATCATTTGCATATTCTTATAGAACTTATTTTTTTATATTATATAGGTCCTAAAATTAAAAAAATAAATAAAAAATTAATATTCTGATGGAGCTTAATTATTTACTATACTATATATGCAATGGTTTCTTTAAGACCTTTAAAAATACTTCTACTATTTCTAATTTGTTTTTAAAAATTGATATTTTTCATATTCAATAGATAGATATAACAGATAGAATTACCATTTATAAAAATTTTATCACCTATAAAATCGTCTATTCTTTTCGCCTCTTGTAACGTAAAAAAAATATAATATATACTCATCTAATAAATAAATAATTAATTACAAAATACCTCAATTTTTTTTTTTTTTTTTTTTAAACTGAAAAAAAAAAACTGAAAATTATGTTGTTTTTTATTATACAAATTTGAGCTCTTTCATAAAATTTAATAAAAAAATTTTTGACCACGAACTTCATTACAAGCATATTTCTATCGCCTCTCGTCGTAATTTAAGTAAAAGTATTTATAAATACCTCCAGTTCTCCAAAAAATATATATCTGATAAAATCATAAATTAATTAATAATAAAAAATTAGCTTATTTAAGATATATTTGTTGAAACGTAATAATGTCTTAATTATAATTATTATAATTATGCTGAGACACAGTGGCAACAGTTACATAACTATAAATTATTATCTCTCAGTTTCGTAATCACGCAATATTTCTTATTTTAACTTTATGTTCGTATATAATTGTCTGATAAAACGACATGCAAATCAATTAGGTATATTATACATTTACAATATCTCAGAAATCACGTTGAATTTTTTTGCACGTCGTCTGAGAATTATCTTAAAGTCAATTGTCTCTTGTAAATCTTAAAGTTGTTCAAAAATAATTTTTTAAAAATTAAAAAAAGTTGTATTTTAATGTTTATAAAAAGGGGGAGGGGAGTGAAGTTCGAATTGGCCAAACATTTAAGCTTATAAAACTCATTTTTTTTATTTATTTATTTGATATTATATTTTTTAAATAAAGGTAATTGTTTAATTCAACCAATACTACGCTGCACAATTGCACGTATAATAAAACCTTAATATTTTATGCAAAAAAAAAAAATATATTAATAAATAAAAAATAAAAATAAAATAAAAATCGTAAGAAAAAATCTAAGAAATTTATTTTCTTTTTATTAATTTAATTAGAATAATTAAAAAATATATTGTAAAGAAGAAAGATTTTTTTTTTTTTTTTTTTTTTTGAAATTGTTTATTAAAATAAAAACACGTGACGTTGTAAAAATTCAATTCTGCATACAAAAAAAAATGGACCACTTGCTATAACTACTTAAAATACAATTGAATATTCTTTTAAATTTATTTCTTACGAAAAAAAACTCTATTATCATAAATACGTCACACCAATAGTGCTACTAGTGGTCCATTAGGTGTTACAGGTATATATAATAAAAATAGCAAAACAATATGGTTCCATTGTAGTCTCGTGACGTAGTAAATTTGTACCCTATGACCCGGGATTTTGATATCGTGATGTACCCTATGATCCCCTCTCTTTCTTATCAGTCGCTCACTGGGCCGCTACACCATGTGCGTTCAATTTAATCAGTATAAACATTAAGTGCGGTAACTAACATGGAACCTATTTTTGCAAGTAAGTCCCGTCATCGGGGTTTTTCTAATTACGAGTATTTTTATTGGACTAGTGGAATTTAGAATATAATTTGAAATATTAGTTTTTATGGGAATTTTGGTTTATTTTTATTGTTTATTTTTATTTGGTTATTTTTCTATTTATTTATTATTTTTATTTATTTGTCTATATTTATCTAATTGTTTTATATAAAGGGTAAAAAAAAAAAAGGGCTAAAAAATTACCCATGAATTGTATAAGTGCAATTTTAGCCATTCAAAAGAACACAATTCATATAATGCTGAAAGTATGCTTTTTGTAATTTTAGTAAGTTTGCAAGGTTTAAATTTTAATAATAATAATTATATAGCATAGATTTCGCAAATCTTTTTTTTTTCTTTTTTTTTTTCCGTTATTTGATTGTGTGTTAAATAAAAGGGTTGTTTCCTATATATATATCACAAATATTTGGCGTTATGACGAAGAATAAAAAGAATTGCGCAGGAATGGGAAAGTAAGTCATTTATGCTGCATTCTGCATTTATGCTATAATACACAGCATAATATTCATAATTTTCCTGTTGAATTGTCTATACATTTTTTTTTCCTGTTTACATAATATATACGTTACTTTCAAAATGCAAAGTATCTATTTATTAAGCAATAAGCAAATCTTCACTATAAAATAAAAATTCATTGAAATTTAATTCTGATTTAACATAATTATTATGCAGTATAGCATAAATTATGTTATATGAATAGTAAATAAATGAGATAGCATAATTATTAATACTACTTTTTTTTTTCTTTTTACGTTGCTATTTTTGGCTTTGCAGTACCTCTTAAAAAGAACCACACTGATAAAAAGTTCCAAATTTCCAATAAATAAAAGACTCATTATCAAATCAAAGTCCTTTCAATGCAAGTAAATTACTTTAATTACCTAAATAAACAATTATCAAACTTCTCCGCGGTAATTTCACCTTGTCATTATTATTTCACTAAATGTCTAAGACTTAAATATTGTTGACGTATCGATCATTGATTGGTTATTAATTATATCGTACCAGTGAGGATTCTTATCATGAATCATTAATTGTGAAATATGATACATATTTTCCGTGTGATGTGTATAACTGCCCAATCAAGAGATTACAAAAAATGATTTATATAATTCGTTGAATAAATAAAATGCAACATCATGCTTAAAAGTTTCCGAGGAATTTTGTATTCAAATATTATAATCATAATTTCCCTGTTTAATTGTCTGCGTTTTTTCCTGTTTACATAATGTATACGTTACTTTTAAGATGCAAAGTAGCTATTTATTCAGCAATAAGCAAGCCTTCACTATAAAATAAAAATTTATTGAAATTTAATTCCGTATAGCTATAATAAATACAATTATAGGGTGTATACACATGACGTCATATTTAATGCGCTTGGATGCTATACTGGAGTAATGAATAACATTGCTCAGCATAGGATAAACTTCATTTTTGACTATTTTCTATTGGAAATCGGTTATTTTTTTGTTATTATTATTTTTCTCACATTTACTTGAGATATACTAAATTCAATATATTTACAGCATCAATGCTCTCAAAAGTATTACTTAGTATTTTTAAAATGGCAAAAAGGTTTATTTTCTAGCCCATGTTATTGAGTGATCCAACATGGCGTTGACTTTAACATGACCTATTAGACATAGAATCAACTGCTAGTGCGCATATAAATATTTTAAGAAATATTAAATTTTTCGAAAAGTTTACTAATCAAGATTATCTATCAAAAAAATCTAATTTTTTGAACTTACAAACCATATCTTGTAATATCATATCTTACAAATAAATTGATTGTAAAATAAAAATCTATTTCAAATACGTTTTTATGCTTCTGACAATATATATTTTTAAATTTCCTCGAATCCTTTCTTTTGGCTTATATGAAAAATCATGAAAAAAAAATTGTGTTTTTGAAATGACGAGCAAATTTAATATTTATAAAAAAAAACTGTAGGATGGTTGCATTCATATGCAAGCATCGACGCCATATGTGGGCACTAAAAATTATAAGTTAGTATGGGAAAAATGACACATTTTGACAGTTGAAAAATACTTTTTGCAAGCATTAATGCTGTTAACAGATTCAATTAGACTTTGAAATATATAAGAGAAAAATAATAACAACAACAAAATAACTAATATTTTTGAAAGAAAACAGCTAAAAAGCACGTTTGTTCTATCCTGAAGAATTCACCTTAAATTGAGAGAGAGAGAGAGAGAGAGAGAGAGAGAGAGAGAGAGAGAGAGAGAGAGAGAGAGAGAGAGAGAGAGAGAGAGAGAGAGAGAGAGAGAGAGAGAGAGAGAGAGAGAGAGAGAGAGAGAGAGAGAGAGAGAGAGAGAGAGATTTTCCTGTTTATATCATTATTTTGCTCTTATAGCTCATTTATCTCTTTTATAACATGCGAAATTTAAAAGTTAAAATTATTAATCCATATGCAACCAATACTCATATGCTATACATACAAACTATAATATATAATATAAACCAATTCTTCATAATGCAACATTGTGCTACTTTTTGTTACAAAAATAAATATCTCTATGCTAAATTATATAACATAACAAGGTTCATATTCTTATTATATTTATATATAAAATTGATCTTTATTGACATAAAGTATAGATAAACCCATGACCTGTTGACATGCATCACTCATATAAGCGTGAATAACTCTATTATGGTCTGCAGTGGTCGGAGATATATAATTGTGATGGACCAATTTTTATATATCAGCAGTTTATTATTGACAATAAGTTTGTGCTGTGTATGAAGCACTGAACTGTATGTGTAAAGTCAACGCTGAGCGAGCTCAACTTTTGCTGATCATATATGAGGATTGCAACTTTTTTTTTTTTTTTTTTTTTTTTATTTGCCCTTAGGAATTTTATTTCAAAAGCTCTGTTAATTGGTTGTAATATCCTGTGATCAGTCTGTTCATTTTTTTTTTTTTTTTTTTTTTTTTTTTACTTTACGTTTTTATTTATTTATTCAGTTATGATTTTTCAAAATAGCCATACTAAATTAACTTCTTTTTATAAGCGATTCAACCATTTATTCGTTTTTATTTTTGAAAAGCGTTTATATTCATTGTTTTCATTTTTTTTTTATATCAAGTTTTGCAAAACGAGTTATTAAGACGAATTTATAATCGACTTATTTGCAAATAGTTTTAATTTACACTGTAAAGAAAGTGAAAAATGTTAATATTTTGGATATATGTATCTAATATCTATTAATGCGATCGGAATGAAAAATTTCAAAAAGCGTTCAAAATAACGAAAATGTGGAACAGAGAGAGAGAGAGAGATTTGTAACAACTATAGTTTAATTTTATTTTTATTGCTTTTTTATATTTATTTTTTTCTTAACTTATATTTCTATAAATGTAACACCAAAACCAGGATCGTGTTGTCTTATTTTTACTATTAATCCCCAAAATTATTGCTTGTAACGATTTAGGGTTAAAAAAAAAAAAAAAAAACGTGCTGAATATACGCTCTCTCACGATGAGTTTGCAACAAGGCGGCACGAGACATGAGCTATACAATGTTAAGATATCACTGAGAAAATACTTCGTCTTATCTTAACCCGAGCGGGTGGGTCATTGGGTACATTACGCGGCTACTTTATATGTGATATACAGCTCTGAAATATACTCGAGTCATCTCTTAAACTGACCTATCTAGTTAGCGTAGTTAGCCCAATATGCAATTTCAAGTATGCATTTCAAGTATGCATATGCAATATGCAAGTAATTTATAGCTAATTAAAATATTATTATGAAAATTATCAATATGCATTTCTTGAAAATAATATATAAAAGTTAAAATAATATAATAAACTTATTGTATGTATGAATTCAAAATTGTGACTATTGTAAAATAGTTGGGTTAAATTGAGTGGTTTGTAGCCTGATTTAGCCTAGTAAAAGTTGTTAGTTATTAATTATTATTGTACAAAAATATGTATGAGCGAGAAACTTTAGTTACAGGGTAGGAGAAATTTAATTATTTTCTTTGACGATTTCGGTATCTATCTATCTATCTATCTATCTATCTATCTATCTATCTATCTATCTATCTATCTATCTATCTATCTATCTATCTATCTATCTATCTATCTATCTATCTATCTATCTATCTATCTATCTATCTATCTATCTATCTATCTATCTATCTATCTATCTATCTATCTATCTATCTATCTATCTATCTATCTATCTATATAGCTATCTATCCATCCATCTCTCTCTCTCTCTCTCTCTCTCTCTCTCTCTCTCTCTCTCTCTCTCATAACATCCATCCATCACTATCGCATCTTGCTCTCTTTCTATCTAATTATCTATATTGTATTTACCGTAGCCCTAGATACTCATGTTTTAACCGATGTCTCCCTTACCCTGTCTACAGGCATGTACACCATGCGACTCCTGGAGAACGCTCAAGGTCAGAGCGGAGCACCAGGACTCCCACTGCCAGCCACAGACGGGGATGGATCCAGTGATTCAGCGGTCAGTTCTATGGGGTCTGAGCGAGGGGGTGCCTGGGGTTTGGACCCTGCTGCACATAATGCATCTTCACCTTCTGAACCTGGAACTCCTTACCTTGAGTATGGGTGAGTAATCAACTCAAGCTTTTATTATTTTGTAAGCATTATTATAAGTACTTATTGTGAAAGTCATAGCGTACTTTTATATTTTCCTACAAAACATACCAATTTTTTTTTCTTGTGCTGTTTCAATGAGCATAATTGAAGCTTGTAGCATTTGTGCCTTAAAGTTAGTATTTATTAGGCAATTCACATCTTGAATTAGAAATTTTTTTGCAATGTAATATAGCAAGCTTGTAGTGAGTGATCAAATTCATTTTTCCATTGGGAAAGCATCGAGTAAACAAGTTGATCATTACGATTGAATTGAATAAATGTTAAAAATTCTCATACAAGTGAATTAGCGTTTTTTTTTTTTTTTTTTTTTTTTAAAGACGTTAACAAATTAAATAAGAAGGAATCATAAAAAAAAAAAAAAAATTAGCTCTTCACATAAACATAGAAGATATAAAGTTCAAAAAAGGTTTTTTTTTTTTGAGATACAAGGTTTAAGCCGACGAAATTAAAAACCCATATAGGAAAATACTATTTTTTATCTTTGGCTACCGAATTTTAAGTGTTCAGCACCAAAGTTGTTGAATCTTTGTACATAAAATCGAATATTTACGTTAGAAATTTGAAATATTTATTGTTACTACTAACTTGATGAAGTACTAATTGTATGTATGTGTTGTTGACAGTCCTCACGCGGGAAAGTACCGAGGTGGTGCATACGACTACAGTTATGCAGGACGTCAACCTAACTCCTCCTCAGTGGCACAGAAAAAACATCACATGTTCGGGAAACGTTTCTTCCAAGAACAACATGGCTCCAACTCTTCCTCAGATAGTGGTGAGTAATTTTAGCTCCAGTAATCATGCAGTATGGACCCCTTGCACATCGTCGCCATGTTTGTGGTGCCTAATGCATTGTCCAGCCTAGGGAAAACATCATTTCTCCTAATTTTTCACATAACAAAAGAGTTTATTTCAACTGAAAGAATTTTTTTTCATATTCTTCGAACTTATTAGAAGCTAGAAATAAGGCCTTGATTGAGGTTTGTTTCTTTTGCTATTAAAAATGTAAAAATGACGTTTTTCCTATACTGGCCTATGTATTGCTGACCAACAAAATGGTGGCTATTAAATATGAGTGCAACCGGTCTATAGGCGTATAGTGGCCGTAATTGAAACACACCGTTCACCGTCGAAATAAATTTACAAACTTTTATTTTTTATTTTTTTAATAATAATAATGGCTAATAATTTAGCTAATAATAAAAATAAAAATTTATTATTTTTATTTTATTTTTTGCCCCATAATTGTTTATTCTAAAAAATGTTTCACATTATTTAGATGTGATTTTCCTCGTGAATAAAAAAAAATCCCAAATAAATGCGTCAATGTTTACGGTACTTAACCGCTAGATAAAAAGTTCATTGGGTACATCTTGGGTCGTTGGGTACGTTCACAAATATATATATATATAACTTATGTAACGTACGTGAGTTGTATAAAAACTAGAGCTATCTGAAATTTAGCAAAACAATGACTTAACTTATCTGATTATTAATTTATTTGTACAAATATAAATTGACCCGTCTCTTAATTTTATATGTGACGTTTGAACTATCTTATGGTATGTTAGAAAACTTTGATAACAATTTGATTGACCGTGGCTTCTATGTTAAACTTTTTTTCTATTAATATTATTATTTACTAACTTTTTTTACGTATAGAATTACGTAAATAAGTAATAATTAAATAACTAATTTATTGAATTGCAAATTGCTAATTTGCTGAATTTGCTGTTTACTTTTAGTAAATTTTCGTATCAAATTTTACAATAAATGGCATTGCGTGAAAGTTGAACAATTTCTAAATAAAAGTTTTGCATAGCAACCTTTTTATTTTTTCAATTTTTTATTTATTTATTTATTTCAATTTTTTTTTTTTTTTTTTTTTTTTTTTTTTTATAGAAATATTTGGAATGGTTTTAACAAAAATAAATACTTAATAATTATACAGCAACCTCTATAGTTTAAACCTTTGCTATCTTTTTGCAATTGTTGCAACAAACTTATATACGGTTTGTAACGCAACTTATTGAGGATTTAGCCCAATTTTTGAAACATTTATTCACAAAATCAATGCTTTATTGAATAGTAATTATGTCGCGAAGAATAACATTTATTATGTTATACAGATTAATTATTTATGTAAATCCAAAATATTTACATTTATGCTACTACATTACATAAATGCAGCATAAATTACGTTTTTTTTTATGTGTTAGTATCTCATTATGCAACAAAATAATAATATTTTTTTAATCTGTATTTACAACGATTATTCAAATAACCACAGTGCCTCATATACTGAAACTTAATTCAGATTTTTTTCTAGAAAATATTCATGGTATAAATCTTCAATAGAGATTACAATCTTCGAGTTTTTTTTTTCTCTCTCTCTCTCTCTCTCTCTCTCATTCTAATCAATTTTGCATAGATGTACAGTTAACAGGTGTAACAGTTGGTTTTCTAATTAAGTAGACTTGCTATAGGTAGGTGTATCAAATGAGGGTTATGAAGGGGTTGGGGGTAATTTTGTCATGCACTATATAGGTTACGTAACTTATATTACCTTTTAAAAGTTTGGAGCTAACATGAAAGCAGTATGACTGATAAAGGAACAAGTTTTTTGAAGTCAATAGCTAGGATTTTGCGACGGGAGGGGTACATCCTATAGTGAGATTATAAGGGGGCAACAGCCCCCTTTATCCATAATTTTTCATACTTGTTGGGGGGGGAGGGGGGTCCAGACCCACTCCCTGAATACGCCCGATTCATGCATTACAGTTTTAATAACATAATTTGTATTTTACCGCTTAAATTGTGCATGGCACATGTATGGCATGATTATTAGATAAAGGGGGCTAATTGTTGTTGTTTGTTTTGCCGGCAGGTCTGCACGCGGGTGCCGCCAGCCCCTCTGCCAAGATGGAGATGAAATTCTCTTGTAGTCTGGAGTTTGCGAGACATCATGCTGCCGCGGCCGCTGTCTCAGGTAAACTAAATATTTCATCATTAACAACAATTAAATTATATCATATACACAGGCGGAGTGAGGATTTAGGTGGGTGGGTGATATATCACTCATATTATATAGTATGAGATACCCGGTATAGATTTTATGATGGTTCATCAATTATGCCTAAGTAATTGGTTATTTAATGAAAATTTTCCATTTGAAATGGACGATAATGCAAATTAAAGTTGCCTTGGCTATATGTATTGCAGTCGTTTTTAGTGTCACATGAGTTTGAGTTACACGTTTCTTCCGACTGTCTGTGTGCTAGGAAAAAAACAACTTAATTTTCTGACATCAGTAAAGTTGTTTGTGTTACAATATATTTATGAATTATGTACTTTTATGTTACAGAACCTCGTGTGGAGCATGTTACCCACAATCACACCTACCATCTGCCTAGCTTACCTGAGAGCACGGGTGCTGCACACCGACCTTTGACCAGGGACAAGGGAAAGTCGAGTGAGTTGGTTATCCAAGTTATATAATATAGTTTGTTAGAATAGCACATTAGACGACACCCCATCTTATACTGACTCATCATTTTGTCTCACTAACACTGAATATGCACCCCTTTTTGTCAGCTTGTATTAAATAAAAAAGTAAAAATAAAATCAAAAGTGTGAAGAAGAAAAAAAAGTGTGAGTGAGACAAAACAATCCGTCAGTCTTCATTAGATTTTTTTTTTTTTTTTTTTTTTTTTTTACATTTTCTTGTATTATAATTATTAGTATCTGTTTCATTTTCATACACATATAAAGACGTATTTAGTATCCATTTAAGTACTTTCCTTTTCTTATTGCAGTTTAGTTTTTTCATAAAAATAAATTTAGTATGATAAATATTTCATTTGCGAAGATTTATTAAAAAAAAAAAAAAAAAACTAATGCTTCTTATCGGCGATAAAAATAATAAGCTTTTGCCTTAACATACTTTAAAGTATTCCTAGTTTCCCTCATATCAATTTTTCCACAATCAATGTAGTTAGTTTTCTAAAAAATAAAAAAAAAAAAAAAAAAAAAAAATCACAAAAAAAGTTTCTTTCCATAAGCGTAATGTTAAATTAGAGGGTCTCTAGCGCGCCTCTGATTGGTGCTACGTCAACGCTGGTATGAAGCATTGCAAAATAAATTAAATCTTATGCACTAACCACATATAATATGTATATCATACCCTGTAGTTTCATTAATTAGTTATAATGCAGATGCTGGTCTAGTATAAATATGTAGGAGAAAAGGTCTCAGATTTGGTACAACGTTACAGGTGGCCGACGTTGTCTGACAGAAGAAGAACACATTTCACGTGACGAGAAACGTGCGCGCGCAATGAACGTCCCGATCACAGTAGAAGACATCATCAACTTACCCATGGATGAATTTAACGAACGTCTCTCTAAGTATGACCTCACAGAACCTCAACTATCTCTCATCAGAGATATCAGGCGTAGGGGCAAAAATAAGGTAAGACTTGAGTAGGAGTTTGGCATGCATTGTTATTGGCAATAATCTGCTCCATAAGAATCAAAGAAAATAAATACTATAGGGTTTTCTGATATATATATATATATATATTTACCTCAATTTGTTCGATTTTTTACTGAATTATCTGATTTCCACTGAATAGGGTGTTTTCATTCATGTTAAAGTTGACACCATAAGTGAGCGCTAAATAACATGGGCCAGTAAAGGAAAATGACACATTTTGACAGTTTAAAAATACTTAGCAATTTTTGTTGAGCGCATTAATGCTGTTAATAGGTTGAATTAGTTTTTCAAGTATGCAAGAAAAATAATAATAACCAAAAAATAGCTAATTTTCCAAAGAATATAGCCAAAATCTTTACATTTGTCCTATGTTGAGCAATGTTATTCATTGCTCAAGAAGAGCATCGAATAAAAAGCATAATATATGTTGTACATAGCATAAACTCTTCAGTGGCAGTATACAATACAGAGAATATCAGATAATTTAGTAAAAAAATAGAAAAAAAATTTAGATAAAAATACAAAAAATTTGACAAAAATACGCCCTTGAATTTACGCTTTTTTTTTTTTTTTTTTTTTTTTTTTTTTTTTTTTTTTTTTTTTCAAAGCTAAATTAAGCATTCTAGAGTGGGTAGGGGGTCCGCAAAAGTAAGAAAACTTTTTTGGTAAAAGAGAAATATTTTTGTAATTTTAAGAACCGCACAAAAACGTGGTGACAATTTACGACACTGAAATTATTTTTTAAGAAGTCGGGGACTAAAGAATAATTTGACCTAAATGATGTAATTTCTCTACTCCATGCTCTAATATTGACGTTTACTGTGATGTTTAGGTCGCGGCTCAGAACTGTCGCAAACGTAAGCTGGACCAGATCTTAAGTTTGGCAGATGAAGTAAAACTGATGCGAGATCGTAAGAACCGACTTTTGAGAGACAAGGAGAGTATGTTGTCTGAGAGACAGCGACTTAAGGAGAAGTTCAGCCAGCTGTATAGACATGTCTTCCAGGTAATTAACTAATTAATTTTATATGTTTATTTTTAATGTTATGTTACCATACAATATAATATTACCATAGAATCAATATAGAAAATAGGCCTATATTGACCTTTTTTTTTTTTTTTTTTTTTTTTTTAATATTGCTGTTTATATATATATATTTTTTTTTAATGGTATATTTCAATACTATAATATTATCATAGAATTTAGAGTTGAGAAAACATCCGAGTTTTTTAACATTTTTAATAACATGTTTTTTAACGTACTGTACGTAACATAAAGTATTTCTGTTTATTAATTTTTTTAACGCTTTTTTCTCGTAATTTAAATTAGATACGTAAAAAAAAAATGTTATTATAAAAATGAATATAATAGCGTTATATATTTTAGTCTTTTTTTTTTTTTTTTTTTTTTTTTTTTTTTTTTTTTTTCTTCTACATTAAATCCTGATTATTGTGTAAAAGTTTTCTTTTTCTACCAGGAATTATCTATTTGCCTTAGGAATTAAAAAAAAATCACACTTAAAATACGAAAAAAGTTTCTTACAGAGGACGATTAAAACTTTCTAAAAAATGACAAAATTTTAAACATTTAAAAATTCCTAAAATAAACAAAAACACTGAAATGATAGCTAGTAACGATAGCTAATAATGATAGCTAATGATATCTATAATGTTAACGAGAAAAAGCAAATAAACTCAAATTTTCCATCCCCCAGGCACTCCGCGACCCTGAAGGCAGACCATACTCACCTTACGAATACAGCTTACAACAATCAGCTGATGGTTCAGTACTTCTAGTACCACGTGGAGCTCCCTCTAATCTTGGCCTAGGACCTCCAAATCCTAGCCCACCTGAAGAACCCCCCAAAGCTCCACATCAAAATCATCACCATCAACGTCGACACCACTGACAAAATTTAAATTAAAAGTGTCGTCATTAACTTTTTAAAAACTAAAGACTTTCTCCAAAGTGACTATAAAAAATAAAACAATAAATAATAATACTTATATTTCTTATGTAAATGGCTTTAAAAATATATATATTAATTTTATAATAATTATATTACTCTATACTATTATTATTATTAGTAATATTTTGTTTATTTCGAGTATTTTATGTTTAAAGCAAAAAAAATTATTTTTTATTTTTAAAATAAAGGAATAGATAATGAGACTTAAAAAATATAAATAATAATAAAAGTTTTAAAATAAATGAGCATTTCTAAATAAAAATTAAAAAAAAAACTTAATATTTTTCAGTACTAATACTACATAATTTATGCTGCATTTATGTCATTATAGCATCAATAATAATGCTGTACAATATAATATTTAAGCAATATAACATTTATTATGCACCTTAGCAAAAATTATGTTGTATTGAACAAATTGAGCTGAAAATATGATAGCATAATTATTACGTACTTATTTTTCTGGGGGTAAATAACATTAGAATTGAAGGAATTCTTGAAGAAATAATTGAAGGAAACCCTTATTTCAAAAATTATCTTTATATCCTTTTTTTTTTTTTTTTTTTTTTTTTTTTCTTCTCTCCTACGAGTATCTATTACGATTTACTATCGAAATGGATATAAATGGGTACACCAAAATAATGAAAGTTGCTCATAGTATACTCCTTAAAAAATTTATTATTATACTATTAATTGCAATTTAGAAAAAAAATAAGGACACATTTTCTATTCCTTTAAATGAAACTTAAAACTGATTAAAAAAAAATGTAAACTTTGATCTCATATGCATGACTTTTTTTTGTAAACCCCCCCAAGATTTCAACCAATTTCCTGCCTAAAATATATCGTATTTTATCTCCCAATGTTTTTGAATCTAAAATACTCAAATATTCAAATATACTAAACATAAAAAATTTGATTAGATTTTTAAGTTTTTTAAAAAGCAAGATATACGTTTAATTATTTTTAAAAACAACAACTAACTTTTAATGCTTTGTAAAAGAACTAAATTTCTAATTTTTTTTTCTCTAGTAATTTTTCTTCGTTGTAAACAAAAAAGTGATAAAAAAATAGTAATTAATTTTATTTGTAAATATTGCGATGCCATCTATATATATTTCTTTTATTTTATAAGTAAAAATTTAAATTTTTTTTTTATAAAACATTTCCAAATATTTGGTTTAATAAATTAATATTACTCAAGAAATAAGAGCGTAAGTGAAAAAGAAAGTTTGAATTTGATTATTATAATAATTATAATTGAACAAAAAAAAATATTTAAAGCAATTTTTTATAAAAGTATAAATTTATGAAAACCTATGATCAATTATTTTATAATTAAGAAAATCGTACTAGCTCAAAATTTTATTTGTTAAATTTAAATACACAGCCAAAAATAATAATTACACGTAATTAATTTATTTATGTTTTATACATATTAAGTTTGGTTCATTAATTTTTAAAGTTGGTGGAATTTTTTGGCATTTACTTAGCACGTGATAAATTAACAACTTCTTACTGGATTTTTTTTTTTTTTCAATTTTAAAATATAATATAAATGTAATCTATCATGGTGTTATTTAAATTTTTCGGTCTAAATTACAGTTTTTTTTTTTTTTTTTTTTTTTTTTTTTTTTTCTTCCATAAAATTACTTTTATGTTTTGCACTGTTTAAGGGTAGGAAAGTAGGGTTCCGCTTCCATTTTCCAAAGCTTTTTCGATTGGTTCAACATTACCACTCTGATAATAAGTATTGAAAACTCGTTTAATGTCATAAATTTGTAAACTACTGTATTGCTAAAAAAAAAAAATCAAATCAAATTTAAACTTTAAATTTTGATTTACGCTCTCAAAAAAAAACGAAATGTTGATAATTGATTCAAACTTAGCTTAGCACAAAACTAAGAAAACCCAATGCTGTTATTAACATTCTTTGGCTTGGAATACTTAAAAACAAAAAAAATAATAGAGTTATTCACATTTTCTAATAAATAAATTAGAAACTATAAGAACTCTATTATAATTTCTGAAACAACTTTTGTTTTTTTTTTTATATTGTAAATAATTAATTTTTAAGGACCTTAATCATAACTTATAAATTTTAAAATTGGGATTTAGCCAAATTTAATTGTGGTGGCATGAAAAAATAAAAGCTAAATAATTTACAGAGGAAATATTCTATGTATAGCTAAAAAAAAAAAAAAAATGTACGTGAAAATTTAGCATGGTGAGTAAGAAAAATATAAATTTTATACCAAAAAAAGGCCCAAATGATGTTTAAAGTTTTGTATTTTGCAATTTCTGGAAAAAAAATTGTAAACAAAAAAAAAACTATTATTTTTGTAATTTCTTAATTTTGCATATAATTTCACACAAAAAATGTACAAAATAAAAATGCTATACATAAATATTTCAACTTTATATAATGCCAGTATTTTTTTCTTCTCAAAATAAACATAATTTTTTTCATGCCATAGCAAAAATTGTAAATACTTAATATTAAGAAATCGGGAAACATATGCGGTGATTTTTTCTGTGCAGTTTCTTTTTTTCATTACTCTGTTGTTGTCGTTTTATTTCTAACAAAGGTAAACAAAATATCCAAGTTAAATTTAAAATAAAAAAATAATAATATGAACAGTGTGAATCAATTTTAATTTTAAAATACTCATAAGATAAGATAATAAGTTTAAAAAAATATTTAGAAAATAGTTGGTAGAGATTAGAGTACGTTGAATTGAAAATTAATAAAACGCGAAAATTCTCTAATTGATATAGTAAATTGGGACTAGGATTCAAGATAAGATAATAGAGCATTTTTTGGCCTTTTGTTTAAAATTATACATTCATAATGAAATATCTTTAAAGGAAAAAGGTTACTAAAAATAGTTCCAGAATTTAATTTTCATATTAATGTAAATATAATTCATATTTTGTGACTAGAAAAACAATAAATTGAACATTTTAAAAATATTTAGCAAATTTTAAAAGTTTGTTATTTTTTTTTTTTCTTTTTCTGTTTCTTATTCATAATAAAAAGATATAAATTTAATTTAGAAGTTGCACTAAAATTTAAAAATGTCAACAATTAAATGTAAGTTTCAAAGTGGGATAACTGAACTAATTCATTATTAATAAATGTATTTCTATTGCCAAATTTTTTTTACTAAAAATAACATATTTAATTAATATCCCAGCAATCACAACTTTCTAAATATACATAGTTGCATAAGTTGATTTTTTGTTTTTTTCTCTCTCTATGCTCTTCTATGGCGATACAAACAGATTTTGGAACATGTTATTTTTGCAAGTCCAATCTAGTAAATAGAAGACATTGCAAAAGTAAGTTTAGTGTAAAAATAAACAAACTCGCATCTCAACAATACTAACAAAGTGCTAACAGACGACTTTGTGTTCCTGTCTTGATTTAACATGCTTTATTTTTGGGCAATGAAGCAGTTATAACTTGAGTTAAAATTATTTCTACGGTTTGACATTTTTACTGTAGCTTGTTAAGCATCAAAGCGTTTGTTTTTGTGGATTTGAAGTCAATTGGATGAAAAAATTCTCTTTAACTAAATTGATTGAAATTCAGGAAAAGAAATGCTTTAAGGTTCAGTAAGCTACAGTAAAAATTAAAAATCCGAGAAATATTTCTAACTGAAGTTATATGTGATATGTTGCCCCATAAGAAAGCATGTTAAATGTAGACAGGAACACAAAGTCGTCTGCTAGCACTTTGTTAGTATTGTTGAGCTGTCAGTTTGTTTCACTAAACCTACTTTTGCAGGTCTTCTATTGTAACAAATAAAATTTAAAAAACTTCGATTTACACTGTTCATTATTTTTTTTTTTCTCAATAATTATTAATACTGGTAAAACAAGGTTGTGCTTAGTTTTTTAAACTTTTTCAGTAGGAATTTTTTTTTATATAATATACTGTATAAATTTTTAATTATTATTCTTTTCCCATATTAGAAAAACCTTTGTTTATATAATTATAATTTTTTTTTCTAAAATGAAGAAAATAATTTAAATTATCCATTAAAGTACAAAAAAAAAAAACTTTTTTTTTCATTTGATATAAAAATGCAAATTATTTGTTGTAAATATTTTTTTTTTGGTAATAATACTAAAATATATTATATTTTCTTTTTCTTTTGTGTTAATATTGTATTTGTATATGGTGCCTTGTTTAAGAAAATTTTAAATAATTATATAAAAAAAATGTAATAAAATAAATAAAAAAAATCTATTTGTGACTTTTAAATTTTTATTTTTATTTTTTCAAATAGAAACCCTAGCACTAGCATCCTTTGGTACTGTTTTAAAAAAAAATTATTTAGTATTAAATTTTTTTTTTTTTTTAATCAGAACAAGAACTGAAAAAAATGCTATTTTGAGGTGATTTTAATGATTGCAAATCAAAGAATTATTCAGTGAGTTCTATGCTTGCAATTTAATAACTAATTTTCTTAATTATCTCTAGACCTAAAATTGCTACAATGAAATAAAAATTATTTTTATGTTTATTTTCAACCAATAGTATAGTATTTGTACAAAGATGACCACAACTACAAGAAAAATACTTCCAACCCCTTCAAAAGTACTTTCAACCCTTGTTCTTTGGTCTAGAGAAAAATCAACCCCCATTCTGTACTATCCTAATCAAGGGCTGTGTGAATGTGAATGTGTGATGTGTGAATTATTATGATTCGTGACCGAAGCGTTCAAGGTCACAAAAGTAAAGAAGTGTTTTTTGACAATGAACAATTTTGTCACGAATCTTAATATATCGCTCATTGATTGAAAGCCCTTGATCTGCTGGTTATATATCTCGGGTTAATTTTCCAAAACACCCTTAAATAAAAAAAGTTTTCAATAAAAAACAACTCAGATAAAATTCTTTAAAAAGTTGAGTTTAACGTATTTTCTTACTAAATTGAGTCCGTAGATCAATAATCTGAAGTTCATTTTTAATTTCAACCCTTATTTCACAAGTTATCGAGGTTTGAAGTTTGTCAGTTTGACGTATCCTGCGAGGTATGCAACTTGTCGTGCATTACTATATAACAAGTGGCCTAAATTACAGGGGCTAAAGAAATTTTTAAATCTAAAGCTGTATTTCTTTAAATTTTGTTCTCCTGTCGTATCATAATATAATTTTCAATTTTCTTAATAAATAAACTCATATTTCTCTACAATAAACTGCATTTTTGATCTGTATCTGTATCTCTCTCTCTCTCTCTCTCTCTCTCTCTCTCTCTCTCTCTCTCTCTCTCTCTCTCTCTCTCTCTCTCTCTCTCTCTCTCTCTCTCTCTCAATTTTAAAGCTTGGTAACTATTACTTTATTATTTAGTAAAAAATGTTTCTAATTTAAATCAATTATTGATAAATATCTTAAAGGCGTAGAACACCTTGAACAAAAAACTTGCCTAATATCCTAACATACCCAAATATCAACATTATTTTGGCTGGAGTCATTGATTTCTAATTTATTTTCCATTTACAAAATGTCAGTTGCGGGTTTACTACGTCACAGCTCGCCTGGTCCACGCGCGCGGAAACAGGCAAGATGTGACGTAGTAAACCCGCAACTGACATTTTGTAAATGGAAAATAAATTAGAAATAATTGACACCCGCCAAAATAATGTTGATATTTGGGTATTTTAGGATATTAGGCAAGTTTTTTGTTCAAGGTGTTCTACGTCTTTAAATATTGAATTGTTATATAGAATTAAGTATATTGGCCACAAATTTTTATCCCCTCTCTCATCACAACTTTAAAAAGTAATTAAAAATTCCTCAACTGCTCAAAAAAAAAAAAAAAAAAAAAAACTTGAAATATTGAAAAATGGATCTTATTGGTTTAACGGTCAAGGAAAGCTAAGAGTCCCCTAATTTAACATTACGCGACAACCTCCAAATTACATTATATATTTTTTAATCTTTTTGGACCTAATTATGTAATAAAAATATTCATATCTTACGTTAAAATGAATGGTTTTAAAATAAGATTAAAAATACTCAAACATATGGGCCAGAAATAGCACCAAATTGTGAATTTTAATCCAAAATTCTCAAAATTTCTTGCGGGGGACACCCCCGCACCCCCGGCAGGGGGGTGTCCCCCTCCTGCGCCACCCCCCTCAGTATAGGGTAGCCTGTCCTCTTTTCATGTTTCAAATAGTTGGTAACCCTGAATAATATATTAAAAGTTGCATCGTATCACTCATTTTAGTGCAGCAAATTATTGTAAATATAATCAATCGTTAGTATACTTATGTTTATATGCTTATTGCAGATTAATACCTCTTTTTCAATCAATTTTAGTAATTTTTAAGTTTCTATAAATGTCAAGGACGAAAGCATTAATTTAAATATATAATAATTAAAATTATTAATTAATTTATTAAATTTTAGTATAAGTAATTTTAGTTTGAATTTTTATTTAATGAAAAATTTTACTAAATAATAAAAAAAATAAACCTGTTTTTTTATTTTAAAATATTATTATAATTTTATTGTAAATTTAAAAAAAATTAGTATTTTGACATATTAAAATGGAACTAACGATGATTTTTGACTTATTATATTATTAAAACTAACTTAAATGTATATAAGGTTGCAAAACAAAGCAGGCTTTTTTTTTTAAATAATATTTATTGAAATAAAAACATTATTTTTATTTAATTATAATAAAAATAATAAAGCATAATTTTATATTTATATATATAGGATACCACACACTAAAATTAAAACATTTTTAACTGGCATCTCTATCTGCATCTTAAACCACCGAGAAAATAATTTTTGACTTGTATTAGAAAAATATTTGAAAATTCTTTATTTTTTTTTTCTTCTTCATTTTCTTTCTATTCCAAATTTTTATTGAACTTTAAAATATTTTTCATTTGCAAATCATATCAAATATTTTTTTATTGCTTTATGAAATATTTTACTGGCTTTATTTTATTTTTTTTTTTTACTTTTTATAGGTGGGGAAAATTAGCTATTTTTTTAAAGTCATTTATTTTTAAAAGGTTATTATATAAGCTCGCTATAAATGACATTAAACAAAGCAAAACTCGGTGGTAAAAATAGCAGGGGTTCGGACCCGAACCCGGACCCGGTTCCGGCCAAAACCCTATATTTTGGGCGGGTCTTTTGGACCCGGGTCCGCGGACCCGAACTTTAAAAAAAAAGGGTCCGAAAACCCGGACCCGACTTTGAAAAAATATGACTAGTGAAAAAATAAATGACATAATGTTGATCAGAACAAACACTTTAAATAAAGAAATGGCTTGTGTTGAAAATCAAAATTGTGATTTTGACTATAAATATATTTTTATTACTATTGTTTTAAATATTATGTCTGACTAAAAGCTTGTGATATTAGCTGTTATAGATTTTTGTGCATAGAATATAACAAGCTTTTTTTAAGCAGAAATGAATAACACTAAACTAATTTTGGTTAAGTGGGGAAAAAAAAAAATCAACAAAATTATATTATACTGAAAAAATATTTATTTGTTATTCTATCTAAAAAAAATTGTGCATTATTTTTTAGATTCACAGTCTCAAATTAATTTGTTTATTTATAATTGTTTAATTAATTTTAAAGTTAATTTTACAAATTTATATAATAATCTCGGAGCCGGACCCGGACCTAGCCCCATATGAAGAATTTGATCGGGTCCGGAGCCGGGTCCCTGACCCGAAAAAAAATTGACGGGTCCGGACCCGGCTCCGCGGACCCGACAATTTTTTTTCAGGATCCGGACCCGGCTCCGCGCGGACCCGATAATTTTTGTGACGGGTCCGAACCCCTGAAAAATATTACCTTATAATAACGATGGTATTTTTTTTTTTTTTTTTTTAATAATATCGATTTTTGACTTTGATACATCGAAGTCGAAGATATTGAGATTCAAAAAAATTGAAATTGATCTACTTAAACTTTATGTATTTTTTTTTTTTAACACACAATAAAGCTGATTTTCTTTTTCTTCTTTGCGACTTCGATGTTATAATTTTAAAAAGCGATGGCAGATTTATAAGATATATAATTTAATTTCGGACGAGTACTTTATATTCACGGAAGCCAACTTCTTCACCTCCATAGGGAATGTAGCAGGTAGCATGGCTGGGGTGTACCTGGGGTGGAAAAACAAAGCACCATTCAAATTAATATTTTTTTTTTTTTTTTTTTTTTTTTTTTTTAATATCAAAGTGTTTGTTATTAAGTTATTAAAAGTTTCAAAATCAATCCACAAACTTTAAAAATATAGGAATGTAAAAGAAAAAAAGGGGAAATTTCTATTTTTACTGTCAAGTTTCTTTACTTTTTGTATTATATTTCCCACAAGGATAAAACAGGATATTTTTATTGCTTGATTCATTCATTGATTGACCGATTGATTGATTTATTAATTGATTTTTTGATAGATCGAATGAATGATAAAAAAATAAATTATCATTTTTAGTTATCAAATTTCTTTTCTTATAATATTTTATTGTTATTCCTACAAATGTGATAATCTGGTTATATCTATTGATTGATTGAATCGTTGATTGATTTACTTATTGATTGATTTACTAATTGATCTATTGGCCCGATTGATTGACTGATTGATCCATTAACTGATTAACCGATTTATTGACTATAGCTGATTAATTGATTGATTAATTTTACTGATATATTGATTGGTTAAATGTCTGATTGATTAATTGATTGATTGATTGATTGATTGATTGATTGATTGATTGATTGATTGATTGATTGATTGATTGATTGGTAGATTGGTAGATTGATTATACCTTGCCGACAGTGACAGTTCCCTCATGTGGAACACGACCAATGAACAAGGTCTCGCCATTACCAGTACGTCCACCTGGCAGAGCGTTGGCTGGGATCTCATCTCCTTGGTTCACCTGAACCCACTTGGGCTTGCAACCACACAGCACCTGCACAACAAAAACAACACAAAATTAACAATATTGTCATAGGGTATAGAATTTCTCGAGACCGAAATTGTCCCTGCCTAGCATATATACAAAGTTAAAACACTAATCACATAGATTTGGACAACGAAATGATAATGCCAAGTTTCTAGAAATTAAAATGTAAGTCATATTAGATTCATAGAAAATACAACTGTATTTTAATGTCTCTTTCGCTTCGGTCTTAATGTTTTCGAAACACTATTTTTTTTATTTTTTTTTTATTTATTTATTTTAATTTCGTAAAGAGGCAATGAAAATTATCTGCCAATACGTGGGAAATATTTGTCAAATTCAATATTTTTATAACATTTGGCTCTCCTGTAATACGTACAGTATACAAAATAGTGCAACTTCAAAAAAAAATAATAATAAATAAAAATAAAAAATAAAAAAACACAGAAATGATTGAGTAGTTCTACATCATATTAAAATAAAACAAATATAATGCAACATTGTGTTTGATTTTTTTTTTTTTTTTTGAATGAATAATAAAAAAAATCAAATGAATTACTAAAAATTAAGTTCAGAATTTGCAACAAAAATCATTCGTCGTGATGCCAGTCCGATACTCACTTAAAAAGTAATAAAAATAAAAAAAATATGGAAAATCATTATACTAGTATTTTTATCCATACTTGCACTTCTATAATTTATCCTATTAAGAGTATCAATACTCTCACTGGTATATACTGGTAAAATGTATTATTTTCCCATGTTACTTAACTGTTATTTCCCGTTTATAATTGGCCCATGTTATAAAAGCAAAAATCACAGACCCAGGTACCTCCTAAATAGGGTATAGTAAGGATGGTCCTGCACTGACCTCATATTCTTCCTTGCGATGTTCACCGCCGGCCCAAGATACATAAGTAACTCCGTGAGATGGGTTGAACTTTCCTGGCAGAAGATCTCCCTCATGCATAGAGCGAGCTATGAAGATCTCGCAATCATGGTCACTTCCTCCGCATACTGCGCCCTCGGGAACATCACCACCGGCAGAGGCGACCCATACTGGTTCTCCGGAGTCATCTTCGTCCTCTGTCAATGTCAAGTATACGTTAGTAACACGTCACAGTAGGTACGACTTGCTTTAAAAAAAATTTCAATGTTGAACTTTTTTTTTTTTTTTTTTTTTTTTTTTGGAAAAAAGCATTATATTTACAAATTTAACAATTAAAATTGAAACATTGAAAAATTGATTTCCAAAGTCGTGTATTTATTTGCATTTCTTTTCTCATGTAATTGTTAAAGAGATTAATTTCTGTAAATTATTTGACGTTTTTCTTAACATTTTTTTAATTTTAATTGTTTTATTTTCCTTAAAGATGAAAGAATATTATACTTTTTAATGTGTCTTAAAAATAACAAGATAATAGCCAATTCAATCATAAAAAAATACATAATTGAAAAAAATGAAGGTTAAAGGGACAATTTAAATTAAAAGTTGAACTCTTATTCGATTTCAACGCTCTAATTATAAATAATCTATACATATTTACAAAGAAGTAGAAGCTAGATTTACGCAGTATAAAATAAGATTTTTATTATATATTTCAGTAACCAATGAGCTAGACTCTATAGAGGGTATAAAATATAGCCGTGCATTTAAAAATTTTTAGCATACTGTCATTACTGTCTTAAAAATGCACTGAAAGTGATCGGGCAATACAGATGAGTCATCAATGCAAGTTCCTTTTTTCCTGACTATATCGATAGTATGTGAATCTTTCCCCTCACCTCCTCCTTTAAGTTTGGCTATCTGTTGTGTCTAGTTTTGTTATCATGTTTTTCGATCAAACAATCACACAGAATGTGGTGATTTTTATTTTTTCCTATCAAACCCACAAAATATTGTATATTGTTTTCTTGAAATTTAGTTTTTATACCTAACATGAAGCAAGGATTTTTTTTTTTTTTTTTTTTTAGATAAATTATTAAAAATGTTCAATAATTATATGACTACAGTTTACGATGTTTATGCTACTTTATATTTAATGGATATAATAAAAAAAAATTAATATTTTATCTCTTTTTTTTTTTTTTAATTTACCTTATTTATTAATTATAATATTTAATTTACAAACAATTTAATTTCATATCTAATTTTATCTTCTTTTCTTCTTTTCTCCCGCATAAACAATCATCCCTTTATTGGTGTCATTTGAATTATAGAATAAAAGTTGTTTCATCTAAATAATTAAGCTAACTAATTTTTTTTATATAAAGTAGTACAAATGTTCAATAATTATATGATTACAGTTTATGATATTTATGATACTTTAAATTTAAATGATAGACCTATATTTAAAATAATAAATTTTAATAATAATTATTTCACTATTTTTTTTAATAAATAACATATTTATTAATTATAATATTTAATTTTCAAACTATTTGATTTTGTATTTAATTTTATCATCTGTTGTTGTTTTATTCCCCCACATAAACAATCATCACTTTCCGTGTTTTTAATTATAGAATAAAATTTGTTTCATATAAATAATTAGTTTATGAATTTTAAAGCAAACTATTTAATGACACATATTATATATATGAAAGCGATTATCTGTAGAAATTAATTAATTGGAAAAAAAAAAAGAAACAATTTCAAATAAGGCAAAAAAAAAAATAATAAAATGAAAATATAGGCCTATCTATATATAATATAGTATTTTTACCAAGATTGATATTATATTATAATATAAGTATAACCCTTTTAACAAAAAACCAAAAGAGACAGAACATTTTATAATATAAAATAGCAGTTATGCATAACAAAACTAAAATATTTTGAAGTCATCAGAAATATTGAAAAGCTAGAAAGGTGTATGCAGCAAGCAAGCAAGAGAGACGCACGTCTGCTTGCTTGCTGCCGTGATAAGTAATCGTAATCGCTATAGTGATATAGTCAGGAAAAAGTAAATTTGCTTGTTTACATGATTTGTGTTGCGGGTTGCATTTCAAATCGTTCTCAAACTTTTGGCCAGAGCTGTGCAGTTGTACAGCGCTGGCCAAAAGTTTGAGAACGATTTGAAATGCAACCCGCAACACTAATCATGTAAACAAGCAATTTCACTTTTTCTTGACTATATCGGTGTAGCGAATACGATTATTTTAAACCAGGCAGCAAGCAAGCAGACGTGCGTCTCTCGTACTTGCTATGCATTTACCTTTCCCTATATTAGCTTGTTTTCAATACTTCGGTTGACTATACAAAATACTTTAGTTTTGCTATGCATATGTATTTTAAAATGTTCTGTCTCTCCATTTTTTGTTTTAAATAACATACTAAATATCAAATTTTATTTTTTTGCATATCACTTTACGTATATATATTTTTTTATTATTATTGCTCAACTAATTTTTAAAATAAATCAAAATCGTTTCAATATTTATAATTTCATTTATTAGTTAATCATGATTATTTATCTATTTTAAGTTATTGCCAGCTATTTTTTTATTATTTATTTTAATACATGAGCAGAAAGATACAAGGCCAAATATAAATGACCCGACCATCGGAACCCAAATATAAAAACTATGACCTTTGATTATGCTTAGGATGCCTTAAAACACCCCACAATTTATTTTGGAAAATTCTGGGAAATATGCTACTTGCTATTTTTTAACGTTTGGTGGAGGAGGTGTTAAAAATTTCCATTTACCCGTAATATGATGTATGTTAGAAAATTCAAACAAACTAATTTAGACCCCTGATAAGTTGAGCTTTTCAGAAATTAATGTGACCGTTACCCTTAAAATAATTTGAAGGCCCACCACGGGGGGTTGAAAATTTAAAATGCAGATTTGACAAAGTTTGACATTTTTTGGAATTTTTATTTTTAGGTTCAAAAGTAGGTTATAATATGTGTAACATGTGTGCCAAGTTACAACTTGTGTGCTCTGTAACTTTAGGAGGAAAGTCCGGAAAAGTATGTCCGCCACCTAATGTGAAAAAAGAGCAAATTTTAAAAATTCACCAAAAATCGAAAAATAAAGCCAATGCAATGAAATTTGGTACATGGGTTTATATAAAATTATCACAAAATTAGAAATATTTTCAAAAAATATTGGCGCGAAATTTGAATTTTAAAAAGGTAATCTTACTCAAAAATTGAATTAATTGTAATTTTTAGATTATTTTTGAAAATGTATCACTGGAAAGTACTGAACAGTAATTTTAAGTGTATTAGAGATGTATATTGATATTTTGAATCAAAAATTACAATTAATTCACTTTTATGCTTAGAAATTTTTCTAATAAACTTTTAATAAAAATATCAAATTTTTAACATAGTTTTCTAAAACTTGGAAAATAAATGCATTTTATACGAATGTAGAACAGTTTTGTGAATCCTGCCGTTATTTTTCATTCCTAAAATGCATTTTTGCAGTGTTATAAAATAAAATATGTTAATAATTCTTGTGTTTTCCAAGATGAAAATGTTTAAGTTATGATTAGAAACCAAAATTGTATCATACATGTCAATATCACGCGAGTATGACGTTTCATTATATGTGTATTCCTCTCAAAACTATTTTTATAATATTAAAATATTTAAAATAACTTAAAAAATAAAAATATATTTTATTTATTATTATTTAAAAAACAATGAAAGTATAATATAATATTATTTATTCAAAGAATTGTAAGCAAGGGCTTTATTTTAATTACTTACTTAAAACTCTGCTGTCTTGTTCTAATACTTGCATTCTAACAGACAGTTCTTCCACTTCACAAACTTTCTTATCAACTATTTTATTCAGCTCTTTCACTTCTATGTTCACATCCTTAATCAAATCATCTTGTTTCTTCAGGTTTTCAATCGTTTCATTATATTTAGTTGACATTAAATCAACAGATGATTTAAGTTCGTTTATCTGTTCAGTATCTTTTTCAATCTTATCAAGTTTTTTCAATTTCTTTTTAATCTCCCTCAGCATGTCCATCACATTCTGCTTACTATCATTTTTATCTTCATCATCATTTGCCCCTGAACCCTGACCCTGAGTAGTCTGATCAGTTTTACAAATTTGGCAGATCCACCTAAGTGGTCTACCTATTTCAGTGGGTTCAGTTGTCACACAAGTTGTATGAATACTCACACATTTACAATTACCACAGATTTTCATTGCTTTAATTATTTGTATATTTTTCTTACATATTGCACACACAGCATTTTAACAGTTTTATTTAAAATTGTGTAAGATGTTTTACAAATATTTTCTACGAGCTAACACAGCAAACACACGAGCGACGCACAAACACAACCTTCTCACTCGACTGCCTACGTGCAGGGTTGCTCTATATTATATGATATGAATGTTGAGTTGCACGGCTTGCTAGAAGAGTAAGGCTAGACAGGAATGCAACTAGAAATCTAACTGTTGGTCAGATATACATATAATACTGATAAGCTTGTTCTGTAAAGTAAAGTGAATCTCAACAACAGTGATTGGCTGACCAACAAAATATGACACATTCATTGGTTGATCTTGTTTTCTGAGCTAACAAAATTGACAAAAATTGAGTCACATGAAGAGCATGGAACTTTTTTGTGTGGATTCTCTTTCATTCTTATCAAGTTCAAAGTTCTAAACGAAGAAATAACAATGATCGACCATATGTATAAACGTAGTAAACAGGTAACGAAGTCATAATCAGCTGTTATAACAAAGGAACATATCGACACAAAAGTTGCGCCGGAAGTCTGACTTTGCAGAAAAAGCTATAATAACGTAAATATTCGTGTATTTGAACAACCCACTCCAGACATGAAAAAGCTATTGTTCAAAACTCGTACAGCTGCTAAGGTGAAAAACTATAAGTTCACCTGGGTAAAAAAATGGGAAAATTTTTACTCGTGAATCTGAAAATCAAGGAACTGTAAGTATAAGGTTTGAGAAGGATATAAATACATGGTTGTGTATTAGAAGCAGCATTGATTAAGTGAGTGTTTATTTATTGATTATTAATTATTATGATTTGATTATCAATAAAAAACAACTCAGACAAAATTTTTAAAAACATTAAGTTTAACATATTTTCTTACTAAATTGAGTCCGTAGATCACTAATCTGGAGTTCATTTTTAATTTCAATTCTTATTTCACAAGTTATCGAGGTTTGAAATTTGAAAGTTAACGTATCCTGCGAGATATGCAACTTGTCGAGCATTACTGTATAACAAGTGGCCTAAATTACAGGGGCTAAAGTAATTTTTAAATCCAAGTTTTTATTTCTTTAAATTTTGTTCTCTTCTCTTGTCGTATTATAATATAATTTTCAATATTCTTAGCAAATGAAGTATCATATTTATCTACAATCAACTGCATTTTTGATCTCTCTCTCTCTCTCTTAATTTTAAATCTTAGTAAGTATTACTTTATAATTTAGTAAAAAAAAATTCTTATTGAAATCAATTATTGGTAATTATCTTAAATACTTGAATGGTTATATAGGTTATATATAAATTTATACAATTTTTTTTTTTAAATGAATATTATTTTTGCTACAAATAATGGATGTATTTGCCTTAATATTACTTTCATAAGAAGAAACCAAAAACATTTATCCTAGCACCAATAATAAATTAAAATATGACGTTTCTTTGAAATTAACTTCTTCTTTTTTATTTATTTATTTATTTATTTTTTTTTTATCTTTTGTAATTTACGAATTGTCCTACAGTTTGATTTATCAAACATTTTTGCAAAAACTATTACAAAGTATTACAAAATAGATAAATAAGTATCTAAACCTCACTGCTTCATTTAATTAATTTCTTTCTTTTTCTTTTTATTTCTTTTCATGTTTTTCTTTTTTTTATAATTAAAATTATTATTATTTTTTTTTTTGCGAATTTAACTATTATCGTTTTAATAAACTTTTTCTTGTCACAAATAGTTTTTTTTTTTTTTTTTTTTTTTTTTCTTCCAGTCTTTTCAGATGTGACAAAGTAAAGCCATTTTTCAGACCTAATAAACTCTATTTAGTACATAAAAGAAAAGGTTTCAAACGTAATAAAAATACAAAGAACTTATGCCCCCAAAATGTTTATTTATATAGCGAATTAATATTTTATATTTTTACACATTAATAATACAAAAATTAAATTTTTAAAACTAAAATTCATGCAATTTTCTTTTTTTATCTAAACATTTTGTGCAAAATATTTTTCCCAACATTTTTAAAATTTGGTGTATTAGTAATTTCTAAACATTGAATATTACCCTTTTTTTTTTAGCTGCCATTTAAATTATAAATTAGCTTTTTTTTTATTAGCAATAATATATTAAAAGTTGCGTCGTATCACTCATTTTAGTGCAGCAAAATATTGTAAATTAAATTCCATCGTTAGTATGCATATCCTTATTGCAGATTTATTGATCGATTTCAATGAATTTACTGAAGTTTATTATTACTAAAAATATCAAGGGCGAAAATTTATCTGCATACAGATTGAAATTTTAAATCGGATAAACTATTGTTGCTTTAATTTAATTATATAATAATTACAATTAATAATAATTAATTAGTTAAATTTTAAAATAAGTAATTTTTTATTGAATTTTTATATAATGAAAATTTTTACTAAATAATTAAAAAAATAACTATTTTTTTACTCCAAAATATTTTAATAATTTTATTGTAAATAAAAAAAAAAAAAGAAATTTGACATATTAAAATGCAACTAACGATGATTTTTGTCTTATTATATTATTAAAACTAACTTAAATGTATATAATATAAGGCTGCAAAACAAAGCAGGCTTTTTTTTAAATAATATTTATTGAAATAAAAACATTATTTTTATTTAATAATAATAATTATAATAAAGCATAATTTTATATTTATATATATAGGATACCACACACCAAAATTAAAACATTTTTAACTGGCACCTTTATCTGCATCTTAATCTTAAACCACCGAGAAAATAATTTTTGACTTGTATTAGAAAAATATTTGAAAATTCTTTTTTTTTTTCTTCATTTTCTTTCTTTTCCAAATTTTTATTTAACTTTAAAATATTTTTCATTTGCAATTCATATCAAATATTTTTTTATTGCTTTATAGAAATATTTTACTGACTTTATTTTTTTTACTTTTTATAGGTGGGGAAAATTAGCTATTTTTCTTTCTATCTTTTTAAGTCATTTATTTTTAAAAGGTTATTATATAAGCTCGCTATAAATGACGTTAAAACAAAGCAAAACTCGGTGGTAAAAATAGTGCCTGATAATATCGATGGTACTTTTTTAATAATATCGATTTTTGACTTTGATACATCGAAGTCGAAGATATTGAGATTCAAAAAAATTGAAATTGATCTACTTAAACTATATGTATTTTTTTTTAAACACACAATAAAGCTGATTTTTTTTCTTCTTTGTGACTTCGATGTTATAATTTTAAAAAGCGATGGCAGATTTATAAGATATATAATTTACTTTCGGACGAGTACTTCATATTCAGGGAAGCCAACTTCTTCACCTCCATAGGGAATGTAGCAGGTAGCATGGCTGGGGTGTACCTGGGGTGGAAAAACAAAGCATAATTTAAATTAATATTTAGTTTTTTAGATATCAAAATGTTTGTTATTAAGTCAATGAGAGTTTGAACTAAGGTTCTAAGTTTGCTACAGACATTTAAAAGAAAAAAAAAGTAAATGGTCTATATTTGCTGTCAAGTTTCTTTATTTTTTTGTATTATTTTTCCTTCAAGGATAAAAGTGGTTATTTTTATTGTTTCATTCATTCATTGATTGACCGATCGATTTTTTAATTGATTTATTGATAGATTGAATGAATAACAAAACAGTAAATTATCATTTTTGTTTTCAAATTTCGTTTATTATATTTTATTTTTATTCCTACAACTTAGATATATCTGGTTATTTCTATTGATTGATGAACAGTTGATTGATTTACTTATTGATATATTGGCCGATTGATTGACTGATTGATCCATTGACTGATTGGCTAATTGATTGATTGATTGATTTACTGATATATTGATTGATTGAATGTCTAATTGATTGACTGGTTGTCTCATTGATTGATTGATTGATTGATTGATTGATTGATTGATTGATTATACCTTGCCGACAGTGACAGTTCCCTCATGTGGAACACGACCAATGAACAAGGTCTCGCCATCACCAGTACGTCCACCTGGCAGAGCGTTGGCTGGGATCTCATCTCCTTGGTTCACCTGAACCCACTTGGGCTTGCAACCACACAGCACCTGTACAACAAAAACAACACATAATTAACAATATTGTCACTGGATAAAGAATTTCTCGAAACGAGAAGTCATCCCATCCAACGTATACAACGAGTAGTTAATAAATAAATTGAATAATTTTGAACAATGAAAAGGTTACTTACCATTTTAATTATAAGTTTAATTAAACTCATACAAAACACACAGCAGTGTATAATAATGTCTCTCTTGATCTCTTACCTTAATGCCCCAGAGCTAATGTTTTTGAAGCAATGGAAATCTTTTTTTTTTTTTTTTTTTGGAAGTACCAACAAGATCAGTTTTGACTGGATAAAAAACAGCATCAAAAATTTGGTTCTTAAATGCTATTTTTGGTGTTAAAACTGAGCTAAAAGAGGAGGGGGTGTTGTAACTGACCCCTGAGTAAACAAAAAGGAGCGTAATTGGTCTAAGACTAGGCTGGGATTGCTGGGTCAGACTATTACAATCAGTCCAAGCTTGAATCACTTAAAAAAAAAAATAATAAAAAAAATGTAGAAAATCATTATACTAATATTTTTTTTCATACTTGCAGTTGTATAATTTATTCTCTTAAGAGTATCAATGCTCTCACTGGTATACACTGGTACTGGTAAAATGTATTATTTTCCCATGTTACTTAACTGTTATTTCCCGTTTATAATTGGCCCATGTTATAAAAGCAAAAATCACAGACTTAGGTACCTCCTAAATAGGGTATAGTAAGGATGGTCCTGCACTGACCTCATATTCATCCTTGCGATGTTCACCGCCGGCCCAAGATACATAAGCAACTCCGTGAGATGGGATGAACGTTCCTGGCAGAAGATCTCCTTCATGCATGGAGCGAGCTATGAAGATCTCGCGATCATGGTCACTTCCTCCGCATACTGCGCCCTCGGGAACATCACCACCGGCAGAGGCGACCCATACTGGTTCTCCGGAGTCATCTTCGTCCTCTGTCAATGTAAAGTATACGTTAGTGACACGTCACAGTCACAGATATAATAGGTGCGAATTGCTTTAAAAATTTTATCAATGTTGCACTATTTGTGTGTGTGTGTGTGTGTGTGTGTGTGTGTGTGTGTGTGTGTGTGTGTGTGTGTGTGTGTGTGTGTGTTAATAGCCAATTTAATCATAAAAAAAATACATAATTGAAAAAATATGAAGGTAAAAAGGACAATTTTAATTAAAAATTAAACTCTTATCGATTTCAACGCTCTAATTATAAATAATATATTATACATATAAACAAAGAAGTAGAAGCTAAAATTACAGTATAAAATAAGATTTGTATTATATATTTCAGTAACCAATAAGCTAGACTCTATAGAGGGTATAATATAGTTGTGCATTTTAAATTTTTAGCATACTGTCTTAAAAATGCACTAAAAGTGATCGGGCAAAACAGATGAGTCATCAATGCAAGTTCCTTTTTTCCTGACTATATCGATAGTATGTGAATCGACTTTCCTCTCACCTCCTCCTTTAAGTTTGGTTATATCTGTTGTGTCTAGTTTTGTAATCATGTTTTTCGATCAAACAATCATACAGAAATAATGTGGTGATTTCTATTTTTACCTATCAAACTCACAAAATATTATCTTATTGAGTTTTATTTTTACATATACCTTAGATGAAGCAAAATGTTTTTTTTTTTTTTTTTTTTTTTTTTTTTTTATAAATTATTAAAATTATTTAATAATTATATGATACAGTTTACAATGCTTATGAGCATAAACATATAAAATAACAAAAAAATTATTATTTTATCTTTTTTTAATTAACTTATTTATTAATTGTAATATTTAATTTTTAAAAAAATTAAATTCCTATCTAATTCATATCTAACAGCTCTGGCCAAAAGTTTGAGAACGATTTGAAATGCAACCCGCAACACAAATCATGTAAACAAGCAATTTTCCTTTGTCCTGACTATATCAGTGTAGCGAATCCGATTATTTTGAGCACAGCCAGGGAGCAAGCAAGCAGACGTGCGTCTCTCGTGCATTTATCTTAGCTTGTTTTCAAAAGTTCTGTAGACTACAAAATACTTTAGTTTTGCTATGCATTATCTGTTTTATGTATTTTAAAATGTTCTGTCTCTCCATTTTTTGTTTTAAATAACATACTTTAATATCAAATATAAAATTTTATTGTTTTGCATATTACTTTACGTTTTTTTTTTTTTTTTTTTTTTTTTAATTATTATTTCTCAACAATCTTTTAAAATAAATCAAAATCGTTTCAAGATTTATAATTTTATTTATTAGTTTATCATGATTATTTATCTATAGTAAGTTATTGCCAGCTATATTTTTTATTATTTATTTGAATAAATTGAGCAAAAAGATACAATAGAGAGTTTGTTAAGAACTTTAATTTTAAATATTTTTTCTAATATAGAAGTTATAATAAAATATAATTCCAAATCTTTTAATGCGCATAAGTGATAAGAACAAACAATTTGTCTTAATTATTTTGTTTATTTTTAAATATTATTCAGAACAGCATAATATATTATAATTGTTAAAAAATGTGTTACAAAACATTATTGTTACAATTGAAAATTTTATTTTTTTTTATTTCTGATTTATTTACTTTATTTTATTAGTGAGGAAAAGAACAGGAAGATTTGTATTATTATTATTAATTTCATTTTTTTTTTTTTTTTTTTTGCCTTTTTTCTTTTCTATTGATTTTTAAATCCTGAAGTTGACTGTTTATAAAAAATATATATATAAAATGAAATTATAAGTAACGAAATATAATTTAGTAATAAGAAAATTAAACTGCTTTGCAAAATAAAAATTGATAAAATGAAAAGAAGACAAAATAATAAGATATTTATTGAAAATTGTTAATTATTTAGAAGAGTATTTTATTCTTATTTATTCTTATTATTGTTTATTTATTTGTTATTATTATTATTATTATTATTTTTTTTTTTTGCTGCATGTGAGGTATGTTATGAATATAAAACTCAAGAAGACACTGACTACTTCTGTTATTACTCAAAATGCGGAAAAGGAAGTGCCGGCAGAGGAAACCACGTGATGGTAAAAGTGGTACGTAGCTCCAGGTAAGCTTGCTGCAGGCATCAAGTTTTCTTCCACTTTTACCATCACGTGGTTTCCTCTTCCGGCACTTCCTTTTCCGCATTTTGAGTAAACATAAGCAGTCAATATATTTTATTATAAGTATTTAAAAAAAAATAAAGTTTAATATAATATTATTTATTTAAAGACTTCTAAGCAAGGGCTTTATTTTAATTACTTACTTAAAACTCTGCTGTCTTGTTCTAATACTTGCACTCTTACAGACAGTTCTTCCACTTCACAAACTTTCTTATCAACTATTTTATTCAGCTCTTTCACTTCTATGTTCAACTCCTTAATCAAATCATTTATTACCTTCAGGTTTCCAATCATTTCACTATATTTGGTTGACAGTAAATCAACAGATGATTGAAGTTCATTTATCTGTTCAGTATCTTTTTCATTCTTATCAAGTTTTTTAATATTCTTTTTAATCTCCTGCAGCATGTCCATCACATTTTTATTATCATCTTTATTTTTATCTTCATTATCATTTGCCCCTGAACCCTGACCCTGAGTAGTCTGATCAGTTTTACAAGTTTGGCAGATCCACCTAGGTTCAATTTTCACACAAGTTGTATGAATACTCACACATTTACAATTACCACACACTTTTATCTCTTCATTAGTTTGTATATTTTTCTTACATTGCACACACAGCATTTTAACAGTTTTATTTAAAATTGTGTAAGATGTTTTACAAATATTTTCTACGAGCTAACACACGAGCGACGCACCAACACAACCTTCTCACTCGACTGCCTACGTGCAGGGTTGCTCTATATGATATGAATGTTGAGTTGCACGGCTTGCTAGAAGAGTAAGGCTAGACAGGAATGCAACTAGAAATCTAACTGTTGGTCAGATATACATATAATACTGATAAGCTTGTTCTGTAAAGTAAAGTGAATCTCAACAACAGTGATTGGCTGACCAACAAAATATGACACATTCATTGGTTGATCTTGTTTTCTGAGCTAACAAAATTGACAAAAATTGAGTCACATGAAGAGCATGGAACTTTTTTGTGTGGAGTCTCTTTCATTCTTATCAAGTTCAAAGTTCTAAACGAAGAAATAACAATGATCGACCACTCCAGACATGAAAAAGCTATTGTTCAAAACTCGTACAGCTGCTAAGGTGAAAAACTATAAGTTCACCTGGGTAAAAAAATGGGAAAATTTTTACTCGTGAATCTGAAAATCAAGGAACTGTAAGTATAAGGTGTGAGAAGGATATAAATACATGGTTGTGTATTAGAAGCAGCATTGATTAAGTGAGTGTTAATTTATTGATTATTAATTATTATGATTTGATTATCAATAAAAAACAACTCAGACAAAATTTTTAAAAACATTAAGTTTAACATATTTTCTTACTAAATTGAGTCCGTAGATCACTAATCTGGAGTTCATTTTTAATTTCAACCCTTATTTCACAAGTTATCGAGGTTTGAAATTTGTCAGTTTGACGTATCCTGTGAGATATGCAACTTGTCGAGCATTACTGTATAACAAGTTGCCTAAATTACAGGGGCTAAAGAAATGTTTAAATCTAAGTTTATTTCTTTAAATTTTGTTCTCTTGTCGTATTATAATATAATTTTCAATATTCTTAGCAAATGAAGTATCATATTTATCTACAATCAACTGCATTTTTGATCTCTCTCTCTCTCTCTCTCTCTCTCTCTCTCTCTCTCTCTCTCTCTCTCTCTCTTAATTTTAAATCTTAGTAAGTATTACTTTATAATTTAGTAAAAAAAAATTCTTATTTAAATCAATTATTGGTAATTATCTTAAATACTGAATGGTTATATATAGGTTATATATAAATTTATACTTTTTTTTTTTTTTTTTTTTTTGAAATGAATATTATTTTGGCTACAAATAATTGATGTATTTGCCTTAATATTACTTTCATAAGAAGAAACCAAAAACATTTATCCTAGCACCAATAATAAATTAAGATATGATGGTTCTTTGAAATTAACTTCTTCTTCTTCTTCTTTTTTTTATTATTATTTTTTTTTATCTTTTGTAATTTACGAATTGTCCTACAGTTTGATTTATCAAACATTTTTGCAAAAACTATTACAAAGTATTGCACAATAGATAAATAAGTATCTAAACCTCACTTCTTCATTTAATTAATTTCTTTCTTTTTCTTTTTATTTCTTTTCATGTTTTTCTCTTTTTTTTTATTATTAATATTAATATTATTATTATTTTTTTTTTTTTTGCAAATTTAACTATTATCGTTTGAATAAATTTTTCTTGTCACAAATAGTATTTTTTTTTATTTATTACTATTTTTTTTTTTTATTCTTCCAGTCTTTTCAGATGTGACAAACTAAAACCATTTTTCAGCCCTAATAAACTCTATTTAGTACATAAAAGTAAAGGTTTCAAAAGTAATAAAAATACAAAGAACTTATGCCCCCAAAATGTTTATTTATATAGCGAATTAATATTTTATATTTTTACACATTAATAATACAAAAATTAAATTTTTAAAACTAAAATTCATGCAATTTTCTTTTTTTATCTAAACATTTTGTGCAAAATATTTTTCCCAACATTTTTAAAATTTGGTGTATTAATAATTTCTAAACATTGAATATTACTTTTTTTTTTAGCTGCCATTAAAATTATAAATTAGCTTTTTTTGATTAGCAATAATATATTAAAAGTTGCGTCGTATCACTCATTTTAGTGCAGCAAATTATTGTAAATTAAATCCATCGTTAGTTAAGTATATATTCTAATTAAAAGTTTATTGATCGCTTTCAATGAATTTTACTGAATTATACATTTCAAAATATTAAAAGAACCAAACCAAAGTATATGGAAATATCAAGGCAATTTCTAATCATGTTTAGAAGTTGCTACTTGTAATTTAAATATACAATAATTACAATTATTATTAAATAATTAATTATAATTTAAGTATAAGTAATTTTATATTGAATTTTTATTTAATGAAAAATATTATTAAATAATAACAAAAAATTTATATATTAGTTTTTTCTAAGTATTTTTATAATTTTATTAAAAATTTAAAAAAAAGATACACTAAATTTTAGAATATTAAACTGCAACCAACGATGATTTTATCTTATTATATTATTAAAATTAACTTAAATGTATATAAGGCTGCAAAACAAAGCAGGCTTTTTTTTAAATAATATTTATTGAAATAAAAACATTATTTTTATTTAATTATAATAATAATAATAAAGCATAATTTTATATTTATATATATAGGATACCACACACCAAAATTAAAACATTTTTAACTGGCACCTCTATCTGCATCTTAAACCACCGAGAAAATAAATTTTGACTTGTATTAGAAAAATATTTGAAAATTCTTTTTTTTTTCTTCATTTTCTTTCTTTTCCAAATTTTTATTTAACTTTAAAATATTTTTCATTTGCAATTCATATCAAATATTTTTTTTATTGCTTTATAGAAATATTTTACTGGCTTTATTTTTTTTACTTTTTATAGGTGGGGAAAATTAGCTATTTTTCTTTCTATCTTTTTAAGTCATTTATTTTTAAAAGGTTATTATATAAGCTCGCTATAAATGACGTTAAAACAAAGCAAAACTCGGTGGTAAAAATAGTGCCTGATAATATCGATGGTACTTTTTTAATAATATCGATTTTTGACTTTGATACATCGAAGTCGAAGATATTGAGATTCAAAAAAATTGAAATTGATCTACTTAAACTATATGTATTTTTTTTTTTTTTTTTTTAAACACACAATAAAGCTGATTTTTTTTTCTTCTTTGTGACTTCGATGTTATAATTTTAAAAAGCGATGGCAGATTTTGAAGATATATAATTTACTTTCGGACAAGTATTTCATATTCAGGGAAGCCAACTTCTTCACCTCCATAGGGAATGTAGCAGGTAGCATGGCTGGGGTGTACCTGAGGTGGGAAAACACAGCATAATTCAAATTAATATTTAGTTTTTTAGATATCAAAATGTTTGTTATTAAATCAATGAGAGTTTGAACTAAGGTTCTAAGTTTGCTACAGACATTTAAAAGAAAAAAAAAGTAAATTGTCTATATTTGCTGTCAAGCTTCTTTATTTTTTGTATTATTTTTCCTTCAAGGATAAAAGTGGTTATTTTTATTGATTCATTCATTCATTCATTGACCGATTGATTTATTAATTGATTTATTGATAGATTGAATGAATAACAAAACAGTAAATTATCATTTTTGTTTTCAAATTTCGTTTATTATATTTTATTATTATTCCTACAACTTGGATATATCTGGTTATTTCTATTGATTGAACCGTTGATTGATTTACTTATTGATCTATTGGCCGATTGATTGGCTGATTGATCTATTGACTGATTGGCAGATTTATTGACTGGCTGATTAATTGATTGATTAATTTACTGATATATTGATTGATTGAATGTCTAATTGATTGCTTGGATGTCTCATTGATTGATTGATTAATTGATGGATTGATTTATTGATTGATTGATTGATTGATTGATTGATTGATTGATTGATTGATTGATTGATTATACCTTGCCGACAGTGACAGTTCCCTCATGTGGAACACGACCAATGAACAAGGTCTCGCCATCACCAGTACGTCCACCTGGCAGAGCGTTGGCTGGGATCTCATCTCCTTGGTTCACCTGAACCCACTTGGGCTTGCAACCACACAGCACCTGTACAACAAAAACAACACAAAATTAACAATATTGTCACTGGATAAAGAATTTCTCGAAACGAGAAGTCATCCCATCCAACGTATACAACGAGTAGTTAATAAATAATTTGAATAATTTTGTACAATGGAAAGGTTAATTACCATTTTAATTATAAGCTAAATTAAACTCATACAAAACACACAGCAAATAATGTCTCTCTCGATCTCTTGCCTTAATGTCCCACAGCTAATGTTTTTGAAGAAATAGAAGTTTTTAATTTTTTTAAGTGCCAACAAGACTATTTTTGACTTGATAAAAAACAGCACCAAAAATTTGGTCCTTAAAGGCTATTTTTGGTGTTTAAACTGGGCTAAAAGAGTAGGGGGTGTTGTAACTGACCCCTGAGTAAACAAGAAGGAGCGTAATTGGTCTAAGGCTAGGCTGGGTCAGCTTTTTATGATCAGTCCAATCTTGAATCACGACGAATTATCTTATTATTTTTGAATAGGATGTATGTGCATGACCTCCATACTGAATACGCTTGGACGCCATACTGGAGCATTCAATAACATTGCTCAGCATAGAACAAATCTATTTTTTTTTCTTTATATAGTAACTTAAAAATTTTGTCTTTGTATTTTTTTTATATATATTTTTCTTGAATACTGAAAAACCTAATGGAGCTTATCGGTTTAGCGTGCGGGGTGCTGCGGGGAAAGCTAAGGGTCCCCTAATTTAACATTACGCTTATAGGGAAAAACACGTTTTTTGCAATTTTTGAGAAAACTACTCCACCGATTTCGGAGATATTTAAATGAGAAATACGTGTTTTAAGCATAGAAATGTTTTAAGAATTTTTTAAACCAATAACCTCCATTCAACCTGTATATAGCAACAATGCTCTCAAAAATATTGCAAAGTATTTTTAAACTGACAAAATGTGTAATTTTCCCATACCTGCCCATGTTATTTAGTACTCACAATATGGTATCGACTTTTATATAACTGACCTCATATTCTTCCTTGCGATGTTCACCGCCGTCCCAAGATACATAAGCAGCTCCGTGAGATGGGATGAACTTTCCTGGCAGAAGTTCTCCCTCATGCATGGAGCGAGCTACGAAGATCTCGCAATCATGGTCACTTCCTCCGCATACTGCACCCTCGGGAACCTCACCACCGGCTGAAGAGACCCATACTGGTTCTCCGGAGTCATCTTCGTCCTCTGTCAATGTCAAGTATACGTCAGTGACACGTCACACATATGTACGACTTGCTCTAGAAAATTTTTCATTGTTGCACTTTTTTTTTTTTTTTTTTTTTTTTTTTTACATTATACTAACAAATATGAAAACTAAAATTGCAACATTGAAAAATTGATTTTCAAAGTCGTGTATTTATTTGCATTTCTTTTCTCATGTAATTGATAAAGAGTTTAATTTCTGTAAATTATTTGACGTTTTTCTTAACATTTTTTAATTTTAATTTTTTTCTTTTCCATAGAGATGAAATAATATTATACTTTTTTAATGTGTCTTAAAAATAACAAGATAATAGCCAATTTAATCATAAAAAAAATACATAATTGAAAAAATGAAGGTAAAAGGGACAATTTTAATTAAAAATTAAACTCTTGTCGATTTTGATTTCAACGCTCTAACTATGAATAATCTATACATATTTACAAAGAATTAGAAGCTAAATTTACAGTTTAAAATAAGATTTTTATTATATATTTCAGTAACCAATAAGCTATAGAGGGTATAATATAGCCGTGCATTTCGAATTTTTAGCATACTCTCTTAAAAAAATGCACTTTTTTTTTAGTATACAAAAATTTAAACCAAGAAGCTATAATAGGATGCACAAGCGTAGATAAGCAAAGAGCTTGCGACATTTTTTTTTTAATTTTTTTTTTTTTATAATTCTCTGGACTTATAGTTTAAATTTAACTAAAATAACAAACATTAATAGTGCTTAATTGCTGTAAACACCACCACACGTATTGTGAAATGTGCAACTTTAAATTTTGTTTATTTTATTATTAATTATAGGTGGTTTTGATTTTGAGTGCCTGTATAATACAACATAAATATAATTTATATTATATAATAAATTTTAAATCTAAATTAATTATATCATTATTATAATTATAGTTAGAGTGAATTGCTCAAAATGTTTATGAGAAAATGTTGGTCAATTTTATAAGAAAACATTGGGGGAAAAAACGTGAATTAAAAGCATTGTTTAAATATTATAGGCAATTTTCTTCTATAAATGCATTATTGATAGCAAAAAAAAAAAAAAAAAAAAAAAAAAAAAAACTCCCTTATGCACTGTAGTAGTTTACCTAATAGTACATAAGGGAGGAAAACAGCAACCCTCAACCCTTAAAAAACTATAAAGTAAAACTTTTTTTTTCTTTTTAGCATTAATGATTAAAAATCGTATACTCTTGAGGACTTTTTTTTTTTAATTTATTAAATTTATTTATTTAGTTCATTTTTATAATTTTTTAGAAGAAGGTTTTTAAAACTAGTTCCATGTAAAAAATAAAGATGGAAAAGGAAAAATTTCTATGATTTAATGACAATTCACTTTTCATTAGCAATTCACTCTATTGAATTAAATATAATTAAATTCTAAAGTATATACTAATATTATACTATATTATATACTGATAAAGGAGCAACTGTTTTGAAGCTGACTTTAAGCGATTTCGCTAACATCCGTTTCAAAGTACTGCGCATGCGTAGTAAGTAGAAACGGAAGCGGATGTAAGCGAAATTACTTAAAGTCAGCTTCAAAATAGTTGTTTCTCTATTATTAGTTAATATTATGTTACAATTAACGTGTAAATGTATACGTACATACAAATTATATGTGTCACATTTAAATTTATAATATACAACATATATTTAATTAAACACAAATATTGTGCTGTGAACAGAAATATTTAGTTATTAGAATGTTTATTTATTTTTAGAAGTCCTGGAATAAGAAGAAGAAATAGAAAAGTTAGTTGTTGTTTTACATTTTCAAATTATATTTACACAATTTATTTTAAATATTCTAATACATACAACACAAACCACTTAACATACACATTCTATATAATAATAAAAACGAGCAAACCCATGCGAGTTATAAGCATGTTTATTTTGTTTTCTTTTACAAGAAATATGAGTTTAAATATCAGTATCATTTGAAGATTAATAATTCTAATAAGAGAATATAATATTATCTGTTTGATCCAATTCGGAAATAAAAAGCATTTTTTTTAACACATTTATTATGGGGATAGAATTTTGTTATTAATATAATACAAAATATATTTAAATTATTTAGATAACATTATAATTAAATTTAAAAAAATGATTTATTTTATTTTATTTATAGCAAAATAAAAATATATTTTCATAAGATTAAAATATTTAAAATAATTTAAAATATATTTTATTTATTAGTATTTTAGATAAAAAAAAAAGGTATATAATATAATATTATTATTTATTTGAAGAATTGTAAGCAATCAATATTTCATTAATTACTAACTTAAAATTTTAAATTCAATATCCGACTGATATAGAACGGGAGTGAGTCCATGGTTAACAATTAACAATATTTATAATTAACGCCAATGGAGTTAAAGGGATTAGGGTACCGACCCTATATCTCAAAAAATAGAAGTTTTTTGGGTCTATATTTGGTGTCCTCGTGTAGCCAAGGGCCAAGGGTCACACCTAGCCATGATAAAAATTTCATGATGTTTGACCGTCCCGAAAGAAGGAAAAAAATATTGAAATTAACATTGGGCCTTATGGGCTTAAAATTTCAAAAATTCATTTAAAATTAATTTGCACGGTAACCCCCCAAAAATTGTATACATATATTTGAAATTGTCTCAAGCTGAAGTATAATTGTGCAAAATTTCAGATTTTTTTGACGAGAAAAGTTTGAGTCTAATGGCCGACGTCGGTCCCCTACTCCCTTAATGGGTAATCGCGCGGGGTCACACGGGGAAAAGCTATATGACTCCTAATTTATGCTTATGTAAAAGTGGTTCGCAAATGTAAGAAAATCTTTTTGACAATATATAGAGACATATTTTGGGTCTTCTGAGAATCTTTCAAAAACGTGGTTACAACTTACGACAATGAAATCATTTTTAAAGCAGTTGGAGACTGGAGAGGCTAGATATAAAGATAAAGGCTAGATATAAAGTAAGCAAACTTTTCGTCATCAGTTATATAAACTACGTATGATAAACTATCACGTTCTATTGGTTATATACCCCGAATTTTAGATCTCTAACGTTAACTATAACCATTCTTAAAAAAAAAAAAGTGAAAAAGGTGAAAAAAAAGTATATACTGATATTTAAAACACATATTATATAAAAACTAAGCGCCACACTAAATATAACACCAATAAAACCAACAACAAAGAAACAAATTGGTAAGTTCTACACACTGCAATATCACGATGCACGATAATATAAGAGAGATATAGAGAGTGAGGCAAGTTAAAGAATACCTGCCACCTCCACTTCTTTCTCTTCTTCTTCACCTTCACCTTCAACTTCCCCTTCCCCTTCACCTTCCCCTTCACCTTTTTCCTCAGGTTCTTCAGCAGTTTCTTCTGCAGCAGTTTCTGCAGCAATATCAGCCTCTGCATCTATATATGGTACCCGCGATATTATTTAGTTAGTTTACAAACAAACATACACATTAACATTACAAGACGAAAAAAAATACAAACAATAATGATTATGCGTGTTAGATTGATTATTATAGGGTGGTTGCATTCATGTTAAAGTCAACGCCATAAGTGAGTACGAAATAACATGGGTGATCGGTATGAGAAAATGACACATTTTGCCAGACGTAGCAATCTTTTTGAGAGCACTGATGCTATTAACAAGTTGAATTAGGTTTTCATGCAAGTATGCGAGAAAAATAATAATGGCCAAAAAAATTACATTTTTCAAAGAAAATAGCGAAAACCCATGTTTGCCCAGGTTATTCGTTGCTCAATTATGGCATCGAAGCGCATATATTATGACGTCATGCGCACACACCCTACAGTAACATTAAGGAATATAGATTTGATTTTTTTTTTAAATGATCACATAATACATGTAAACCAAGACACCACATTTTTGGAATGTTATGTGAAAAAAAGGAAGCAGTGATGGTAGAATAAAAATAATAATAAGAGAAATTCAGTAAAATTTTGTTTTTTATTTTTACGTAATTGAAAAGTCTTTACATTTTTTTTTAATATATAATTTGTTATTCAATAACCCGATAAAGTTTTTTTTTTTTCAATGTTATATAAAATTAGGGTCAAATTGGGCATAAGGGATTCTATATATTGCGCTTCCTGCCTATTAATTCGTATAAATGTTGCTTATTTTTTTGAAGCGCATGCGCTTCAAAAAATTGAGTATTCCAAAAATGGAATTCGATTTCTTTTCTTCCTAAGTTTACTGAAACCATAAATTTATTGAAATACTAATTTTTGATCATTTTTATACGATATCTTTCTGATAATTGTAAATATTTTTTAATACAAATGTTGTAATATAAGAATTCGTAAATTTAAGATATTGTCATATGGGAATGAAATGCATAAAGATTTGATACAACACAAATTAATGCTAGTAGCATATTTTTCATGAATACGTCTTTTATCGAGTACCTCTTAATAAAAATTGATTTTTTGTAATATAAAAAAATGCAAGGTGGAATGTGTGCGTTTACATAAATTTATAATAACTTTTACCATCACTGCAAAACAAAATACATAAAACTATAAACTATAAAACTAGAAGAAAAGACTATGTAATTATTAAAAAAAGCAGTTATTTTTAAAAAATTCCTAAGAATTTTTTCTTTTCTTCTTTTTTCTCATCAGGTTTTCCATCTTTATCTTTCTTTTTATCAGATTTTTCAGACTTTTCCTTCTCAGATTTTTCTTTTTTAGGATTATCAGGATTCTTTTCCTTTTTCTTCTTTTTCTCTCCAGAACCCTCCCCAACTTCATCTTTCTTTTTCTTCTTCTTTTTCTCCTTTTTCCCCTCATCATCCTCATGTTTCTCCTCTTCCCCTTCCTTCTTCTCCTCTTCCCCTTCTTTCTTCTCCCCTTCCTTTCCTTTTTTGTCTTCTTTTTCTCCATCTGTACTCTCGTCAGAACTTTCATCCGAATCCGAACTTTCACTGTCCGAGTTACCTTGGGCAAAAAATTAAGCTAAAAAAGTGACCTAATAATTTATTCGTATTTCATCCAAAATGTCATATTTCTTTACAATATTGCGATACATAATTTTATTTTTTCTCTTTTTGTTTAGTTTACAAATTAGGTCCCATCAAAATAAAATTTATCATCAAAACTACCCAGGTAAAAAAAAAAAAAAAAAAAAAAAAATTTGAGAATCGTTTTGAAAGAGAGTGGTCTCTGTAAACAGAAACAGAGTGGCTGTGGCCTATAAGTGGCCTTCCTCTTCTGTTTACAGAAGGTCTCTCTCATTTAAAAGGATTCTCTTTTTTTTTTTCTTTTTTTTTTAACTGGGTTATGGTTTAAGCTTTGATTCGTTTCTATTTTTACCACAATTTTTTTAATTACAAAATTGAAAAATAAAAGAAAAAATTATGATAGAACCAAATTATCAGCCATGAAAGAGTTAGTATAGAAATAGTAGAAGCTTCGTTATAATTTCTCGGAGATAGAATCTTGAAATTTAGAATTTTTCTTCTGCAAAACTCGATGAAGCAAAACACGATGTTCTGTAGAACTCTACACACCACAAAATTCTATGACCACAAAAACTAAAACATTCAAACAAACAATTTCACGACTAAAATGGACAAATTAAAAGAGCAAATTTAGAAATATAAAACGAGAACACACGACCATGCGCTGATGTAAAACAAACTATGAATGATGAAGTTATCGATACAAAAATTACAAACAAATTGAAGATTTTTAAAAATATACGATACTTGTTTGTTAAAAACCATGACAAAAACTACAAGCTTTAGTATGATGAACGCACTACTTCTAATTCTAATTTGACTGACTAAAAAAAAAAAAAAAAAAAAAAAAAACGTTTTGTTTTCCTGGCATATAATAATGCCTTTCCCACTTCCAGATATGGAGTTAATTATTAAAATTTTAGTTCGTTTAACTACACTCGATATTAACAATATAACTTTTTAGTATTAATTAGAAAGTATAATAACAACAATAACTAACTACCTTATCATTCTATATATATATAAGTATAGAATTAAAATTTCGAAAACTTTTTTTTTTTTTTTTTTTTTTTTTTTACATGCAGTAAAACTAAAAGTTCAAAATGCATTTCCTGCACTTAAAAAAATATTTAGAAAAAATAAAGATTTTTTATTTTATTTTTTATTTTTTTAGTAATTATAACATTTAATTTTATGCCAGGATCAAAACTGTGTTAATAAAAAAATACAAGAAAAAAGTAGAATTTTAAAAGTTGCATTGGTATGTTAAAAATTAGTAGTATGAAAACCCCGCTGCATGCTAAAAATCACAGGACAAACGACCATAATAGTAATCAGAAAATTTCAAAACACCATAAAAAAGATGACAACTAAAAAAGTTTTTTTTTGATTGACCTTTTTGAACCTGCAATGCAGCACTTTGTTGAACTTTGACCTCTTCGTCTTTAAGTTTCCAATCTCCTGAAGCACCCCATGCGGTACGAATACCAACATGAGTAATGGGCAATGGTTCAGGATCCTGCCACTGCAGGAGGGTGGCACCACTGGTAGCGTCCTTTAAAGTTACTGTGCTGTTTTGCCAACTTAATTGGAATCGACGATATTCACCCTGAAAATCGCAAGACAATTTTTTTTTTCGAAATTTCATTGTTTTTTTAGTTATTTTTTTTTTTAGTTAAAATCCAAAAAATCCAATTAAATTGAAGAACTATAGAAATTTTATATCAAAAAGACAGTGGAAAATGTTATGTATATGACTTTAAATAGTAAAAGAATAAAAATATTATAATAATGAAATTAACTTTTAAAGGTAAGGGGGGAATTAAAAAAACTGCATGCGAGGGATAGAAAACTACTTCAAATATAGGCTTTGCAAAACTATTTATTAAAAAATCGACCTTCTTCTTTACTCAAAACTATAGTACTATACTTATATAGTAAATTATGTAAAAGAGAAAGAAAATCCAAATTCCTTAATAAACTTATGGGAAAGGAGAGGAGCCATAATTTCAATTAAGACTTTTCCATTTTTTTTTTTTTTTTAAACAAGCAGAATTAAAGGAAAAATTTTTAATGTTTTTTTTTTTTTTTTTTTTTTTTTAGAAAAATGACATATCAGACATGCATTATTTAATGTTTAATTTTATGTCTAAAATTAATTCGAAATAGGAAAAAATTAAAATTTTAAAAAGGGGGTAAAACGAAAAAAAAAAAAAAAAAAAAAACTTTAGATGATTGGACTGATTTTAAAATGAAATTTCAAGAGTCCACAGAAAGACAAAAAACCGTTAATATTCCACACACTTCATACTCAAAATTAGTACAACAATATATAGATGCTAGATATAAAAAAAGTAAAGTTGCTCACAGCATTGAGAATATTTGGAGTATCAGCTAAAGCGACATCAGGTTTGGTTTTATTTTTTCTGATGGCAGATTTAGCATTATTCCAGCCTCCAATGAAGATCTCGTACAATTGTTCAGTTTCACGTGGACCGGAAGTTAGAGCTAGATGAGCATCATGTGCAGCGCGGACTGAGAAGTTGAAGCTACCATGGCAAGTAGGCCACATTGTATACTTGGTATCTCCGGGGTTGATTGGGGTTAAAAGTCTGCCAACTATAGTATACAATATTGCGTTTTCATAATATATTGGTCACTTTTATTTTTATTTTTTATTTTTTAGTCTTCTTGATTTTATTTAATTATATTTACTCCTGTTTTATACATATTTAAGTGTGTTTTGTAGTTGTTTTTACAATTCAATCCAATGATACGGAGAAAAATATTATATTATCATAAAAAAACATGAAAAAAGCTAAGAGTATATCATCGTTAGTGGTGGAAAGATCCTGTTAATAGTTAATTTTTGTTGTTATTTTTTTGTTCCATTTATAAAATGAAATCAGGGGCATGGATCTAGCCCAACCTGTTAATAGTTAATTGTTTCATTTTCATTGTTATTTGTTTGTTCCATTAATATATAAATACAGTAAAATCAGGGGTAGATCCAGCCCAGCATTTTAGAGGGAGTGATTCCGTATACTGAAATGCTAATCTCTGGGGATGATGGTGAGGACTCGATTGCCCCACCCCCTTTAGATCAGCCCCTGAATGAAATGTTAAATCTATTTTTCTCGACTCTTAACGAACGGAAAAACTCAGTTTTAGTGTAATGTAATCAGAATATATATATATATATATATATATATATATATATATATATATATATATATATATATATATATATATATATATATATATATATATATATATATATATATATATAAACATATATATATATTATAATATATGTATGAATATATTTCAGTTTAATAATACTAATAAAGAAAAAAAACTGTTTTGAGGCTGACTTTAAGCAGTTTCACTCACATCCGCTTCCGTTTCAACATACTGCGCATGAGTAGTAAGAGTATAAGTAGAAAAGAAAGTGACCGAAATAGCTTAAAGTCGGCCTCAAAACAGTTATTCCTTTATTAGTTACATAATAATATTTATGTTTATATTTTATATATTGTTATAGTAGTTGACATACGAAAATTTACGATTCACAGGTGTACGTGCAAATTTTTTGTAAGAATCAAATAATTAATTACAAGTCGAAGAAAAATAATAACAATGCTTTCGATTTATGATTAATCATGAAGAATAAATTTTTGTTTAATGTAAGCTGTTAATATTCATATATTTTACACATTATTGTTATATAATTGGAACAGCATAAATCTATTTACAACATAATACAAGTACTTTCTTTCATAATTATAATATAATTTGAAATAAGCTACTTTGAGTATTTAAATGTTTATTACCGAAATTCATCTAATCAACTAGATTAATTATTAAGTGGTTAATTAACATCTTAATTCATAGTTCAATTTGTCTGTTACTCAAATCAGAACAATGAGAAAATATCATGCAAATATCATGTAAACGATTTCTCAATTGCAGTGAAATAAATAAATATATAAATAAAAAAATTAAAATAATTATTGTATAATACAATTATTTTTAATTAATATTTTATATAGTATAATAATAAAAAATTTAATATTTGTTTTTTATATAAACTTATTAAATTGTTAAAATTAAAAGTATTAAAATTTAAAAAATAAACATAAAAAAACAAAAATAATATTAAGTGCAGTAAACCAATACAGAGTTATTAAATTCAATATTTGTAATCAAAATATTTGCAATTATTTTATATGTATATTTGTAAGGAAATTGTGTGTTTTCAAATACATAGCTCCATATTATATTATAATCATTTACATAATAAATATAAATATAAAAGTGTTAAGGAAAATATAGACATTGAAGTTTGTATATTAAAAAACCTGTACCAAAAATAAATCATTAGTATAACAAAAAGATGTTCATAATAAAAGAGAAAAACTAAAATTATACGAAACAAAAATATTTTATAACTACCCTTCTCCTAATAACAATTTTAAATATATATTAAAGAGCATGATATCCTATTTGCATTTTAAAACATTTGTGCATAAGTAACGTGTACCAAAAATCATATTTTACTTAAATTAGTATAAAAAATGTAATGTATGGAAAAAAATGTAAAATAACATTATGTACGAATACGAATTAAGATGAAGAATTCAATGTATACTTATGGGCAATAAAAATGCATATTTGACTTTTAATTACGAACAAAACTGACTTTTTTTTTTTTTTTTAATTTAACAAAATATATATTTCTGGCTTTACTTTAAAGGTATATTGGCCTCAAAAAATTAAATAGAGAACGTAAACTTCATGACATGGGACTATCATTGATTCACATGATCTCTCAACAAGTACAGCTCTGGCCAAAAGTTCCCGAACGGGACAGCGGTGGCCGCTGAGTTTTCTCAAAACGATAACATAGTGTGGTTGCGGGTTGCCTAATGCAAATCGTCCGGGAACTTTTGGCCAGAGCTGTACGTACACTCACAAACTTGGGTTAAAATACTGCAACTTTAGGAATTCATGACGTCATAAATTCAAGATCTACAATAGAAATTGTAGCACGGGTTGCCTACATTACAAGATTTTCTCTCCAGTTTGTGAGGCTACAGAAGTGCTAAGGAACATAATACAGTATTCACCCATAATATCATGTATATTTAATAGACCTATCTCATAAATTATCTTAAATAGGATTTTTTTTAAGGCCACTATGTCTTTAAGTATACAAAACAGACTTTTAATTTTTTTTTCAAGGTACATTTTGAATAAATTAAAAAAATATATAGCTTTATGACTTGATCTATTAATAAACAAATTGATCTTTCCGTTAGACTATATAATTAATATTCAAATGTTATGACTCACCTCCTTCGATCTCCCAGTCACCAGATGCACCCCATGCAGTACGAAGTCCATAGTGAGTGATGGTGAAAGGTTCAGGGTCAGTAAAACTGAGGAAAGCATCGCTCTCTCCATCACGTCCAACCTCAACTTTGCCTTCGCTATCCCAGGTCACCCAGAATCCTCGAGCTTCTTCATCGCTAAGTGCGTCAGGGGTCTCAGCTTCGGCCTGGTAATACATATCAAATATAAATAATACTGTATGGACTTCAAGATATAAAAATAATAAAAAATTATTTAATTAATTAAAAAAAACTACAAAATCATGGCTTCTCAACACAAAAAGTTATAGAAAAATATGAGAAACTTGTTATAGACCGGTTGCACTCATATTTAAGAGCCACCATTTTGTTGGTCAGGAATACATAGGTCAGCATAGGAAAAACGTCTAATTTTTTTTAATAGCAATAAAGAAGCTTCAAACCTCAAAGTCTTATTTCTAGCTCCTAAAAAGTTCGAAGAATATGAGAAAAATTCGTTCAGTTGAAATAACCTCTTTTTGTGTAAGAAATTAGGATCTCCCCTATGCTGGACAATGCATTAGGCACCACAAACATGGCAACAATGCGCAAGGATGTGCAAGGGGTCTATAACTATAACCTTTCACGTGCTGCACCATCGCAAAATTTTCGATCTCAACTAAATAAGGTTTTTTGTTGCTCGAACTCACCTAACATAATTATTATAAGTATATTTATATAATAAAATCATAAACTATGGTATTTGATTCAGTCTTTATACTATACTTCTGTAATTGTTAGTAGGTACGATTATTATCAAATAACAAAATCTCTTCTCACAACTTGTGTTGCGAAAATTCTCATTGCACATCATGTGTCGTGTATATCAGCGTCAATCTCAGTCACACAATTTGCCAAGTTGATTTTCACATTACATATTGCTTATACACTGAACATATTTACTTAGTAAGTAATATATATTAATCGAAGCAATTGTATATTATTTATAATAATTATTTTATATTTACTTACTAAAACTTTATAAATAATATAAAATTATTTATATAATAAATATTATTTTATAAAAATTTAAAATAATACAAATTATCTTTCTTTATGTTAATGTTATTTTAAAGTAAAAAAATGCAATATAAAAGTTGATAATTTTAGTACAAGACTAAACATTTAATAATATATTATTATAGTTTCTTCACATTTTATCTTCATAAAAGCTATTATTTTCTTTGGAGCATTGGTCTATTTACGGAAAATCAGCTACTGTGGGATTTGACTAAAAAGTTTTAAAGAAAGAAAAATCTGAAATTTTGCACAGTGGAAAAGAAATGTTCAAAAACGTAAAACAAATTGTAGGTCACCATGCTAGATTTTAAATTGTGATTTTTTAAAGTTTTAGTCCCATAAGAGCCCATGTTAATTTAATTAACTATTTTCTCTCTTATCTGATGGTCACTGGTACTGAAATTTTTTTAACAGGTAGTTGTTACTTGTTAACTTTTAAAGTTTGTAAGTTTTCTTTATAGATGTTGAGATACAAGCCAACTGAATACAACACTTATCGTCAAAAAAATCTCAAATTTTGCACAATGATACTTCAACTAGATATGATCCTTAGCTACACAATGACACCAAATTTAGACCCAAAACACGTTCTAGTTTTTGAGATATAAGGTCGGTACCCTACTCCCTTAAAAAAGTTGCACCGAAAGAAAAATGTAACATTTTACCCAGTGCTACATAAGGATAAGGTATCTTAAAAATGCAAAAAAGAAAAGAAGAAGAAGAAGAAAAAGAAAAAAAAAAAAAAAAAAAAAAAAAAAAAGGAATTATACTATGATAGATTTTGAATCATGATTTTTTGAAGTTTTACTTCTATAAGAGCCCATTTTAATTTCAATAATTTTTTTCTCACTTATCTAATACTAAAGAGTTCTGAAAATTTTATCATATATTTAGCTGTTACCAACTTTCAAATGGCATCATGAAGTTTGGAAGTTTTCTCTTTAGATTTTGAGATATAAACCATATAAATACAACCCTTAAAGGCGTAGAACACCTTGAACAAAAAAACACCTAATATCCTAACATACCTAAACATCAACGTTGATTTGGACGGAGTTGTTGAATTCTAATTTATTTACCATTCCCAAAATTGCATATGCAGGTTTGTGACGTCAAATCTTTCCTGTTTTCGCGCGCGTGGACTAGTGAGCTGTGACGTCACAAACCCGCAGCTGTGATTTCGTGAATGGAAAATATATTAGAAATCAATAACTCCGGCCAAATCAACGTTCATATTATAAGGTATGTTAAGATATTAGATATTTTTTTCTACGCTTTTAAAGAATTGTAAAGTAGGCAACTTTAGGAATTCATAGCCGGGTCCACAAAATAGAAACTGTAGCGTAGATTGTCTACTTTACAAGAGTTCTCTTACCCAGTTTGTGAGACTACTTAAGCTTAAGGGCTCGGAGGGGCAGAATATGTGCAATGCATGTATAACTGTTCTGCACACACAATTGTGTTTAAATAGAAATTATAAAATAATATGTGTTTTGTGTATGTCCTAGTCTTTATCCATTTCATCATTGTCATATCAATAATAATAATAATTATTGTTAACCAGATTGAGATTAGTTCTCTTCAGTGTACTACTATACACTTCTACATGTACAACCACACAACCAAAACCTTTCCCCTTGGATAACATTTGTATATACAAACAATAATTTTCGTTAATGTTGCTATTATTTATATTAAATATTTTATAAAAAAAAATTATTTATATATTTTAACTTTATTTAAACTTAAACATATATAAAATTTATTGTGTAAAAAACTAATTATTAATATTAATAATACACTTTTTTATAAAAAAATATTAAATATATTTATACAACTGAATTATTTTATAACGAAAGGTTATTTATTACAATTTAATTGAAATACTCTTTATTTTAAACCCATTTGCATGTTAGATATGATTTTGTTTTTTTGTTTTTACTTTCTAAAAAAAATTCTTACTGGTAATGAAAATTCTCCAAAAAATAAATAGTAATAATAAGGGGGGGGGGCTTGAAAAACGTTAAATTATCCCTCATTTAATTGTTGTTGTTTTTTTACCGGAATCACCGCAGTAGTTTTCTCAAAAATAGCAAACAAACGAGTTTCTCCCATACATAAATGCTAAGTCCCGTGTCTTTTGCTAGTGCGCCTCTGATTGGTGCTACGTCACCACCGGTAAGAAGCATTGCTTTATTTCTTTATTACTGACTGTTTATGTTTACTCTAACAACAGGAAATGGAAGTGCCGGAAAAGTAAACCACGTGATGTTAAAAGTGGAAGGTAGCTAAGCCCTATCTTGCTGCTGGTGCGAAGTTTTCTCCCACTTTTACCATTACGTGATTTCCGCTTCCGGTACTTCCATTTCCGGCATTTTGAGTAAGCATAAGCGGTCACTCTTCTGCTAATTTGCTGGCCACAATAAAACCGGAAGCTTGATTTTAATCTCTACGATTGGTCAGTTTCATGGGCATGGCCTATTTTAGCCAGCCACAGGGCTGGAAATTGCCAGACTTATCTGAAACACAGGCCAACTTCCGGTTACCTAACTTTCGGTTAAGCTATAATGTACCTTACCTGTTAAGCTAAGGTAAGACCCTGTATGCTTGTAGGCCTTGTATACAATATTAAATGAATGAGCCTCGTAAATAAAAACGACTAGGACGCTCCGCCGGTAACCTCTATTGTTGACGAATGTTACTTACGCGGTCAGGCTTGGTGCGGTCACGCCTGATGGCAGACTTGGCGTTCTCCCACCCTCCAATGAAGATCTCATACACGGGGGTAGACTCCTGTTCATCAGAGCTGCTCAGACAAACGTGAGCGTCATGAGCTGCCTTCACTTTGAAGCGCAGAGTGGTGGTGGTAGCCTCATGGAACTGGTACTCCTGGCTGTCATCAGTGTGCACTTCTGTAATCAAGCAAATCAAAAAATTAGAAATCAATAAACTAAATTAAATTAGAGTATTTTATTATTTATTATATATATATATTATATTTAAATGATCATAAAATATATTTAAATAATATATCATAATCCTTTGCTGTGTTATGCATTTAATGCTGGACGAATGCTGGCAAGGTTTCAATGCTAAAAAACCGGGATTCCATCATCAAAATATTAAAAAAAAAAAAAAAAAAAAAAAAAAAAAACTTAAAATTTGAAGTACGAAATAGGGGGAGGGGGGGGGGGGACGACGAACAATTTTTCTATAGCTTAATAAAATTTGGAAAAGAAAAAGACAGTGAGTAATTGAGGAATAAGAAAAAGAAATTAATAATTTTTCTAACTGTAAGAGTTCAACTTGGCCTCAATTTTTTTAAATTTAAATTACAGAGGGGAAAAAATATTGTCTTATTCTTACAATTTTCAGTTGTATCATGAGTAAAAAGCAGATGTGTAATATATGCCTTTTTAAATCGATAAAGAATCGGAATCTTGACTTTAAAATTAGTAAGTTACATCAAAATATGCAATATATTCTTTTTTTATCATTAAAAAAATGTGTTTACCCTCAAAAATTTCCAACATTTAAATGTACAGTAATTTGTATGTATGAGTATAAAAACTAAATTAAAATTTCTCTTATATAACATTCATGATGAACAAAATGCAAAGCAATTTCAATGTAATGTAAGTAATGAGTTCTATTTTAGTTTTAATTTTCCGGTCTTGAAAGTATATTTATATATGTATGTACGGAGCAACAACCACATTCAAAAGTCAAATAAGAGAGGCAGTAAAGTGACCACCCTATTATTTAAGTTGTAGAGTGAAAATGAAGGCAGAACATGCAACCCTTATTTGAATATAAAGTTCGAGACCGCTTTCAAGAATAAATTCTACTATAATATGAATATTAAAATAAAGTATTTGTGTAGCATAGGGCACTCTAAAATGGTGCATTACTTTAAATAGTTACGAATAACTTATTTAAGATAATCACTTTTAAGTTATTATGAGTAGCTAAAATAAAGCAAAAGCAAGTTATTAAAAATAGCTAATTTAAATTTTTTAAAGTTTTTTAAAGCTATTTTAAGTTTAAAATAGCTATTATTAATAATTTGCCAAAATGCATTATTTTAGCTACTCATAATAACTTAAAAGTGATTATCTTAAATAAGTTATTCATAAGTAAAAGTAATGCACCATTTTTTATGTGTAACCGTATGACGTCAAACTGAATACGCTTCGAATACTGGATCAATATGGATCTCTTTACTCAGTATAGGACTAACTTCGTTTTTTGACTATTTTTACTATTTTTCTTTGGTAAATCGATTAATATTTTGTTCTTATTATTATTTTTCTCACATACTTAATTCAGTATCAAAAATATATTTTTTAATATTTTTAAACTATCCAAATAAGTCATTTTCCTATACCGGCCCATGTTATTTAGTGATACAACATAGCGTTGACTTTAACTTAATGCATACACCCAATTCACACAGTACAAATATACAATAAGCAATAAATTTAATGTATACCACTCTTGCAATGAAAGTTTTTTAATTATTATATTATAACGTATTCATGAAAACGATTTTACCCAATAAAATGCATTGAAAATGTTTACTTTTATTTTAAATAGTTTATTTCAAGTGCATGTTCCAAATACTCAAAAATAATTGATTTTTTTTAATGCAGTTTTTCATGCATATTGAAAACATTTCATCGTGTAAACATGACATAGTTTTAATGTCATCGTGGGAATCAAATCACATTCCTGATTTTTTATTTATTTTTTTTAATTTTTTTAATTTTTTTTTATTAATTTTTTTTTTATTATTAATACAATATAATAATATATTTTTTATTTATATATTTATTAGACATAAGTAGTTTACAGTAATATCACATCATTATAATATGTTACACTACATGCGTCTCGTTAAATTTTTCTAATTACAATCTATATTTTAAGATTGAAAATAAATTTTAGTATTTTTTTTTTAGAACACTACTCGACCTATATGTTAAACTTAAAGTGGTATGCAAATGAGTTACAATTTTATAAGAGTCAATTTTGATGTAAAAGATTACATATAACTACCCTTCATCATTAACACAACATTTTGTTCACTACTTTACACCTAAGACCGGCTTTTTCTTACATTGTTATTACTATTGTTATAACTTAGAAATTATACTTATATATATATTTTGACGTATATTATTAATGATGTGCAGACGTTTTTGTTTGTAACTGAATAAGACATTATTTTTAACTTTGCATGCGCTATAAAGAATATCACTTTCAATATTTCAAACATTTGTATATATTCAGCTATTTTAATCGAAAAATTTAAAATTCTTTTATTCGTTAATTATAATTATCATTTATATATATATATATATTTTTATAAGGTTGATTCATAAAAAACAATGGAGGTTAAAGGCGAGGCGTGTGGGGGGTATGTGATATCATACTGAATACGCTTCGACGCCATTCTGGAGCAATGAATAAAATCGTTTAGCATAGAAAACAACATGATTTCTGGCTATTTTTTTTGGTTAAATTTGTTATTATTATTATTATTTTTTAGTTATACTTAAAAACCTATTAGTTCAACGTTTTAACACCATCAATACTCTCAATATTATTGTTAAGTACTTTTAAAACTGGCAAAATATATCATTTTTCATACCGATCCATATTTTTTAGTGATCAAATAAGGCGTTGGCTTCTATATGAATGTAACCATCTTATAAGGACACCTGATTTCCTTTTTTTTTTTTTTTTTTTTCATAGCATTGCAAGACCCTTTTTAGAGTTCATTTGTTAATTTATTATTATTTTAAGAAAACTTTAACATCCAAACCCGATATATTTAAATGACCGATACTATAAATATTATATAATATACAGTATATCGAGCCATACATTAAAAGATCCTCAACGCTAATAAAAATAAAATAGAACATTTCATAGGATCATCACTAAATAACCTCCTTTCATGTCTTTCAAGCTTCCAATAATGTAAAAGTAAATAATAATCTTTCTATAATTTCATTCTTAAAAACCTTCATTACTAAGTAAGTCGTGTCTTAAACCTATTAATATTACTTTTTAATAATATTTGCTCGTAAATAATAATATTTATAGATATTTTAACTATTTAATTCAAATGTAAATAAATTTAATTTACATACAATTATTTTTACAAATAATTATTAAAATGTTATAACATTTATATTATATAAAACGTGAAAACAGTTATAATAAAATAAAGTTTTATTTTAAAGTAACAAAGAAATGGGATATATTCTACTTTACTACAAAATACTATCTTTAAAATCAATGTTAAAATAAAATTAATAATTTTTTAACTTTTTTTTTTCTTAAATGTTAGCTATATTTAGAATTTATAATAGTAAATCTAAAAATACATGAAAAAGTAAACAATTTTATGGTTATTACTTTAATATTATAATAAACTATATGATTACTTAAAGAAATAAAGTACTTCAAAAAAAAAAAATAATAATAAATAAAACTATAAAATTGTATATAGTAGTTTGGATAACTTTAAGTGCGTGATTTTTAAGTCTTTGTATTTCGTGAGTTTTTGTAATCTGTCATCGCACTATAAAGAGAGAGAGAGAGAGAGAGAGAGAGAGAGAGAGAGAGAGAGAGAGAGAGAGAGAGAGAGAGAGAGAGAGAGAGAGAGAGAGAGAGAGAGAGAGAGAGAGAGAGAGAGAGAGAGAGAGAGAGAGAGAGAGAGAGAGAGAGAGAATAAAATAAATTATGACCGATAGTTTCAAATTGATAAAAAGTTCCGTTCGACATAAAAAAATGACGAAATATGAAATACAATACCCGCACTGAACACTGCATTTTGATTGAAATCACTATTTTATAATAATTTATTTATTAGTTTTCTGTAAACTACTGTACTGTTGCATGTTTTTATTTTTTGTTATAATAAAATTTCTATTTATTTGTTTATGTTTAATTATAAATTAAAAAGTTTTTTTTTTATTAAAAGTAAAAATTTGCGTGTTTTAAGTATAGTAATGTAATAATTATTTTGTTTTTTTTACTAAAATTTCAATTACTTAGCGTATACGATGTAATTTTAATGTGGTAAATAAAAAATATGATTTTTATCTCTTTTTACTTGCTTGACAGTTTTGAAATGTTAAATATTATTATGCAACATAATATGAAATAATAATACTAGTAATGAAGGAAAAATGGTGACCCAAAATCAACGTCTTTCGTTAGTTTTTTTTTTTTCTCCGTTAATGACAACAATTTTACTAAAGAAGTTATTTCTTGCTCAATGCTCTTTCAAAAGAAAAAAAAAAAGTAAGATGTTCATCAAGAAAAGAAAAAAACTGTTTTGTTTTAAATCGTCCAATAATCAATTTCTAACACGTCAATTTTAATGACTATAGATTCTACAGTTTAAAAAAGCAAATTAAGTTTCTATTTAAAACGATATTCAATCTGTTTATATTGCCTTCGTTAGTAATATCATGAGTGGCAGTTTATAAAAACTTAGTCTTTCAACGAACAAACAAACAAACAAACAAATTAATAAAAAATCAATAATGACTTAAATTGTTATTATTCTATAACTTTGCAAGTTTTTTTTTATACAGTTTTAATTATACATTTAAAGGTATGCAAAGGTAAATAATATACATCTATAGGCCATCACAATCCTGTAATATACAATAGAAAAAATAATCTTATAAAATTCTTATTCGACTTAAACGAAACGCCTACATAGATAGGCAACTTTTTGAGCATAGATCTAATGCACGGTTGCATATACGTGTAGGAGATTTTTTTATTTTCAGTCTAAAGCTGTTACCGGCGTAAAGTGGTATCTGGTTACAGGCTGCATCGAAAAAGGCAATTAATTTGATATATTTTAATATTATTAAATGAACCAACTTCTTAGTAAAAATATAACCTGAACAGAAAAAATAAAATAAGGAATACTAGATACAATTTCACGTGTTTTAAGCCAATAAAAAAAAAGCTCTAAGTATAGCACTCATTTTGAATATTATTTCAAATTTAAAGTGCTTTTTTTTCTTTTCTTTTTTTTTGCTATATTATTTCAGATTATTTCAACATTGTTATTATTTTCCCCATACGTTTTTATTTTCGTCATTTTAAGGTAAAAAGTTGAAAAGATTTCAAGTTAAGATATAAGATTGAGAGTAAAAGTCCTTAAAAAAAATTAAAATAGTTATTAAGTTTAAAAACAGATTTGTTATTATGATTTGCTCTTTATGTTAAAAACACGGCAACATAATAAGGAGTTTTCACAAAAAAAAAAAAAAAAAAAAATAGAGAGAAAAAAAACTCGTGCGATGAAAGATTTTCATCAATATTTTTGTGTACAGCAAACTTTCATTAAAATTTTCAGTTGACTGCAATATGACGTTTAAATTTCATACTTTGATAAAAAAAAACAAAAGTAAATTAAGTTTAAATTGATGAAAATTATTATATGTAGAGAGGGAAAAGAAAACAATTTAAAATTTTAATAACGTAAAACTTAGAAGAAAAAAGAAACTCATTACATTTAATTTTCTTTAAAAACATGACCCTTTTTAATTTATTTAAGACAAATACACTTGAAAAAAAGGTTTTATTTTTTTTTTCGTATAATCGTCGATTTCCGTTTCAAAGAAACTTCATATAAAAAAAAAGACAAGCTTTTAATTGATTTTCTATCCTTTTACATTACAGGACCATCCCAGCTGAACATTTCTTGAAAAACCAATAATAATACTCTACTAAGAAAAAAAATTAATGAGGAAAATATGATACTTTTACGTATAAAAAAAGGGGGGAAACAAATTACTTTTTATGAGCACCATTTCCAAAATAAGTGCTGTATAGAATGAATGAGTGGTTTTATATCTGAAATAAAAGTCACCAAAAGATTATACTGATAATACCATGGCAGACCCTACTGTGTTTACCAAATCATGTCATAATTTTATCCTTAATATCATATATTGTAATATACATACGAGTGGAGGAATGAAAGAAATAAAGAAATTTTTATTCTGAACTTGGAACACAAAATAGGTCAAAATATTATTGTGACAAAAAAATAATAAAAAATAAAAAAGTGAATAAAAAATCTAAGATAAAAATTTTACAAATTAAAACAAATAATGCAACAATTTTTTTTATATAAATATAACACTATGTAAACGAAAAATCTATTTTAAAAGGTTAAAAAAATATCAGCCAACAAAATATACCCCTTTCTTAAACATATAAAAAGCCGTGAAAAAAAGTGTTTTAACAATAAAAATTCTTTTGCGTGATTTTTCATTGCGCACGCAAACAGCTGATTATAGTCACGTGATCATATATAAAAACTGACGTGTTGATCATTAAGTTTTTAATGTCAAACTAATCAAAATATATAAAAAAATATATATACATGAATAATTCATTAACATATCATTATTTATGACTAGACTTTTTCTATTTTATATTATTGAAATGTACGCTATACTTTTTTTTTTTTTTTTTTTTTGATAATGATAATATAATAACGTATATGATATGTAACCTTTAAATTTATTGATTAAATATATTGATTTTTATATATAACAAATATATTATGTCTCATTGATAAAGTATTGAATAATAGATTGAATATTATATAAGAAGTAGTCTATGATATGGGTTACTTTATTGAACTTCATTTTTTTCTTAGAAAAATTCAATAAATTATATTGATATATAGAACCTAAAGGAATTTCTCTTACTTTCATGTTAATAATTTTATATTATATTTTTCCTTTGTTTTATTTTTATGATATTTTATTTTATACTTTGCTAATTTAAAATACGCCTACAGAATTTTGGTTCTGAGATAATAATGATAAAGATAGATTTTTTTATGGGACTTTTTATTATTATTATTTAGATTTTTTCAAATAATTTTCTTATTTTATTGTAACTGAAAGTTTTTTTTTATTTATATGTATATTTTATTTTTTAACAACATTTTGTTAACTTCAAAAACTTACTTCAAAAATAACTATGTTATTCACGTTATAAAGTCTCTAGAAAATACCAGAGTACTCTTATACCAAAACCGTTAAAATTCTCACTCTAAACATAAAAAAGGCCGTGAAAAAAAGTGCAATCGTAACGCGACTTCTCAACTTTGAAAATACAAATAATAATAATAAGAACTCTTAAGCCTAGGACAGCAATCCTTTCTAAGCGAAGCGATAAAGTTTGGACCATGCTAACTTATGGACGCTAGCGCAGGGGTGTGATAAGAATTGCAATAAGAAATCACCGATATCTTGAGCTTCATGGAATGAGGGTATTTTTTTTTTTCTGTAGAAGTGTACAATGCAGTAGATAATTTTTATAGCAGCTCATCAAGTTTCAAAAAAAAATAATAATAATAATAAAAGATTAAAAAAAAACTAAAAATTCATGAAAAATCAACCTGTATCATAAAGAAAATATTCTTTAATGCATTTTTAATACTATATAAAAATGTAAATTTTCATTATAAAAAAAAAACACGACTTAATTATAAGTAATACAATATACTTAAAATCAGGAAACAAAATCAAAACAAAAATGACAAATATCGCAAGCAATAATATTTTCTTATCAATGTCTACATACATGAATTGATTACACACGCATTAATTAATCACAATTAAATGTCACTTTATTTCGTATATATTTAAAGTTGCGTGTTCTATTATATATTTGCATATCAAAAGCAAAACTCACTCATATTGTCAACATTTGCGTGCTTATTTTTTTTTACCTGCTTATAAAAATAAGACTTTACATATTTATACGCATATTTTCCTATTATAATAATGTAAAAAGGTAGTACAAGTTAATAAATAATAAAATTCTAGTTTTTGCTCATATGCGTGTGTATATGTATAAATATAATAATACTTTTTTTTTTTCTATTTCTCTTTGTTTTATTTCAAAAAAACAAAAAATCAAACGTAAAAAAGCGCTAACATTTCACATACATTACGTTAACGTTTTGCATTAAAATATTCATTAACATTTAAAGCAATGTTATTACACAATTTAATTGCAAAAATTACAATTAATATAATAATACACTATTTAAACATTTTATAAAAATATTAAAAAAAAAAATTTTTAAAAATATAATTAACAATTATTATAAGTTTTATTATTTTAATATTTAATTGTTTATATTATTATTTTATTTTATAAATTTATTAACAAACTTCAAAATTCATCATTCTATGTAAATTATACATTTACATGACACAAGTATTAATACATTAAACTGAAATTAGATACAATAACAGTCTTTAAAAATTCTAGATTATTACGCAATTAAATGTGGGACACAATTAAAAGTTATGAAGTTGAGTATGTTACGACTTATGAGTGTTAAAGTAACTTTATGTATTATTATTATTTTTTTTTGTTAATAAAGTTTTCACATAATAAATTTTGATTTGGTTTTCTAACATCATAAGGCCTAAATTATATTTCAATAGTATTTCTGATTCTGAAACTTCCATTATTATTATAATTATATTTTCTTTATCAATTACTTTCAAATGGTACATAAAAAAAAAAAAAAAAAAAAATAGTGGATAATATTTTGAATAATTTTTTTTAAAACCAGCAGTTAAAAAAAGTTTATGACCGATCTCGTGTATTATTTGATTTGTATTCGTTTTTTAATAAAACATTATTTTTAATTAAACAGTCATATCATAAAATTAAAACTATATAACTATATAGTAAAAAAAAAAAAAAAAAAAAAAAAAAATGTAAAAGCTTCAAAATATGGATAAAATTTACGCTTTGAAATTTACATTTTTGCTTCCTGTCTAAATATATTCAAACTTTTAATCATAATTTGTGTCAAAAATGTATAACCTATTTATGACACCCCTCCGTCGCACAGAAATGAAAATATCACCCTTTTATAACATTTCATATATAGGATTTTTATCAATTTCTCTCTCTCTCTCTCTCTCTCTCTCTCAAAGTCAAAATCTTGGTCCTACATCTTACATGAATACAGAACAGTATTATGTATAAGATTAGTTCCACGCAAGTTAAATCACATTAACAGTCACGCAAAGTCATGAACTCAACAGTAAGAAGATCATATGAGACAGTTTGTGACCTCCTCAGACCGTTTTTTTTTTTAAATCATATCTTGATAATAAATGTATTATGTATTTAGTTAAGGTAAAGATATACTGTTCATAATATTATTATTTTAATTTTAAAGTTGATCAACTTATGTTAATGTGTATTTTAAACTGTTCTATCTCTTTAAAGAATTTGAATTACTTTTTTTTTTTTTAAAGATTGCAGTTAATGTATAGATTTATAATGCAACAAATAGAGATTATCTCCTCTTTAGTATAAAATACAGTGGACATCAGGTAATAAAATAAAAAATAGAAAAATAAAATCAGATTTTTATTTTTTATATATTTTTTTAATAAAATAATATTTGCAAATTAGACCATAAAATTGCACTTTAATTTACGCGTCTTTGAAAGCTATTTTAAAATGGGTAGGGGGTCCGCAAATAAGAACATCTTTTTGAAAAAAGAAGTAGTTTTTGCATTTCTGAGATCCGCACAAAAACGTGGTTAAAATTTATGGTAGTTTAATATATATATATATATATATATATATATATATATATATATATATATATATATAATAAAAATTTGGTGACTGAAGCGGGTAAAAACAGTTCAAAACATGTAAAAAAAAAAGTGTGTTTAATATACCTCATTTAATTATTTCCGACCTATGCACGAATAAAAATAAATATTTAATAAATTGTGCTAGCTCAATGCAGCAAACCCACTTAATTTATGTTATATTGTATAGTAATTTTAATTTTTACTTATAGCATAATAGTTTACATGTTAAGCACAATTACTTATGTCATTAAAAATATCAACTTTTTTTGTGCTTTATTGTATAGGAATTATTCAATGCAGTATAAATCACGTTATTTATTTTTTACGTGTATGTGTATTAGTTTTCTCAAATATCAGTAATATCATATAACAACAGAGTCAATCAGATTGTTGACTTCATTAATTTCATAGAAAACCCTTATTGTAATTATAAAGAAAAAAACATAAACATTTTAATAAAAAAATTATACATGTTTTTACTTTTGAAAGCTATTAATTCATAAAAATAAAAGTAGTATGACTAAAAAAAAGAAGAAAAAAATGTGCAACTTAAAGTTACAGACTTCTATTACTTAAAGATAAGGCAGCTGTAAATATGTATTAAAAAAATTGTATGCAAAATTTAAAATTTATCACCATTACACCTAACATTATTTTTATTTAAAAAAAAAAATCTCCCTAAAATGTTAATTTCAGGTAATTGTTAACAATTTTTTTCAAATGAGAAAACTAAATTACTGTTCAGCAAATGATTTTCAATAATCATTATTTAAATTTCATTACAGTCGACATTAACCACATTGGCAGAAATATGCAAATCATTTTAACACTCGAGCTTTTCGCGTTTCTGAGCAAATATTGAATTCCTAAATTTCCATTTAATGTATAGTGAAACACTTATTCTATTTCTATCGATTATAGTTGCCATTTCATGAGATTGGCTGACTAACCTTGAATTGCAATTTGTAAATATTATATTTATAAAAAAAAAAAACTAAAAAGTATGTATTTAACTTTTAAAATTAATTTAAAAATTATTATTATAAAATAAATTCTGTTTTTAAATAAAAATTTAAATATAAAAATTTAAAAATATTAACAATTTTTTATTTAAGTATTGCAATAATAAAATATAAAATAAAATATTATATGGTATAAAACAAAGGAAAAGCTATTACATAAAATAAAATATCCATTATTAAAAAAATATTATATAGGCAAACGGAAGGAGTTAGCCAAACAAAAGAAAAAAAAATTAATAGTGCTGATAAAATGTATAAGTTATGGCTAATGCATGCACCTAAAATTACATCAAATTTATTATTCTTTATAAATTTCTATCGTGGTATATAAAAAAAAGGTCAATGAAAAAAAAATATCAAGTACCTGTAAATTCTCTTATCTTTAAAACTGATAAACTAAAGTATTACTCATGCAAGTAATATATTATATATATAAATATATTTTATTGCAGTGTATTTTTACTCTTAAATTATCATTTATTATCGTCTTTGTCTTAAAACAGCAGGGGACAGTAATAATCTAAAAAGTATCTTAATCAGGCCTTTTTTTATATTTTTATTATTATTATACTTTGGATAAAGAGAAACCAATTCAAAATTACAAAATTTAAAAAAATATATATATATTAAAATTTGGTTTTCTTATTCTTGTATACCTCTTTCTAACTTTAGGGTATGGAAATCTAGGGGATCATAAGCTTTTTTTCACTGCGGGGGATTTTTTTTTCTCTCTTCGTGTACTTTTTTTTTTTATGGTGATATACCTTGATTTTTCTATCAATGATAGCTTTATAATAATACTTAATTTTATCTCTACGCCCTTACTTATATTAAAAAAAAAAAAAAAAAAAAAAAAATCCATTTCTTACAATTTGTTTGCTATATATTTTTTCTGCTTGATATTCAAATGTTATCATTTCTTTTATCAATTTTTTTGGTTGATTTTTTTTTTTTTTTTTTTTGTCAATATTGCATAGTATTTTATTAGTTATTAGCATTAGACTCATCTGTAGAATTACGTACAAAGTTGAACTGCCTTTTTTGTTAAATCATTTATTTTATCATCTTCCATAAGGACCTATTTATTAATTCCAAAATTCTGAGTACTGTTAGTTTTTCCATGTCTTTAAAGGAATAGACCAGAGAAAAACATAAGCATTTATATCACAAAACATTTGTTGGGATTGATATAAATAACATTAGTTAGTCTCAAAACTCAACAGTAGCCCCGTAGCAGTGATCAAAAAATTCGATTTATGCAACCCGCGCAACATTTCCATACTAATTTTTGCATGTTTCTGACGTCATAAACATGAATATTCACGCAAATTGCATACTTTACAGTTTTTTCACGCTCTCTCGTGGGGCTACATTAACATTCTGGTAAAATTTGTCATCAGTTTTGAATATCCCATTTCGTGTTTATTCATTAAAAAGCACATGTTGTTTTATGTGGTCTATGGCTTTAATCAGAAAATTTTGTTAAATTTTTTCAGCTGTTGCCTTTTTGTGTTAAAAAGCAACTCGTGCGAGCATGGAATAGCAATTTCTATAATCCTTCATTAGAATTTTAAATTTAAACAAGAATATATAAAAAAAAATTCTGACATGTATTTTAACATGCAAAATGAATATAATTTCAAGTCAAAAATTTCATGTAATTAAAATAATCTTACTTTGCGTGATCTAATATTTTTATATGTCAAAATATTAAATATAATTATTATTATTTAAATATGAAAACACAAAAAAGTTATAATTATAATAATAATTTAAAATTTTACATGTACTTGTACTCTTGTTTAAGAATAATGATAGTAAAAAAATTACTTTGGATTATAATTTTAAAAATAGAACAAGTAAATCAGTTGTTATAGGATTACTTTTAAAGCAGTTATTAAGTATACATTTAGGTTTTATACAGTATAAACTTTTTTTATTGTTATTATTCATAGGCTTTTTTAATAATTTTTTTATTATTTTTTTCCTTCCATCATATTTGTGGGTATATTTTATGTATTGTATACATATATTTTAATTATCAAAGAGTTGATAAAAAAAATAATTCTGCTAAATATAGAATCCAAAAATGTGGTATGTAATAATGTAAAGTACCGTATGAAGCCTAAACTTTACACAAAATATATTTTTTTTATTAATATTATCATTTTTAAATAAAAAAAAATATATAGTTTTATCCAAAATATAATTTCAAAAAAGAAAAAAAAATAACATAATAAACAAATAACAATAAATAGCTAAATTAAGCTTTTATAATTTTGTTTTTATGCTATGGAATGGTTAAATAAAATTATGGGCTATTGCCATGCTTAACTAAATAAACACATTTCTCAGCATAGGAAAAACACCCAATTTTCTCGTTTTTCATACGAAAACTAATGTATTTTTATGTATAATTGTATTATTTTTCTCCTGCATAAACAGCTCATTTTTAACATGAAAACACCAATAATTCTTGAGAATTACTTGTAATCACGGTGTAATACCGTATGCTTGTAATTATTGAAGTTACAAAAACTAAAAATTCTTCTATACTTGTCAATGTTATTTACTGTTCTAGTATGGCGTCAAAGCGCAAATTTAATTTTTTTAATGTAATTTGACAAATAAATATAATCATCGATACACCTCTTTTAATTATTAATAAAATTTAGCTCTATGGGAAAAAAATTAATACATTATTCAAAATATAAAAGTGGGCGGATAATATATATTTTTTAATATTCTAAACAGTCAAAATAAACAATGAATAAATCATACAAGATATTCTGTTAGTAAATTAAAAAAAAAAAAGTTGATAATTAACACTATTGAAGCGAGATGACTTTTTGTGTTGTGTATAATATTTTAATTAATAAATAATGAACAAAGCGCATCCTGGTTATTTGATTTGAACACCTGTGTCTATACTTTTTAATTTATGCCGCATCACAAATAGTAATAAACAACTAAAGTTTAAATGTTATTAAGGTAACTATTATTTCAGTTATATATATGTAAATCGACCTTATGAGAAAGTAAACTGAAGATATTTTGACAATTAAATTTTCATATGTGCTTTTTGTTATTCAAAGTCTGAAGTGTATAGTATATATTTTTTTTTAACATTTCCGTAAGGTTGTATTGGCATAACAATTAGGTTCCTGTATAATTACTTGCAGTATATATATTTTTAGTAATAATAATGCTTTTTATACTGTGGGGAAAAAAAGACAATTTTTTTTAGCCTATTATTATTTTTTTTTTCTTCAAAATATCTTTATTTTCACTCTCCTACAATCAAACATAATAAATTACATTTGTATAAGGTTTTACATGAAATTGTTTATTGTCTATTTAAGTGTGACTAGTATAACTATTCATCTTTGAACCAAAATAACTCAAATCTATGTCTTTTTTTTTTAACAAGACCGTTAAAATTACTGAGTTTCAATTTTTTCCTCTATTTGTCCAAAACGGGCATACTGTACATCTTGAAATTTTCAGTTGAATGAAGTGAGTTTTAAAATGAATCAAGTTTGATATATACTCGACTCAAAAAACCTCAGTCGATTTAAATCGGGCATGCCTAAAGTATCGCCCATTGCCACATTTGAGGAGAAGGGGGGGCGGCTGGGCGATACCGTAAAAGGTCGAACGGCAAGTAACTCAGGTTTTTTGAGTCAAGTATAGAATGATTTAAAAGTTCCATGCGGAAATGATAGGTCACTTCCCGATTACGTGTTTTCAAGTCTAGAAATAGAAATTTTAATAAAAATATTTATATATAAAAAAAAAAAAGAAAAATACAGCAATAATAAATCTTAAAAAGAGAAATGTCTAGTATATAATATCCTTTAAGTATTATTATATAAATATATATTGTATAATTTACATGCTATTATATATTTCATACTTTATATTATATAAACTGTACATATTATGTATGATCATGATAGCATTTGCATATCTCATCATGTGACTCAAAGTTGCAAGAGAGCTCTTATAAAACAATTGTCATTCATGTTGGAATGCATCCTTATCCCTTTAATTCTCTCTCTGTCTCTCTCTCTCTCTCTCTCTCTTCCTATCTCCTCCAATTGTCCTTTATACGGTATCTACAAACTACATTGAAAGAAAAATTACAGGAAGCAAATTAATATTATTTCATGACTAATCATGGCTTCTAAAAAAAAATAAGGTTCGAAAACAAAAGGATAGAAATAAATTATATACGCAAACCTTGTTCCCTTGCTCCACAAGATGCGAAATTTCATTTAAAAAGCATTAAGTGGTTATCATCATTTTTTTCGTGGTTTAAGAGTACAACTAACATCAGGGTTGATTAACATATCATTATGGTACGAGAGATATTAGAGCACTGCGTATTGAAAATTAATGTTAACCAAAATTCTCTTATTTTGATCGCTGAAAGGAAGGGGACGTAAAATAATTCACTATATTATTATTGCTAGGAATTTTTTTTATTATTTTTTCTTTTAAGAGTTCAAAAGGACGTAATTCTATACGATTTTTAAAGTGTAAATCAAAACTCAAATGTAGAACAGAATAATATAATGTATAGTAATACGTAATTCAATTTTCTTTGTTCTAACTACATTATAGTTTATACATAATAATCCCAATCACTTATAAATAAAGGTTTCATAGTCTGGAAAAAAAAAATAATAATAAATAAATAAAATAGAAGATTTTCTGCTGTTTTCATACTTGCATTTTATTGTTTATACGCATTGCCACTGGTAATAATCATCGATAGTTCATAGTATAGTCACGTTAGAAACAATGATTCGTTAATCATTTTACGTATAAGTAAATAAGGTTAATAATATAATATACTCTCAACGTGACAACAATAATGCACTTTTATAATGCATTTCCATGCAAGAATGAAAAGGCTTCTAAGCTTCTCTGCATGCAAATAGAACAATTTGACATGGCTTGTTCTTATTTTACGATTAATATTATATACCTCTATATATATATATATATATATATATATATATATATATATATATATATATATATATATATATATATATATATATATATATATATATATATATATATATACATGATATACATGTACATTATAACATTAAAGGCGTAGAACACCTTGAACAAAAAAGTTGCAAAATATCCTAACAAACCTGAAAATCAACTTTGATTTGGCCGGAGTCATTGATTTCCAATTTATTTTCCATTCACTAAATGCTGCTGCCGGTCACTGACGTCATAGCTCGCCCGGTTTACTTGCGCGTGGACCAGGCGAGCTGTGACGTCAGTGACCGGCAGCGGCATTTTGTGAATGGAAAATAAATTAGATATCAATGACTCCAGCCAAATCAACGTTGATTTTCCGGTTTGTTAGGATATTACGCAACTTTTTTGTTCAAGGTGTTCTACGCCTTTAATCGTGTTATGTAATGTTTGTTACAATTCATTTGACAGCACATTTACGTAACTTTGTCGTTTATATTTAATAATATAGCAAGAAACCATATAAAATAAAAGCAACTCATCAAATAGTAAGCATTTGTTACGTCATTTATTTACGTGGTTGTCTATACTTATTTTTACGTGTGTCATCAAAAATTAACATTTTTTTCTCAGTGTGCACGTTCTCTCTCTCTTTCTCTCTCTCTCTCTCTGTCCCTAACTCCTCTCACGTGATACACAGGAATATTAAGTCACATGATATATTATGTAAATTAACTAAAGTATTTTATTACTTATTGCACTCTGTCAACGTTGAAAAATAGAATTATTATGAAATCTCTATATAAGAAGAAGATAAGACAGAATATTTCTATATAATATATTTCAGAATAATAAAAAAATGTTAACCCCATATACATGCTTATATCGATTTTGATTTCAAATTTAATTTATAATTTTATGTGTGATTTATAGAATAATGTTGTGTATATTATGCTGTGTACTTTATTTGCATAATTTTTGTTGGTCTCTAGTAAGTGGGTAGAATATCTGAATTATAGATCAAGGTAGTATAATTATGGGTCAAACGTCAAAATAATAATTGCATCTTTGAAAAAGCTTGATTTTTATTATTTAATATTTTTAAGCATATTTGCAGATTTCTTATGAAACAATGCAATTATGATTTTTCAACAGTTACAACGAGAGTTTATCAAAATAACTTGCCCAACTATTTTTGTCTTTCATAACATAATGAACCACTTGCAATGAACGAACTTTATAAAACAATTTAAAATATTAAATGCATTGGAAAATTCGTTTTCACTTACACGTTCCTACAATTAAAAACATTTTATTGCAAGTGGTGCATTCAGTCCTTAATACACATTTGATATTACATTACATAAAAATATATTAAAGCTGACTTTTGTTATATAAATTTTAATGCAACAAAGCGGAAATCGGAATATTAAACTTTAATTAAAATGGTAGTTTGGTCAAAAAAGTAATATAGAATGTGCAAAATATTCTTTTTTCAATATTACTTTTTTTTATGCAAAAATTCAGTTTTTTGAAGGATAAGTTTTCTATTACTTTCAATTTTGAGTTTTTTTTTTTTTTTTTTTTTCCCCAAACGTGGCACACAATAAAAGTTTACATATGTATATAAAAATCCTTGCAATATAATAATAATTATTACATTGCTAATTTCTGCAATAAGATTACATCATAGTAAAATAACCTTATTGCAGCAATAAAATGTTATATTGTATACATATGATAATTATTTTTGTCGATTATTGCATATTATAAATACCTTACGTATTATTATAATATAGCTTACGTATAATATTACCATTGAATTATTGTTCTTAGAATTTTTTTAAACTATTTATTATTATAATAGCTTAAACAAATATATTACAATAAGAATTAAATTTTTAATATAGTTAAAATTAAATAATAATTTTTAATTTATTTATTTTTTATTTTAAATAAAATTTATGTAATTTATTAAAAAAGTAGCCTTATTATTAATTTAAAATAAAATTATTTCTTATTAATTTTTAAGATAACTAATTGTGTGAAGATACTAAAATGTGCAATAATACAATCCTGCTTTAGTTCTTAATGCTAACTTTAAGGAAACTACTACGAAACTATGAAAGCAATATATAAGTATTCAGAATATTTACAATAATTATAAAATGAATTCATCACATATTGTAAATAAGATAAGTATTTAAGGGAGTAGGGTACTGACCTTATATCTCAAAAATTAGAAGTGTTTTGGGTCTAAATTTAGTGTCATTGTGTAGCTAAGGGTCACACCTAACCGTGATAAAAATTTCATGATGTTTGACCGTCCCGAAAAAAAAGAAAAAAATTATTGAAATTAACATTGGGCCTTATGGGCTTAAATTTCAAAAAATCATATAAAATTAATTTGCACGGTGACCTCCTAAAATTTTTATATATTTGAAATTGTCTCAAGCTGAAGTATCATTGTGCAAAATTTCGGATTTTTTTGACGAGAAAAGTTTGAGTCTAATGGCCGACGTCGGTACCCTTCTCCCTTAAGATTCGTGAGCGCTTGGCAGACCTCCTAATGGTATTAATTTTGTAATAATACACTGGAACTATAATTTGTTAAGGTGGGAATTAGTAACTGCGGGATTGACTTCAAAGAAAAATCTAAGATTTTGCACAGTGATATATAGAATAAGGTAAACATTTTGGGGTTCATCTTGCTAGATTTTGAATTATGACTTTTTTTTTTTTTTTTAGTTCATTTTTCCTGCTATAAAAAAGTTCCTCATTGGCTCATTTGCCTAAGTCACTCACCTACCTAAAGTAAAACTAGTTGAAATAAAAAATCACATCATGAAATCAATTTAAACTTGTTCTGAAAATTTTTGTTATAATAGGCACCTGTTACTATTAACTTTCAAAATTCAAATGACATCATAAAGTTTGATTTTTTTTTAGACTTTTAGATACAAGCCATTTGAATACAACCCTTCGAAGGGAGTTTGTGGCCAACTGATTTCTCATAAAAATGAATAACGTTTACGAAATATAATGAAAAAAAGTTGATTAAAAATGTCTGTTTTAAATTTTACCAACCTAACCACAAAAAGGTAAAAAAAAAAGTTTAAGATGAAATATTACTCTCAAAGTAATAGTGAAATTTTCAAACTTATGAAACTACGATCAAATATTTCAAAATCGAATATCACTAACTTTCAAATTAAAAACTAAAAAAAAAAAATAAAAATAATGTTTTAAAAACAATTAAATGTTTTTAGAAAATCATAGTATTTGTTTTGCTTGATATAAATTATTTGTATAAAAAATTATAGCAAAAATACAGTTCCTCGCATTGACACCTTTGCCCCAAGTCAGTAACCTCTACCTTAAATAAAACTAGTTGAAACCCAAAATCACAAAATAAAATCAATAATTTAAACTTGTTAAAACATAAACAATAAATCAAAATTTGTAACTATTAAATTGTGTATAAATTGTCAAACAATTGTATTAAATTGAGAGTTTGGATGTCTGCATGATTTCAAACTAACAAAAAACATAAATTATTAACGTATATCTAACATGTTTTAGTTTTTTTTATTGGCAAATATTTCATTTCTTTCAAGTAGCTCATATACTGTTAACAGTAGCGTGATAAATTGTGTGACTTTAAAAAGAAAATGTAAAATTCATATATTTATCTTTTTTTATATATTCTTATTAGAATGACTATTTTTATATATACATACATTGAAATTAAAATATTCATTATATGTATTTGAAATGATAATGTATGTCTTCCGTTTTACTTATGCTATCTTTTTTTTTTTTTTTTTTTTTTTTTTTTTTTTTTTTTTTTACTTGGCTTTTTCCTATTTTTTTATATTATATTATTAATAGTTTTACATACTTTGGAATATGATTAATTCCATTTTATCACGGCAACCATTGATTAATTATAATTGAAATATTTTAATTCTTGGTTTATATATTATAAAATATACTGTATATGAGACATTCTCTCTCTCTCTCTCTCTCTCTCTCTCTCTCTCTCTCTCTCTCTCTCTCTCTCTCTCTCTCTCTCTCTCTCTCTCTCTCTCTCTCTCTCTCTCTCTCTCTCTCTCTCTCTCTCTCTCTCAAATCAGAAACTCAAAGATTCAAATAAATCAGAGACTGAAAAGTAATCCAAAGCTGTACCCACGATTTTAATACTTTCTACTATATTCAAATTTGTATCTATACTGTGAGATCGGACATTTTATTATTATTATTTCATTTTATTTATACATTATATATACATAAACAAAGGCATATTCTAATCGGTTGGTATAATTTATATTCTTCAATAATTATATATAAAAAAAGCAATATAATTCATATTAATTTTAAACTTTAATATGTATACATTTCCAACTTTGTATTTTTGTATTTAAAATAAAACTGTCATTAAAAATATTCAATTTTAGTAATTCATTATATTACATTTTTATTTTTTTTTCTATTGAATTCATATAATATATATTTTTCTCTTTTTTAATTTTTTCCTACTCAGATTTTTTAATTCTAACAAAATTTCAAACGGGACAAAATCTTAATATTGCATAGGCAATTGATATAGTTAATTTAACATTTCAGATACAAATATTTTTTTATTTGTCACCAGGTAAATTTATCACGTAATGCTATCATCGCTGACGTCCAGCACGCCAGGTCGGCCGTCACCTCGTGCAGTGCATACATGCAATGCAGATGCAATATACGAGTAGAGACGACCAGTCTGGTGGGCTGGACGTGTTATAATAATAGTGGTGCACGACACCTACCTGGCGACAATTAAATATTTGTATCTGATATGTGAAATAACTTACGATATGCTGCTGCAATGTTGCAATATTTGTCCCACTTTGCCCTAAATCAAACTTTTAATGCCATATAAAAATATAACAATAAGGAAGAAGAAGAAGAAAAAAATAGTTCTCTGCTTAGCATACAGTATAGGGTGTGTACGCATGACGTCATTCTGAATGCTTTTCGATGCTATTCTTGAGCAATAAATAACATTGCTCAGCATAGGACGAATGTTGTTTTTGACCTTTTTTCTTTGGAAAATTAGTAATTTTTTGGTTATTATTATTTTATTTTATTTTTTTGCATACTTGAAAAACTAATTAAACCTGTTAACAGCATCAATGCTCTCAAAAATATTGCTAAGTATTTTTAAACTGGCAAAATGTATTATTTTCCTATACTGACCCATGTTATTTAGCACTCACTTACGGCGTCAACTTTAATATGAATGAAACCACCCTATACATGGAAAAAGTGTTCAAAACTAAATAATATATCGAAACGAAAAGAATAACTTGTAATTCAGTATAAATGTGCAAGTTTTTTATTTCCGTGCGGTACATTTCATGTAGTTACAAACTGCGTAGAAATTATATCAATAAATAGCTATAATGCTATTCGATTATATAAGATATATCGCCCATGATAATTAAATATGTATCTCGTGACTATACGTGACTTAAGAGAAGACTCGTGACATACAATGTCACTTTATAACTTCTTTCTTTAGAAATAATGACGTTATGCATACTGTCAACGCTTAATTAATAAGTAATAAATTTATATATACACACTATACGAGGTCACCATATTTATATTTATATTATTATATAATATATTATGTTAAGTAGAAGAATCATATATACGTAAACATAAGTCATAGTATATTTTAACATTTTAATTCAGCGCATGATATTCTCGTAAGGATATCATTAGAAATTTTGTATCATTTATTAAAATAGTAATTATTATCACTTTTTTTTTCTTAAACAATAAAAGCCCTTGATATTTTTTAAAATAATAATAATTGTAGTTTAATCTAAATATATAATAGTTCCTTTATAGTAGTCACATATAAGTGCGTGTAAAGCATACATTTTAATTTAAAAAATACGAAAATAAAAATTTATATAATGTATATAATAGAAAAAATGAAAATAAACTTTTTTTATTGACCCTGAAAGCTCAGAGTAACAATAAGAGTTACAACAAAATAGTCTAGTCAAATAATACTAAATTATAATTATTCAATAAAACAATTGATAGTATAAGAGAGAGAGAGAGAGAGAGAGAGAGAGAGAGAGAGAGGAAGTGACAAAAATTCCATTTATTTTAAAGGTCTTAAACATTAATTGCTTCTTAATATGACTGATAATATATAAAAATTTAAAGTGTTAGATCTCGTCTTTTACAGGTAGAAGTGTATTATTTGCTCAATTGGAGTCAATTGCAATATTGTTATTGTCGGTGCTACGATATGAAAACTGGGCAATAAAACATTTATTTTTATAAAAAAAAAAAAATAATAATAAAAATATATAACAGATAAACAAAAATGAAAATATTATCTTATAATCATATATTGACTAGTAAAGGAACAACGGTTTTGAGGCCGACTATAAGCAATTTTGGTCACATCCGCTTCCGTTTTTCCTTACTACGCATGCGCAGTAAGTCGAAACGGAAGCGGATGTGAGCGAAATCGCTTATAGTCAGCCTCAAAATAGTTGATCCTTTATTAGTCAATATTAATAGTTAAAAGTGTTTTACAAATTAAATAACAAAAATTATTTTCAACTTTAATAATTTAAATTTCATTTATTATTATTTAAGAATATGTACCTTAAAAAAAAGTAATAATATGATGACTAAAACAATGTAAATAGATATTTTAAAATCATTTGCATGTTTATTTTTATTCAATATGTACCGAAATGTAATCAATAATTTGCAATTTTAGTGTTGCATTTTAGTCTATAGTGGTTGTGCAATTTTTTTATTTCCTTGCGGTACCATTGGTATTATGATTAATATAGAAACTGAAAAAATATTAACCAGTTAAATCAGGGTTTCTCAACCGGTGCTCCGCGGAGCACTAGTGCTCCGCGAGATGGTTTCAGGTGCTCCCCAGAATTAAGAAAGAAGTAAAAAAAAAAAAAAAAAAAAAAGAGAAAAAGAGGAAAAAAGAAAAGAAAAAAGAGAGAGAAAGAAAAATAAAAAATGTTCATAATTTTTAAACAATACAGTACAAAACGTCACAGTTTTCATGAATACTGTGTTTCTGAATAATACCTGTTAATGTATTATTAATAATTTAATTTTAGTTACATCATTTTAGTTTTGAAAATTATTAAGGTCCCTAGTTTAAACTTTCAGTAAATACTGAAGGTTGAAACTAAGGACAATATTGTATTTTCTAAGTGACCTTAATTTTCCAAAATATAAATTCAAGTTAATTTTTCAATTTTTTGACAGAATTGTTTTGATTTTTTTTTTTTTTTAACAGGAGGCAGTATTTGTGACAGTTCTATAACTACCAAATATTTTCAGAAAAATATTATTTCTTAAAATTACATATTTAAAATCGTAAAATAGTTTAGAAATGTTCAAAATTACGCTTTTAAAAACAATTTATTTTATTAATTTTTCAATTAACCATACAATTTCTGCTCTGAAGTTACAAATTTATTACTTAATTTTTTCCTTGATTCCAATATATTTGTAAAATTTAAAGCTGTAATTTTAGCTAGAGTTTTTAATGGGGTGAATGTTAATCTTCTTGAAATTATGTTCACTTAAATTGCCTAAAAAACGGTCACGTGGATTGAAAAAAAATTCGCGCCTGCGGCGGGCTTTTTTGGGGGGCTACGCCCCCCAATCCCCCCAGTGCTCCGCGAGCTCTCCTTACTCCTAAAAGTGCTCCGCAGCTCAAAAAGGTTGAGAAACCCTGAGTTAAATAATCATAATCAGTAAATAAGCATAATTATTTAGTAAATATTATTTTAGATATTTTACAAATTTTTCAAATAATAATTTTTTTTTTCTAATAATACACTTTTCTGAATAGCTGTTTGAAAGCAAAATGAAAATTGATATCTTATTACGTAAAAATCAAGTAATTTATAAAAATAAAACCTTTTTAAGAATAAATAATAACAATAAAAAATAATTGTTAATGATTAAGCAGCAAAAATGCTTCCAATCATGAAAAGTAAATAACAAAATTTGTTATTATTTAATAATATTACTATAAAACCCAGGAGCAGTTACGTTTAAAATAAAGGCAAATTAAAGTTATCAGAATATATAAATATAATTTATTTACTCGTATATTTAACATGATTATAAAAATTTGAATATTATCTTATAGGAAAGAAACAAAAAATAGGAAAACACAGTTTACGCTAAAATCGTAATTATTTAGACAGCAGTGAATTTTATTAAAGTAAAATATGTTTATTTAATTATTCCAATAGCGTGTGTGTATATTGTATGTGTATAAGACACAGCTTTTAACGCTTTAATTATACAGTTTTATAGAATATAATTTGAGGTCTAGCGCAATTTTGAAACACAATTTTTTTAATTTAAATTTCATATGTATGATATAACATAAGAAGTAACTGTTAGAAATTATTAAAAAAATATATAAAAATAAATAATTAAAGGGTTGTATATAGATGGTATGTATCTCAGAATTTAAAAGAAAACTTCATGATGCCATTTAACAGCTACCTATGATAAAATCTTCAGAACCCTTTGACCATCAGATAAGAGAAAAAATAATTATTGAAAATTAATATGGGCTCTTATGGGACTAAAACTTCAAAAAAATTAAATAATTTAAAATCTAGCATGGTCACCTCCTAGTTTTTTTATATTTTTTAAGATATCATAATATAAATATTCTAATGCATCATATCACTGTGTCAAATTTCAGATTTTTCAATCTTTACAATTTATTAGTCAAATCCCTGAGACCCGATTTCCTTATTCAAATATCCTTATTCGAATTATACAATATCAAATGCTTCTCTATCGTAGCAAAGCTTTTAATGAAATTAAATCTCATATCTGTCTTATATTGCTGAAGATGATACAATTATATTTAAAAACTATTTTAATAAAAATAATTAAATACTATTAAAAATATTTTTTTAAATATAAAACAAAAAATTTATTATTTTTTAACTAAAAGATAATTATTATTACTAAAATTATGAAGTATTATATTTAATAAATTAAAATATAATAGTAAAAAATGCATAAAGTTGCATTAACTTTAGCTTAAACTTATTTTAAAGTAAGAGTAAGGAACCGACCTTATATCTCAAAAAGTAGAGCGTGTTTTGGGTCTAAATTTGGTGATAAAAATTTCATAATGTTTGAACGTCCCGACAAAAAGAAAACAATTATTGAAATTAACATTGGGCCTTATGGGCTTAAAATTTCAAAAAAAATCATATAAAATTAATTTGCAGTTGCCCCCAAATTTTTTTTAAATATTTGAAATTTTCTCAAGTTGAAGTATCATTGTGCAAAATTTCAGATTTTTTTTACGAGAAAAGTTTGAGTCTAATGGCCGACGTCTGTACCCTACTCTCTTAACGCAGTATTTTTAATGTTTCATACAAATCTGCAAAAAAAAAAAAAAAAAAAAAAAAAAAGTCTACGCCATAATTTACTAATAAAGGAAAAAACAGTTTTGAGGCTGACTTTAATCGATTTCGGTCACATCCGCTTCCGTTTTTACTTACTACGCATGCGCAATACGTTGAAACAGAAGTGGATATAAGCAAAATCATTTAAAATCGGCCTCAAAAAAAATTTCAATTATGTACAAATAAAAAAAAAATCTATATAAAATTACTGTCGACCTACTGTATAAATAAATCAATATTGAAAATTAAAATAATAATTTATATCTATATAATCTTTTAAAATAACACTTTCGAGTAAAGAATTAATTTGAATTTAAATATTATAATTTATAAAACGTGAACAATATTTTCATATTTTATCTTTCATATAATTCAACTAGCCTAAGCAAACTGTGCAATAAATAATCATTAAAATTTAATCAAAAATTTTATAGTTTATATGGATTATAGTTATACATGCAAAGTATGAACTGCGAATATATTAAGACATTATATATGATATTAATTTTATTAATTATAATAATTAAACAATAGGGGATGATAATTTTGTTTACAGTATTTATAGAAATATATAATTTGTATTTTCTAAAACAAAATACATATAAAAATCTAAAAATAAATAGAACGTATATAATTGTATATAATTATGTAAATTAGTGAAAATTTAAAGGGTTGTTTATGTGATGTAATATTTTTACTGTGTAATCAATTTAATTGTTTGAATATTTAATAGAGATTTGTACATGGTATCAAATTTAGAGTATTAAGAGAGAGAGAGAGAGAGAGAGAGAGAGAGAGAGAGAGAGAGAGAGAGAGAGAGAGAGAGAGAGAGAGAGAGAGAGAGAGAGAGAGAGAGAAATTGAATCATGTGAAATGTATTCGTAAAATTTATTACTCCCATTCACTCATTGTAATATTCTATTTCTTATATACATTCAATGGAGGCTATCGGTTTAAAAAATTGTTAAAAAATTTCTATGGCTTAAAACACGTAAAAGTATGTCTAGTATTTCTCATTTAAATTTCTCCAAAATCGGTGGAGTAGTTTTCTCAAAAATCGCAAAAAACGTGTTTTTCTCCATAAGCGTAATGTTAAATTAGGGGACACTTAGCTTTCCCCGCAGCACCCCGCGCGCTAAACCGATAACGTCCATTGCATAAAATCTTTATATTTAAAAGCATTAGCCCTCGTATTTTTTCAATATTACAGTGAAACCGTAGTTGAGTGTTATTTTAATTGTTTTGCAACAATTTAAAAAATATAACTTTAAGGTTTAGAGGTTGCAGATTAAGGCTCTTAAATATTTTTGGGATTAAATTCATATCATAAAAATAACATTACATCTGTGTGAACTGGTCTTAAGGCTAGATATTAGTAATAGTAACTGATTCGCTAATAAAAAAATGAAAAAAAAAAAATCTTTATTTTTGGATAGCTACATCTTGAAATAAGCATTTAACTTCTGTATCAAGCTTTTCAAACAGTGTTTTTTCCCTCTCGTTTATTCAAAATTAGATTATTGATACCGGCGAAAATTTTATTACTATAATTCATATAATCTCATACAGGAAGTATAATAAAAGATAGCCTCCATTTACCTTTCAACAACAACAACAACAACAACAAAGTGAAAAACGTAGAAAACAAAGTTGTTTTGTTTTATTTGTTAAATTCAATTAAAAAGAATTTGAAACGATTATAGTAAATAATAAAACACGCTTTTCTCTCACGCAACGAATATATTACTGTATACTGTATACGCGATTGACTAAACGCACTACGTGGTTTTACAGAAATTTTGCTAAGTAAAATTAATATCAGAACATACAAAAAAAAATAATAATAATAAGAATAAGAATAATAATAAAAATTAAAAAAAAAATCAAAAAACAATTTTTCCTTAAATTTATTACCATATTTTTACGTATGTTATTTTCATATCTTAAAATAATCAACCAGCCCCCTAATATCTGAAATATTTACTATAAAGCATGAGCAGAGATAACGTATTTCTTATTTTTGACTATAGACAATAAATGTTTTAGCGGTGTTGACGTAGTCACAAAATCTAGTACGGTAAATCGATAACTTCAAGGCACTCACAGTCACAAGATTGCGGCAAAAATGTAACTATGTACTGTACACCTGAATCACTTTTTGTTTTATCTGCAAAATCTGTTCTTTAGTAACTCTTGAGTCAAAAATTTTCTGATCATAGTTATTTTTTGTATAGGATCGAACCAATCACACATTTTTTATATTAATGTTAGTGCTATTTTTTACATCTTTTTTAAACTCATACACCGATGATCCATAACACAATTAACTCTATCAAAAGTGATTGTTAACTTGATATGTAAGTTTTATGCGCACTATGGAATAATGGAATCCAAAATTTGAAAAATTTCTAAATAAAAATTTACATACGTATACGTATAAATAAAAAAAATGTTCTTTCAGTTATATTATTATGTATAGGGTGTATGCGCGTGACGTCATATTTAATGCGCTTGGAAGCCATACTGGAGTAATGAATAATATTGCTTAGCATACTACAAACTTCGTTTTTTTTTTTTTTTTTTTTACTATTTTCTTTTGGGAAATCAGTTAATTTTTTTGGCATTTAATTATGTTTCTCTTATACTGATTCAATCTATTTTATCAATGCTCTCAAAAATATTCTTTTGTGTTTTTAAACTGGAAATTGAGTCATTTTCCTATACAGCCTATGTTATTGAGTAATCCAACATGACGTCGACTTTAACTTGAATGCATACATCTAAAATTGGTAAACTGAGTAAATTTGGTTTACAGCGTAATTCTAGTTTGAAATGAATATTTTATTATTTCAATGGTGGACTATTCCGATATTATTGTAAATAAGTACTATTTTATTATAAGCTTTTAATTGATATACAGACATAGCAACTCTTTTAATACACGTATTAGATACCTAATATCAATTTATAAACAATCTTATTATTTTTCAACTTTTAGTCAAAATGTATGTAATGTACTGTACTTGAATCAACTTCATATCTTAAGTATTTATTGAAACGCGACGCAATGAAGAAAGCAACCTTATAGTATATAAATCTAATGTTAATCCTAAGGTAATTTATCGCATTAAATTATTTATATAAAAAAAAGGTTATTTAATACAACTCAAAATTATTTTAAATATTTTTTTTTGTTACAAAAAAAATTAAAGCTTATATTTTTAAATATTATATATATTTTTAATAATGTATTTGTAAAAATTATTTAATAATAACTAGTTTACATCATGTATGTATTTTCTAAAAAAAAAAAATTTAACTTTAAAATTAATACAACATTAAAAAAAATCTTAACATTTCCTTTAATAATTTTAATTTGTTTTAATAAATTTTTGAGTTGGAATGCGTTTTCCAATTTTACAGTAAGTTTTTGTTCAATGTCAACTATTACTTTATACACAAATTTTCCAATGTACACAAAATAATAACATGGAGCGCATTTATATTCCAAGTAAAGTAAATCATTCAAACAAAGTATCAGTTATATTTAAACTATTATAAATATTAAGCATAATCATATTAGAATAGTTTGAAATAATAATAATAAAAATATATATTATGCAAATTTGACAAATAAAGGAACAACTGTTTTGAGGCCGACTATATAAGCGACTTCGATCACATCCGCTTCCGTTTCTACTTACTACGCATGCACAGTACGTCGAAACGGAAGCGGATATGAGCGAAATCCCTTATAGTCAGCTTCAAATCAGTTGTCCATTTATTATTCAATAGTCAAAATAGCCATTGTTATAAATTGTTATAAAGGGTTATCAATCAATGAATAATAATAAAGGCGTGTTTAAGCAGTGCAATATTTTCAAGGTGCAATAAATCTGATTGTATGCAATCACCAACTTAAAGCCTTAAATTTTCATCAAAATCACCTCCTCCTTCCATCCATAGTGCTTCATTTTTCAAACTTGTTAAAAATCATAAACTTAATAGAGTATAAAAATAAAATATTATATTTATTATCCAATAATATCGATTCGATATTAATTAATTAATTACATTGAAGTAAGCACTTTAAAATGCGCAGAACATTATATAATACACAATGCTCTCACCTTTAATAAAATATGTTGCCAAATTTTGTGTCTAGAAAATCAATTTAATCGTACGTACTGTACAGTCTGGATGATATATACGCAGAGAAAAAGAGAGAGAGAGATATTTTGTCTTTCGTTTCTTTGCTATTTATTTCATATTATCGAACAGATATCGTATTTACGTTATGTTATAATAATTTAATTTAATATTAGTTATATTTATAATAGTCATCTTAATTATATAATTAAATAATATTATGATTGATCATACATAATAATCTATTATTGAGTTGTTTTCGTAAAAATATGAACGAAAAAAAAAAATATTTTTAATTTATACTTACATTCAAAATTAAGAAATTATATAATATTGAAATTAAGAATTTTATTTCCAAAAAACAACTGATGGATAGAAAAGTTAACATAATTAATTATCTATGAACTTTTGTTTAGTTTTACCTGTAAAAAAAAAAAAAAAAAAAAAAAAACGAATAGAAAAACATAATGGATTAAAATTAAAATGCAATTAAAAATCTTAAATTGACAATTTAATGTTTATTTTTTATTTATACTGTATGTTTCATAAATGGGTTTATCTAACCCGAAAAAATTACCTATTTTTTTTCCAGATTTTTTATTTTAATGCTTGTTACCGTTTTTAACCAAACATGCAAATGCTAAAAAAAAAAAAAAAAAAAAAAAAAAATGCAAGTCTATATTTTTTTTTTAATTCTTTTTATAGCAATTTATCTTTAATACGTCAATACATCGTTCTGATTTATAAGTAATTTTAAAGAAATATAATGCAGTTTTAACAAATACTTAAATTAAAGGCATAGAACACGTTGGAAAAAAAAACTTGAAATATATCTTAACATACCTAAAAATCAACGTTGATTTATCCAAAGTCTTTATGTAACTTCTCATTTATTTTCCATTCACGAAATGGCAGATGCGGTTTTATGACATTACAGCTTGCTTGTTTTACGCCCACGTATATTGACTAATAACGAAACAACTGTTTTGAGGCCAACTTTAAACGATTTCAGTCACATCCGCTTCCATTTCTAATTACTACGCATGCGCAGAACATCGAAACGGAAGCGGATGTGAGCAAAATTGCTTATACATAGTCGACCTCAAAACAGTTGTTCCTTTAATATTCAATAACTTGTCATTAGATTTTTTTTTCAACATGTTCTATGCCTTTAATAATTGACATACTCGAAAATACCTTGACATGTTTTACGCTACTTAAAAATTTACACTTGCAATATTCTTCATCACGGTGAGAATCATTAGCTGATGCGATAATATATATAATTGAAGTTATAACGCTTAATATCTTTATTTATTATGTTTTGTTATAAAACTGCGCAATTTGAAGCTATATTTTGTGTTGCTACATGAATAATTTATAGTAAAATAAATTAGGGTTCATATCACGTTTTTTTCTTATGATGTAAGCTTCGTGATTTTTATATTACAGTGAACTTTTGTCGTTTGTTTAATACTAAATATCTTGTTCACGGATCTATCTTATATATAGATTGAAACAATAGTTAATAATAGTAAAATAAATTTAAGAATACTCTATGGGGAAGGAAAACAACAATATAATAAAATAGAGTTAAACCTTGAATACTGCAGTAATTTTTATTGTTATTATTTTTTTTGTACAAAAACTATTGTTATAGCCATATTTACTAAATTTGATAACTAATTTGTGAACTTATATAAATAAATGATCAAAATCGGAAAATATTTAAGGTTGTATCTCAAAGTTTTAAAAGAAAACTTGCAAATTTTATGATGACATTTGAAAGTAAAGCAACATCTATTTATGATAAAATTTTCAGAACCTGTGATTATCAGATAAGAGAGAAAATAGTTATTGAAATTAACATGGGCTCTTATGGGGCTAAAACTTCAAAAAATCATAATCTAAAATCTAGGTCCCCCTAACCTTTTTACATTTTTGAAGATACCATATTATCCTAATACATGTATCAATGTGCAAAATTTCAGATTTTTCTTTCTTTACCGTTTTTTTTTTAGTCAAATCCCGTAGTACCTGATTTACCTCTAACTCATATAATTCTCATTAGCAGAGTTTAATAGAGGCTACTTGCGTAGCAATCTAGCCAATCAGAAACTTATAAATTTGGTTTTGTTTATAGTTGCCGAACTTTCTAGTGGCGTTTATTTCCGTAAAATTCTTTTATAAAATTTATTATAGTTAGTATTAACAATTTCGAACTTTTGACATTATTTATTTAGAATCAACTTCACCTGACAAATAACAAATCGACTTGATATCATTGCTTTGATTGCTTCATTAAGGAACACGTACGGTTTAAACACAAACACAGAAAACAAACTAAATATTAATTTTAATAGTACATAACTTACATCAAACATGATTAAAGTTTATAAAAAAATATATTAAAAATATTATTAAATAATTAGCAAATAAAATATTATTATAACAAGAATATTATAAATTTATTTTAATTTTTATAAGTTAAATTTTGTAATTTTAATAATAATTATATAAAATAAATATGCACATTTTTTTTATACATTTTCTAAGCTATAATTTTTATAAATGTAGTAAGACTAAAACAAATTATTTTACTTTTCCAATTGTGTTTTTGACGTAGACTACTTGAGTTCTCACAGTTATGACGTCATCAAAGAACTTATCAAAGAGCAAAATTTATAACATTTTCTTTTATATACATGTTTTAAATATAGAACTCTATTGTCATGACGTTTTTATCCAAATTTAGCTTCAAAATTGATTATATTTCAAAAACTTTATTATTTTTTATCAATGAAGTGCTCTTAATATATTCTTTCAGTTATAACATGATATATTGTTCCTCTTATAGACCATTCAGCAATCAATTCTCTTTCAACTGTACGCAACAAAATAATATCTTTTTAAAATTATTTCCATTTAGAGATTATTATTAGTCTATAAAAAATAAAAAAAGGATTTTTTTTTTCTATAACAGCATCAATGCACTCAAAAATATTGCTTAAAGGCGTAGAACACCTGGTACAAAAAAGTAGCGTAATATCCTAACAAACCTGAAAATCAACGTTGATTTGGCCGGGGTCACAGTAGATGGTACAGTAGTCCATCTCCTATAGCGGGAATGTCAGATCGAATGCGCGCCATAATTCCGACTGGGTGAAGGTGGCAGAACTAGAAGCCGTAATTTGAAGTAATGTTACGTGTAGTTCTGACAACTTCACCCAGTCGGAATTATGGCGCGCATTCGATCTGACATTCCCGCTATAGGAGATGGACTACTGTATAATTTACTGTGGGCCGGGGTAATTTACTTTCCATTCACAAAGTGCCACTGCCGGTCACTGACGTCACAGCTCGCTTGTTTTACGCACGCGTAAACCGGTTTTCAGGTTTGTTAAGATATTACGCAACTTTTTTTTTGTTCAAGGTGTTCTACGCCTTTAAGTATTTTGAAACTGGCAAATGAATTATTTTCCTGTACTAGCCCATGTATTGAGTTATCCAACATGACGTTGACTTTAACATGAATGCGTAGCCCCTATAAGACCGTCGGTAACACAGTGTCTTGACAATGCTATGGTTATAATATGAAGCACGAGAACACATAAATATGTAACAATATAATATACGATATTAAAATTTAAATGTTACATTTAGACGAAACAGAATATTGATATTTAGAATAATTTTATTGAATTCAATAATTTGTACTATTTCATATTAAATTCTATTAAGGATTGTATATAGATGGCTTGTATCTCAAAATCTAAAAAGAAAACTTCGAAATTTTATGATGTCATTTGAAAGTTAACAGTAACAGCTACCTATGATAAAATTTTCAGAACCGGTGACCATCACATAAGAGAGAAATTAATTATTGAAGTTAACATGGGCTCTTATGGGACTAAAACTTCAAAAAATCATAATTAAAAATCTAGCATGGTGACCCGCCAAAATTTTTACATTTTTGAAGATATCTAATCCTAATGTAACACTGCAAAATTTCACATTTTTCTGTCTTTACAACTTTTTAGTCACATCCCGCAGTACCTGATTTCCCTCCTTAACTCAGATTTAGATACTCGGGGATATCCCTTCAAAATTTATGATAGAAATTGATTTTTACTCAATAATTAAGAATCAATTATTCAATTATATTTATAAATGTATATATTAAATATAGTTTTAATTTTATTTAAAGAGTTGCAATTTAAATAAATAAATTCTGTAACATGAAATATTTTTAAAATTATAAATTATAATAAATAAAATATTATAAATAATATATTTTCATAACACATATTACACATTACTTAAAATAATAATTATTATTTTAGAACTATAGAATATAATTTATAATTTAATAAATTTTAAAATAATGTAAGGCTAATATTTATACCATGAAAATTAATGTTATAGGGTGTATGTTAAAGTCGACGTCATGTTGGATAACTCAATAACATACGGGCCATTATAGAAAAATAACTCAATATCAATATATATGTCAGATTAAAAATACTATGCAATATATTTAAGAGCATTGTTAAATAGTTGAATCAGTATCTCAAGTATGTGAGAAAAATAATATCAAATAAATAACTGATTTTCCAAAGAACATAGCCCAAAACAAAGTTTGTCCTATGCTGAGAAATGTTTATTTATAACTCTACCAATATGGCATGGAAGATGGAAGCGCATTCAATGTGACGTCATGTGGATTCACCTCTTATATTTGTAGCACGAGATCACAATAATATAATAACGAGAACAAAAAAATTAAATCATTCCAACCCAACTTTTTTATAAATGGTCATTATTTATTAAATTCTCATTTCTAGTTACAACTTTTTGAATTTTAAACGTCATATTTCTGATGGTTATTATTTTGTGCTTTTTATTTCTACTAATACTTCATTTTAATTTGAACTTTAGTGTTGAACAACATTTAATATCTATCTTAGCAGTTATGCGTCCAATCTTAATATTATGATTTTTCCATTAACATTAAACTTAATTGAAGCAATTATATTTATAAACGTATATATTAAATAATATCATTTTTAAGCAAATTAATATTAATAATTAATGCAAAATAAAATATTTTTAAAATCATAAATTAAAAATAAAATAATATAAAATACACTTCTCCCAATACTAGTTCGAGCGGATACAGTGTAATTAACAATGTAAAGTGTACTGTGATTGGCTAGTAGGTTTTAAACACGCTCTTTGATTGGTTTAGCACCGCGGATACAGCTTTTGGCCGGGAACGACCTTGTTTTGGCCAGAGTGTATATTATTTTAATATGACAAATACTTTATTTATATTTTTTTTTTTTTGTAAAATTCAGCTTTTTATTATACATATAAAACTGAAAATAAAACAAATCTAATGTAATTGAACAATTTTTATTATATGCAATCACCGCAGCATATACCTCAATTTTAACCTCAAATATATAATATACAACACAAATGATAACTTCAATTATATGATATAGTAAAATAATGTCATTTTATATACACTAGATAAACAAAAATATACTTACTCATGATAACTATATCATTATTAATATTATATAATGTCCCGTGACTTTAATCAATGTTTTTTCTCTTGTTATTTGTTTTATTATTTATTTATATTATGACGTATTATAATATGGTATACAGTTGATATTTTTCTGATCATTGATTACCTTTACACGGCATACCTTTTTTCTCTTGTCTACATTTTTTTTAACTTGTGTTTACCGGACACCGTTTGATATTACACACACACACACACACACATATATATACACACATTTTTTTGTATATATTTTATAGACTTTTTCGATAGTATACTAGGAGGTTAATGCTACCACATTGATAATTATAATAGCAATTAATAGACAGTGTATATCTGACTTTAGCTCAACATTACATACATCGAACCGTGAAAGCTTCAAACCAAGATAATTATTATTTTCATTAATTTTCTTAAATTTAAAAAAAAATTGTCTCTTCAATAAAAACATGTATGTCATTTGAAATTTTTTGATAAAACAAAATTTCTTTGATAAAAAATAAATCATAAATTAAAAACAATAATAATAATAATTTAATTTGTTGGTAGAATATGATACAAAGATTTTATATTGATATGATATTTGAAAATTTAAAAACAAATTGAGATTATCAATCATTTATAATGATCAGATTGTATAGCAAATACATTATTCTCTCTCTCTCTCTCTCTCTCTCTCATTTGTTTTATAGAGTCCATGCACAAGCATAAAAAAAAAAAATAATAAAAACGTGGAAGAAAAAAAGTTACGAATAAACAATTGAAATCCAATACGTCCAGTATAACCATCGCCAAAAAAAAAAAAAAAAAATGCTTCAAGACATAGATGAAAAAAAAAATTTGAAATGTAATACGTGTTCGCTAAAAGCTCTTCAAAATAATAGCAAAAAAAAAAAAAAAAAAAAAAAAAAGTTACACAATATTAAATAACATTTTACAATGATAAAAAATTGTATACATAGTAGTATATTTATAGCACACGATACAATAACGTAACCTTATGCAAAATGGTAACGTGATATATAATATTATGTTTTACACACTACAGGAATGTGAGTATAGTAATTACGATGACTCATCGTTCAGATATTTTAATATAAAAAAACGTGGCCTAGTTATAGTTAACAATATAATTTCCGGTACAGTATAGCAATGGATACAATACCAAAAAAAATTTAAATCATGAATTCTAAACTTACTTCTAATATAGTTATAGTATTGGTATAATATTTTTTATCATTGATTGTATGTATAGTTTTTTTTTTTTTTTTTTTTTTTTTTTTTTTTGCTGACATTGAAAAGAAATATATGGTTGATTGATTTTTATTGAAATTGATTTTCTATGTTGTATATTTTTAGTATTTGATATACGCAATAGAATTTATATTATTACAGTTATTTGTATGCGGATTGCGGACATTATTTGATTTTTATGGTACAAAATTTGTGTGTATAAAATAAAAAAATACAAATAATATATATATTTATATAATTTATCTAGTTTTATAAAATAACATGTATCTAGATTCAGAACTCTATATAGGAAATTTATATTATTTTAACATATAATATTAGTTCTAGTAAAGAATGGTTTGTTTATTAAAGGTTTCCAATAATCATTTTTAATAAAATTAAGTGGAAGTATAACGAACTAACCAAAAAAGTCAACTTGACCAAATGGACAATGATGATAATTATGATGATGGTATACTTCGGACAGGTCGGACCAAAAAGGGAATCCAATTATTTAAAAATTATGGTTGAGTCATCGAATATCATAATATAAAACGCAAAACCTTAACAATTTAAGATTGTTTTAAATTTTATATCTAATATGTTCAACATCCCTCGTAATTATTTCTATTGTGATTTACTCTGAAATTATAATCAGAACAAAACAATTTGCTAATCGTATACCAAATTTGAAGGAAATAGATAATAAAAAAAATGGAGATATTAAACTTCCTTCTCTATACAACTCTTTTCACAAAAATTGATACGTAGGTGCATACTATTATATGATAGCATGGATGAACGGAGCAGTTTTTGTGGGAAGAGCTGTATTATACCATAAAAAATTCAAAATATACAAAGAAATTACGTGATTTATGCTGTTATATTTATGCTGTTATATTTATGCTGTTATATTTATGCTGTAAAGCATAAACGTTAATAAAATAAATACATAGCGATAATAGTTATGATGAGTACTATAATGTAATATTATTCTGTGTTGCATAATTTATCGGCGCATGTATGCGGTTTCTATTGTACCTGTCGATAAGACGATATCTTGACGAGGACTATGGAGGTGTGTAGCACGATAACACAATATGAAGAAAAGAAAGAAAGAAAAAAAAACACAGAAAAAAAAAACGAAAAACGAAAAACAAAAAAACAAAACATGAAAAAACATGAAAAAATGAGAGAAAAAATACTGTATTCTCACTCAGTCTAACATAATTATTATGCATTTATTTTTTGTCTGCTAACACAAAAGTATTTACTCCAATGATGTCATTACAATTGCGCATTAAACATCGTAATATATCTTGAGTGCCAACTGTATACAATGTCAGCAAATAAAACATTTAGAAGTTTCTGCTTGCATAACTTTATACTTCACACCTGCCACTTTAGTATACAGTATTGTCGTTGCCCCCCAACTGTCTGTTTATCTTTCAAACGTATATACATAATATAAGTGATAGTGATAATTGTTTTGTCTAAATAATACCAACTTAAACGGGATAAAAAAAAATATATAGAAGTTAATATTTCCGCAAAATATTTACGTAAAATATATTGATTAAAAAAAAAGTTTATATTTTGAGAAATAGTTGATAACAGCGATAACTATAATTAATGGTTCTTATCACCGGGGTTCTTATACCAACAATAATCATTCATACCGTTGCACATCCTTTCGCTTTGTCGCCATGCTTGTGGTACCTACTAATTAATTTAGTTAATAATTTTTGGTAATTCTTATTTTTTACATACTTGAGGTACTAATTTAACATATTTACAGCATCAATGCTCTCAAAAATATTGCACAGTGTTTTCAAACTGGCAAAATGAGTTATTTTCCTATGCCACCTATGTTATTGAGTTATCCAACATGACGTCGACTTTAACATGAATGCATACACCCTATATGAATTTTCACTATGGATTACATAGCATCTATACTTTCATTATACTGACTAGTTTTGTTATTATTATTATTTCACAGTGACGTAAAATATAATATCTACTATACTCGACTCAAAAAACCTGAGTTACCTGCCGTTTGACCTTTTACGGTATCGCCCAGCCGCCCTCCTTCTCCTCAAATGTGACAATGGGCGATACTTTAGGCATGCCCGATTTAAATCGACTGAGGTTTTTTGAGTCGAGTATATATGTGTCATGTATATTTTTTTAGTTATAGCAAATATTCTCCAAAATTACTATAAATTCCCGCATAGAAAATTAGGAGTCTCCCATTGAGCGCTTCTCATTGGTTGTAAAGTTGCAAATTAACCACCACGATATCAGTAGGAAATGCTGATAAATAGAGTTTTAAAATATTCTCTTATCATAGTTTTCATAATTACGTATTGCTTTAAAAATAATTTTAAAAGCCTACTAATTTTTAATAAATATTAATGCTATAGTATTAGTCGCGCTTTTAAGTAAAATATAGAATGTTGAAAAAATTATGAATGAAATTAATTCGTAAACAATGCATATTATAATAAGAAATATTAAAAAAAAATGTGCATAAAAAAAATTACTGTATAATTTTAACAGTGAATTATTTTGATATAGGCTTGAGAAGTACACCTCTTTGTAGTGGTATAGTCTTCCTTATAGGCGGCAAGAGAGAGAGAGAGAGAGAGAGAGAGAGAGAGAGAGAGAGAGAGAGAGAGAGAGAGAGAGAGAGTATGGTGTCATGACTAAAAATGGTAAGGTGAGAGAGCTTAAGAAGTAAGAAGTGCAGGTAGGCGAACTGACTGAACTAAAACTTGACTTACTAGAAAAAAAAAAGTGAAAGAAAATAATAAATAACTGCATTTAAATATAAAAGCAGGCTAAGTATATTTGCTATAAAATTTAATAGTGTTCATGTATGCATTAAAATAAAATATTATCATTGTTATAAATTGTATGTAGGTTGATAAAGATATGTACAGAATTACTAACCCAGACTTGTAGTCATAAAATTAATTAAGTAAAGAATTATAAAAGAAAATTGCTATGGAATTTAATACTCTCTCTCTATCTCTCTTTCATACTCACTCATTCACTCTTATTCTATGCTGTGTGCATGGAAAAGTGCGGGAATGCACTTCAACGTCATGCTGGAGCAATAAATATTATATAGCATTGCTCATTACGACAAACGTGGTTTTTGGCTATTTTCTTTTCTAAATAGGGTAATTATTTTTGTGTTGTTATTATTTTTCTCACATAGTTGAAAATCTATATAATTCTCCAAAAATTTGCTTTAAAATTTTAAAACTGGCAAAATGTGCTATTTTCTTATACCAGCCCGATTTATTAATATTATACGTCAGAATTTACAAATAAAACAATATAGCATTAACTAACACTATAATAATTTAAAATTTAATCAAGTAATAAATATTTGTATAATTAATAATAATAAGCAAGAACATATTTTAATGATATTTTATTAAAAATTAATTAGTGTTATTATAATTAAAAATTAAATTAAATTAAATTAAATTAATATAAGATATAAATAATTATAAATTTTTAATTTAAATTATTATTTCTAAGAAATAAAAAGATAATTTTATTATAAAATTATTATTTATTTATTTCCAGTATATAGCATTTCAGTCAATATATGCAATTATAATATTAACCTACTATTGGTAGTTGTTCATATGCATGTGCGTGCATGATATATAGCAATTTTATTTGAAAATGTCGTATTACACTAATTGATAGGATATAGATTAAAGTGAATAGATATAATTGAAAGACAAATATCATTAAACAATTTCTTACGATCTTCCTATAAATCAATGAATGTTCAATACACATAACATTTTATAGTCATTGATAAACACTGATTCATTGATAATTATATTATTACACTAACTACATAGTGACGTCATCAAAAAATAGTACTTGGTGTTCAGTGATGATGACCTCAATGTGTATACGCCTACTGATTATTGTTTTACTGACCGCTTCAAACCATAAGAAGTGAAATAATCATAATCAGGTTTTCATTTTTTTTAATACATTCAGGCTGACAAAAAACGTGAGTAACTAAAAGTTGATTTTTTTTTTTTTTTTTTTTTTTTGGCAGGAGGAAAATTTAAAAAAATATACGAATTCACTATGCAAAAAATTAATTTTTAAAATTTGACCATAATATGCATATTTTTTTTTAATTATTTTTCTTTTCTCTCCCTTGGTTACGAGATTCCTGTTATTAATTTTGTAGTAAGTGTACAACTATTTTAACAGTGACAGATGATATAAGAAGAGAATCGACTTTTGAATTTCACAGATACGAGATTTAGCGTGATATAAATCAAGAAATAATTTTAAAAATCATTATTTTACAATAATAGTCAAGCGCACTTTAAGTTATATTTTGTTGCTTCCTACATTAATGCTATTATTTTTTCTTGTGATCTATAATTTTCTATCTTTTCTTCATAAAAAGAAATAATGTAAATTTGGAACAATTTAAACCAGATCAAAAGATTACTGTTATTATCCTCAAAAATATATACAATTTTAGCCCACCTTATGGCACTTCATTTTAAACATTTTCAGTGTAATAATTTTTTATACGTTAAAGTACTATTTACATCGTGTAATATATTTTCAATTACTTGCAATCGCCTTTAAAACGTAATAAATTTACATGCATTTAGTGAGCATATTTTAATATTATTTTTTACTATATTATAATTATATTATATTGTGTTATAGTACAAGTTCTGTTTTATGTTTAATTTATATATATTTTTTTTATGTATAGAGTAAAGTGTTATTAAAAAATATAATGACAAAAACTAATGCTACCTGTAACATTTATTGTAATGAATTGTCAATAAATGGCCAAATATAAATTACTGCATTATTATGTGTACATATATACCAAATTAATTATTAAAAAAAAATATTGCAATTCTTGTTTTTTTTTTTTTTTTTTTTTTTTTTTTAATTTTATTATTATTTTTTTTTTTTGCTTTTGACAAAAGTTTTATTAATATTATTTTCATTAAAATTAATTATCTATTTCTGTATTGTTTAATGAAAATACCATGATATTTATGAGGTGTTAGAGCATGACGTCATACTGAATACGCTTCAACGCCATACTGGAGCAATAAATAACATTGCTCAGGAAGGACAAACGGTGTTTGGTTATTTTCTTCGCATACTTGAAAACCTAATTCAACCTGCGCTAAAAAATATTGACTAGTATTTTTAAAATTGCAAAATTGGTAATTTTCCTATATCAGCCCATAGTGTTGACATATGGCGTCGACTTTATATGAATGCAATCCCCCTATATGGAACGTTATGATAGTTCAAGTCTTCGCATGAATACATTGCATTACAATATAATAAATATTTATACCATCATTATGTAGTAGGTACAGTCATGTCTAAAAAAAAAAAAAAAAAAAAGTTGCTCCGCTGCGAGGGTATGGCCATCCATGTCGTCATACCTGACTCATGGTCATGTGACTTTGCTGACGAGACGTTAAAAATCCAGTTTCTTTATTCTTTTTCACTTACTATTGCAATTCTACAACTGTAGTACTATTTACTATCAAAAGTAAGACACAAATTATAAATATAGAAACTATAATTAATATATTTATATTATCTTTCATTATTCCATACCATCAATTCAACATATTTTGCATTTTCGTGTTTTGAAATAATATAACAAATGGATTCACTTTTTAATAAATAAATTAAAATTTTAATAATAAAATCAAATTTACAATAATATATATCGTACATTAAATAAAATAACAATTTAAATAGCAATAAAAATTTTAATATTATATAATAAATTATTTGTTATATTATTTCTTATTAATTTTTTTATAACTTAAAATTGATATTTATAAAAATAGCAACTATATTATTATTATCTATTAAATGCATTCATAGATCGATATAGTAATTAAATAATCGGAATTTTCTCAACGATTTTAAATTTCTTAAGTCATTTTTAACATTTTTTTCTTCTTATTCTTATTTGATTGTATTGAAAGTCAATACAACTTGCTAGGTGATAAAAAAATATATATTAAACACGCCTTTCTTTTCTTCTTATAAAAACTATAGTCTGTATCCTCTTCTTCTTTTGTTAATTGACTCAGACTTTTATACGATACAATCAGTTTAAAAAAATAAGGACGATCTCTTTCTCATACACTATGCAGTTCGTTTATACTTTGATAAAATTGTTATTCATTATTAAAAACAAAGTGAGGGTTTTATTTGAAATTCCAGTCCTCATCTCTTTCTACATTTATTTTTAAACTGCTACTAAAAATAGATAAATAAAAAAATTCTTTAAATTTAAAAAATTTCTTCAAAATATGTTGAAGTTTTTATATGAAATATCATAAACGTAAAGAAGTGTAATATTATTTAATGTTTTAGCATAATTTCTTGGAATATGTTACTAAAACTTAAAGCAACATTATATTATTTTTATTGTTATTAACAATTATTATAGAATGTCTACTGAAAACACTGTTCTATACTGTACATAATTAAGCAATTAATTCATTCAGTGTATTCATATTATACTCTAGATAAAGTTTTATTCTTTGTGTTAACGCATTATGCTATAAGGCGCAATGGCAATATAGTAAAATTTTATATAATAGTTTGTATACATTTTCTTTCAAAAAAAAAAGTAATAATAATAATCTATTACGGAAATAACATTTTAATAGAGTTTTGCTTCAACTGAAATCTCCATCTGATCGCATTGTATGGCCATAAGTCAATAGAATTCAATTTTTATGAAACAGACTGTAAAAGCCATATTTTATTTTACATAATGTAACTGCTATACTAAATCTAAAATTGTTAATTAATCAAGTTTAAATTTGAATTTTGAATGAGACAAAAAAAAATGTTCGGAAAGATGATGAAACGTTATCAATGATATACATTTTTTAATTTATAAGCATTAAAATCACTTAAAAAAAGT